>VWZN01017183.1:317603-331755 GCA_013396955.1 Regulus satrapa
AAAAAAAAAAAAAGGCCTTTCTAAAACCAAAACATTTGAAGGCGAGAGAAACACTGTTATTATGCACAAGAAGCATGCTGCACTTGAAGCAGAGAGATTTCCTGTCCCGAAAAAAGCACCAGCTCAATCACCAAACAGATCAAAAGCAGCCATTTGCTCCAAGTAATGGGGCTGCTCCTATAAAATTGTCACACATGGGTGATTTTGCAATTCCCACACCTCCACTCCGGAACACTCAGCGGTGACCTGATGATCCACCGGGACAGCTGAAGAACGGATGATTGTTTGTACGTAAAATGTACAAACAATAATCACAGCCACGGATATTCAGCGCACACCAAAGTGATTTAAAAACCTTTTAGCTGATCAGCAGCAAACTCCTTGCTGGGATCTAAGGGATGCCCACAGCTTTCTGCAATCTTCCAAGTACAGCGTTGCCTTTGCTCCCAAATGAAGTTGTGTATTGGTGAAGGATTTGTCATTCTCCAGTGTTTCATTTTTCATCAACCTCAGAAAGTTTCCCATTCAGGCTTCTTATCAGCCAGCTGCAGAAATCTTTACAGCTTCATTTTAAACCTCTGGGTCGTCCTGTGCCCAAAACTTCCTTGCAACAAGCCCAGATTACTGTTCATTATAATGGGGGCCAGCAATCAACTGGCCAAGAAAGGAACCCGAGCACATGGAGGCTGAAATAATTACCCAGAGAGCAAAGGAGAGGCTCTTCCTGCAGCTGGAGATCAAAGGGTTGTTGAAGAAGAGAGGGGTGAGAAGGTTCAGGTGTTTTCTTCTGTGCTGTGTGCAGCTGTTCAGGTGAACATTGCAACAGGCACAAACCCCGTGGGGCAGAGGGGGAAAGTTACACAGCGTGGATAGTGCCCCAACCATGCAAAAACCACACCTTTCTAATATTTTCACATGCCATTTAAGAGAGAGAAGGCAAAAAAGGGGAAAAAAAAAAGGAAGCGTGGTGGGAGAAAAAAAACTGGAAGTTTCTTTACAAAAGAAACAGAGATTGTTACCCAGTGACAGGTGTTCAGTCCACACACCTGCCCCAGAACTGCTGCAGCACCATCCCACATAAAAACCAGTCTTCCAGAATGTCACACAATTCTGTATGTCATTATCTCCAAGGAAAAGCATATTTCCTGAATTCAAATGTTCGTGTTTCCACAATGTTGGCCATATCTGAAAGCTGTTGCTACTTGGGCCTGAACAAAACTATTGAGGCACTTGGCTGCCAGCCATCAATAGAAAAAAAACCCAATTCTGATTTAGTACATTTTTTTTCCCCCCAGGTTAGCAGAGATTATTGAAAAAGCTCAATTCTCTTAGCCTGCTATTGAAATTGCAAGCCAGGGTCGTTCTTTTCTGGATTTACCAGCCTCAGCTGTCTGGGTTTTGAATGGCAGACTGTCCAAATCCTCATGATGCTGTCAGCCTTGCAGAAGCACCAACAGCTGAGTGTCCATGATGCCTTTTACACATTTTACACAATTTACACAGACACACTTCACTCCCCTGGAGGAAGCACCTCTGCAAAACTGCTGCTACTCCTGCTCTTGTCCTTCAGAGTCTCACTCCTCTGCTCTCTTACCACATCACAAAATTAAATACAAGTTTCAAACCACCTCTGACAACTTTCTGATGTTTCTGTCATCTCTCTCGCTCAAGAATGTGTCTTTCAGTTCAATAATTACTTTTTCACTTGTCTGCAGGATGATTGACTTAATTTGCTCCTAAAGACTCCAGTCTTCCTTACTGTATGGAACTAATCATTGTGGTATTGAATGCCTGTCTTTTTTCAGCAAAAACAAAACACTCCTCTGCTTAATGAATTCCATTAGGTCTTTGATTTATATAAAAATAATAAACAGAAGACACTGATGTTGGGAAAAACCCAACACTCCCCGTTTCAAGCCACAGGACAGGTAAAAACTGTGAGACAAAAGTGGTTTTACACCTAACTTCCGCTCAAGAAAATAAATTAATTCTTTTCCTACTCTTAGGTTGGATACAGATTGAAGTGTGAAAAGCCAGTGCAGCCACAGGACAAGTGGAGGAGGGATAGGGCAGGAAAAAAACTCTGCAGGAGCCCCACAGCTGCAGGTGTGCAAACTGCACTGGAGAGTGCCTCTGTGGAGGAAAGGCAACCAAGATTTAACCTCTTTTTCTCTGCCTCTGGATGCTCACAGAACTCCCACAACAACACATCTTTCCCTTTAATTTTTAGGCCTTGTGGCTTTCATTCTTGCAGTTTTAAAAGCCTAAGTTTTAACAACTTACTGAACTATTAACACGCTATGCAAGTGAGCATTCAAAATGAGCAGAAATCACAAGCTCTGCCATCAGCTGTTCGCCGTTGTCCTTTTTAAATGTTCTCATGAGAATTAACTCTTCCCTGATCCGCTGCAATTTAGCTCTGCCTGGTTTGGATGGCAGCAAAAGCCAGAGAAACGTCGGAAGAGCCAGAAATCCAGGATGCTGCCAGTGAAGGATCCAGGATGTCAGAGCTGCCACCGTCAATCCCGGTCCCACGAGGGCCCTGCAGGAAAGCCTCCCCTCGCTGGGGTCTCCGTGTGCTTTGATCCCTGGTGTCCTGGCTCCCTGCAGTGCTGCAGGAACAGCAATGAGCACCTTTTCCACGGGGTACTGCACACTGGAAGCCGCTCACAGCTGGGATGCACGAAAGTGAGTGGCCAAGGCGAGTGACAGTATGTACGAGCTCTCCACATCCTCAGCTCCTCTTAAAATACACTCGGGTGCTGTCCAAAACTACCCACTAGTCACGGCCAAGGAGCACCCCTTCCAATTTCCCCTCAGCAAATGCAAGCACACAGCAGCAAAATCAGCAGCTCTCTTGAGACTTGGGACCCGAAGAAAATATTTGAGCGTTTTGCTCGCTAGAGACCAGACATTCGGGAGTAAACACAGAAATAAAAAGTAAGTTTTAATTAAGGTCAAGTAAGGATCTGCACATCAAGAAAGATTAAAAAGTTGAGGCCTAGATGTAACTTTGAAAAGCTTCCTGAACAGGAGTTTAACTAAAGAAAAAGTTACAGTTTTGAACCAGAAAAAGGTAATACCATAGTTGTGGGTTCCTTTCTAAAAGAAATTAGACGTTCCTTAAAAACTTAGAACCGGACAGCAGATCTGCACAGTTCGTGACTTGGGACTGAGCCAAAGAGCAAATGCAAAACTTTTCATTTCTCTCTAGCCTATACAACAGAGGTACTTTTTCCCCTTTAAACCTGGGACTCCATCAAAAGAAATGGTGCCTGCAGGGAAGCGAGAAGCTGCGGCGAGTGGATTTCAGGCAGGCAGCAATTCCCATCACGTCGGGCTCCACAGGGGCTGCTCCCAGAACTGCAGCGTCAACACAACGGGACAGGGAGATCATAAACTTAACTAAGAATGCCTGTGTGCTTCCTCTGTGTGTTCTGTGATAGCCTGTTCCAAAAGGGATGAGCCTGGGCACTCGCCTCTCCTAGAGAGCAGGAGTAACCTGTGAGCAAACTGGAAGTGTTTGCAAACCCAGAGCTTGTTTGCAAACAAGCCTGGCTTGGCTTCCTGCCCACTCCTCCTCTAACAGGAGACACCCCAAGGGGCCACAAATGTCATGCATGAAAGAAGAACGCAGCAGAATTAAGCACATCATCTTCATCAGGAGAATTTTACAGCACTACCCACGTTCCTGTGTCCGAGGAAGTTCAGACCCTCTGGTTTACGCCGTGCTGTCGTTTCCATCACGCAGCAGTGCGGCCTCCCAGTAAAGGCATTCAGTGGGAGGTGGAGGAAAAACAACTTGGCTTCCACCTACAGTGACAAGAACCGATGCTGAGGGAGCTGCCCCGGGCAGTCCCAACTGCAGAGGGAGCAGACAAACACTGCCCTGGGAAAGAGCCACAGCTCCTTCTGTGCTAAGCCACCCCCAGAGCTCCTCGGAGCACGGCACGGGCAGCAAACGTGGGGATGTTTCTGTGCCAGCCAGGCAGGCTGGGCACCGAGGTGCCACAGAAACACAGCTCAAAATGCTTCTCTCTCCCTCCTTTCTGTGCCTCCAGTCCCTCCAAGGGCCGCCCTGCCACAAAACCAGTCCCTCCAAGGGCCGCCTCAGGGCGCCTGAGATATCCCCAGCCAGTTTGAGTAGCAGGTTCTGAACGCTGCCATGTATCCCTCCAGGCAAGCTGACCTCTTAAGTCACACGAGATACCAACTGACAGCATTTTAAAATTTTACTTTAAATCAACCCCCCCAAATGCGAAAATCCGATGCATTTGGGTACTAAGCAGAAGGTATGGAGGGAAAAAAAAAAATCCATCACAACAAAACTCCCACTAACTACATCAAACTCAGTAATATTGATTTTAGCCTGTTTTCGCTTCCTTTCATTTCATAATCTCCCCTATGAGCTCTGACTCTCATCCATTTATAAAGCCTCAGATGACACTTTAAAGTAATGAAGCTGCTCTGCAGCTGCTGTGCCTTCACCTTCCAGGTACCAGGGGCAGGTGAGCATCGAGGGCCACACACCACAGCTGGTTCTGAGGGCTTCTGCAGCAAGAACCACCAGCAAGCAGGAAGCTGGTGGAAGAAAATCAGATTACACGTGGAGCTCTCCAGGAGTACCTCAGAAGGCAATGACTTCAAAAAGACCACGGAGAAGAAAAACCTTTTTCCCTGTGAATACAACCCAGAACTTGCATAGCCAGACATCTGTCACTCTGATATGGGCATGGCCTCCAGAGCTGCCTAGCTGACAAAACACATCCATTAAAATACTTCCTACATAAAGAGGGACACAACAGTAGGTTATTCTCACGGCTGCCACGTACCACAGGTTTGCAGTGGGGATTTGATACAGTCCCAGGCATAGCTGGGACAATTAAGAGTGTAGAACAGTGGGGATCCGGCTACTGGATCATAAGGATTCAGAAAAGCATTGTTTTATTTCACATTCTCCTGATATTGTAGGCTCAGAATTTCTTCTGAAGAATGTATTTTTGTTTCCCATTACAGATAATTGCAGTGTGTTTTGTCTCAATGCAATGTCCAGTGAAATGAAACACTGAGGAGCATGATTAAAATCAAATCAAAGTATCTAATAGGTTTTCCTGTCACTGCTCATGGACATTCTCTGCGTTCACTCTTTTCTAATTCACCATCTTTATACATGCAACTTGAAAATAGCTCCAGGAATGCTAATTCATAGTTGTTACTGGGCACAGCATGCCCAACAGTGACAGAGGTAACAATTAAAGCAGTTTATTAATAAAAATTACCAAAACAGTTTTGAATGACAATGTCACTGCCCCCACACTGTGCTTCTCCAAAGCAGCATGTCTCCCTGGAAAGAAATAAGCACAGCTCAAGTGTTATTTAAGCCATTCCAGTGAGACTTCATCTGGCTTTATTTACCCAAAGCACACTTGTCCCTCCCTACAAACCTCTTCCCTGCAAGACCAATTTGACTTGTCTGCCTATGAAAATGCTCCAAGGACAGAGAGATGCAATTCCTCACCTCCTCAGGCACAGGCCAGGAAACTAATTCCTGTCATTTAACTTTGATTCCACGTACAGTTTGGCCATGAGGTATTCTTCCCTAATCTGCTCCCCCAGTCATGGAACATTTACAGTACCAGACTGTCTTCAGGGTCCCTCTTTTATTTAAAGCCCACTGAGGCATACGAAACACTCACGTGTACAGCCTGAGTGCTAAACCAGGGCAACGTGAGAAGAGGCGAGGCTGCCAACTTCAAAAAATAAAGGAAAACATGAAAAACAAATCACATTCCACCAAATACTCCTTCAATTTTTCTTCTTAAATAATAATAAAAAAATTCCTTATGAGCTGTGGAGTTTTGGTTTTAACTGTGGTCAAAACAGACTCGATCCAAAGTACCACCACGAATTTCTTGTCTTTAGATCTCCCAAGCCTGACCAAGCAGCAGGGCCAGCTAGAATCACTGCCATACACCCCGAGTGGCACGGGTTGTCTGACGTTAAATTCCACAGATTTGTGTCCAGGATCACTGGAATCAAGCTGAGAAACCTCCCTCTCCTCGCCACGGCACTCTGCATCCTGCTCAGCAGACACTTCCAAATTAGAAAAACCAGGAATTTGTAGCCCAAGCAAGAAAAATTTAGCCAAGAAATAGCCAGGTTGCTATTTCAAAGGGAAACTCAGTAAGTCAGCAGCAGTGTGAGATGTCAGAAATAACAGTCAGTACAAAAAGACAAGAGTTTAAAAAGACAGCTTTCACTTACACACTTTGCAGATTTTTAAACTACCCAGCTGAGAGGAACTCCGTGGGATGCAGGGAGGTCTTTTTGTGGTGTATGTCAAATGTCTTGAACACGATATTGAGTCTTGGCCGCTACACCCAATAATTACTATAAAATCTGTTATTAAGACGCATTAGCAGACTCATGTTTTTAAATCTCCAAGATGCAATACAGGTACAGGGCCTGGCTGGCCCATAATGCAAATAAATCTGACAATAAATTTCTTTTCACACTTTCAAGCTCATTTAATGCACTGGAAGCTGGTGAAAAAAATGGGTTAAGCTTGGACTGATACACCAGTATCAGCATGCCCAGCGAATTTCTTAGGAAAGCTGCTGGAAATACTCTGGTAAGCCAAAGGAGGTGACCTGAATGTCCACACTGTTGCTTTAACAACAGCAAATATTAATATTTTTGTACTGCTTATTGTTGTCATTGTAAGATAAGACTTTGAAGCAAGGTGAAAAGGAAACAGCATTTCTGAGGAATGATAAATTGCAGATGAAACCTACGCTGCTAAATGGGGAGGGGAGCATTCAGCACGTCCTTGCTGATCGCTGGAAACACCAGGGAATGGAAGAAGAAATGTTCAAAGCATACACAGATGGACCTTTGGAGTCTGTGGGCAGCTAGCTGGACAGCCTGCTCTCCAGTTACATCAGCACAACTCAGAGATAAGAACTCAGATAAAAATTAATACCCTCAACTAATGCTGCATCACCTGAAGGGGGGGAAATGGTGGGGGGGGCTGGTTTTGTGTAAACATACAGGGAATTGCTTTCTTTTTTACTTATTTTAGGAATAGTATGGGAAATATTACGTGAGCAAATATAGAGAAGGTATGTACTGACTCATGAATTGGTATCAACGCCCCAGATTCTAAAAATATAGCACAGTGTCTGCAGAACATCTATATATAGCATGCTTTTCTATAAAGGGATAAAATTATCACCATTTTTCCTATGTCAAATCCTGATAGGAAATTCACGTCTCACTTCCAAGTGTGCTGGTTTTAGAAGTTCAAGGTTTTTCTTTTGGCTGTGTACAAATACATTCTGACACGCCAGGCCATGAGTCAGTATTAAACCAGCACAGAACCAATAAATACATTCTGGTCTCTGCTGCAACAGCCTTGGTGAGCTGCACGTGGTGCTCACCCACTTCATAAATGCTTTGGTAGCTTCTGGAAAGAAATGGCATTGAATTCTGATTGAACAAAGAAGATACCACTGATGGTAACAAATATTTTTTTTGTTGCCTGCTATAAACTTATAAAACCCAATAAATTAAACATTCCAGGTCTGATATTTGTTTGCAAGAGAATAGGGAGATTAGTTTGAAGTAACAGACAATAAATAAGCAACTGCTCTCTATGCTAAAAACTGTTGTGGAAAGTGAAGGAGAAAGCTGCAATAAAAACATAACCTTCACTCTAACACAAAAGGTGTAGTTATTTTGTTATGAATGGAGAGGATTTTAAAATAAGTATTACAAGCAACATAAAATACCGTCCTTTAACAGACACCAAAATTATTTCTGCATGCTCCTAGCAAATCTTTTTAACTGTTACAAAGAAGGAAGGGAGGGAAGGTTCCTGATGACTTCGAAAGAGTTGGTTAATACCAGGCCCAGCAGAAAAACTTCTCTCCTCAAAAGAAGGACATTTTCAAGGCACAGAACCCATTGTTCTGCCACTGAACACTGAATAAAAATGCACCTGTCTTTTATAAATCAAGCTGGTTAGATCAATGGAGTCTGGTGGGGCTCAGAGTACAAACCTTTCATTTCAAGCCTATTAATCAACATTCAGGATCATTCACTCTCATTATACAACCACCCTTAATATTCTCCTAGACACTGTTCTTTGTCTTATCTCATTTCCTTATGGTTTTTTATTATTATTACTTTTGATTTTTATGTTCTTCTATAGCTTTGTTGTATAGTTCTGCATTTCAGCATTAACAAGCATGTTTATATTTTCCCTTCTGTGCAAGCCTCCATCACTCCACCCTGTTAAAACCTGCTGGTTTTTCTTCACTTTCAGTCAAGGTCTGAAGACACTTCAGTTCTACTACATTGAACAAGTGACTTTTTAGCCTGAGTATTTTGTTTTTGTTATCCAAACCAATTTCTTAAACTCTCCTTATTTTTGTGTTTAAGGGTAGCAGGCCTCTTTCAGTTCCAGGGTAAATAGTTTTAAGTGATCGTTTTCTCAAGCCTGAGAAACTGATGGTTTCCTCTTGGTTTTTGTTTGTTTGTTTTTGGTTGGCTGGTTTGGTTTGTTGGGGTTTTTGTTTTTGTTTTTTTTGGTTGCTCCTTGCAATGTTAGAGCAACTCTTATAAGGATGAATTACCTCTTCTTCTAGCGATGAATTTTTTGTTCTTATATATATTATACACATATACAAGCACTCGGTTCCACCCTTCTGTTTTGTCTCGGCCACAGTAATTCTATTTACCCAGAGGAAAGCTGTGCATTTGCACACGCTTCCTGCTCCTCTTGGTGCAGGGCAAACTCCAGCAGTTCAAGAGCTGCCCCATTCCTACCTTCACTCTGCTGATTCCTGTTCACTCATCACCTGGGCAGCCGAGGAAGGGCACAAGCAGCATTTCCCCAGCCCCTGACAACTTCTCCTGCGCCACAAGCGGGAGCCTGCCCGGTGATATTAGGATTTAAGGGGGCAATAATGACTGCAGCGAGCAGAGTGAGCATCCCCAGCTTTTTCTGACGCCCTGTCTCAGGCTGAGGAGGGAAGAGCTGTGGGACTGAGCTGTGCCAAAAGGCAAGAGCCTGATTCTTCAGCTGGAGCCCTGCAGTCGTGGCCCGGAGCAGAGCACAGCCACAGACTGCACAGCCAAGGCAGGAGCTGCTGCAAGCCCAGCTGAAGCACACTCNAAAACTATAAGAGAGGAGTGAACCTCGTTTTTCACACTCTGACACCATCCTTGGAATAGCTCCACCTCCACAAAAATTTCATTGTTCAAGGGTAAAGCAACAGCTAGTCTAACATCTGCAGTACTACCTATTAGCTAAGCCTTTCCTATGTTTCCTGCTCTTATTAAGCTTTATTACCAGACCGTGATAAAGTTTGCAAAGCAGTAATTTCGGTGATCTACAATAAGTAATGAAATGACAAGAAAAATCATGTTAGAACAACATTAAAAGGGAGAGAGTCATTCTAAACTGCAGAGCGTGGGAAGCTGCAAGTAAAACTTCCATTAGCAGTAAATAGAAAAGCTTGAAAAAAAAAAATTCCTACATATTTGCCAAAGTAGATTCAGTGAGGTTTCCATGCATTAAGGGGGATCACAGTTATTTTTTGCCTCTTTACTTTCCTGAGCTTACCTGCTGGTTCTTGCTTTATATATCCTAATGCCATGAAAAAATATTTTGTTTTAAATTTCACATGCCATGTATACAAACCCGTATACACTCTGAATTGCAGCAGAAAATTTCTTAGCTGGCACACAAGTATTTAGGTACATTAAGAAGATGGCTTTACCAGGCTGACTGGTAAGTAGTTTTAGAAGCTGAACTCAAGTTCCTCAACTGAAGAACTCCTGAGGGACACAGAGATTTCACTGCTTTAATCACAACAAGAGGAAACCACCAGGTCCAGGCAGGGGTGAAAGGAGAAATGCGTGTGTTCTTTCAGATGGGAAGGATGGATCCAGGGGCTCTTCCACTGTCTCACAATTATTCATCGGGCCCTTAATGGCAATTCAGGACTTGCCACAGCACTTCCACGGCAATCCTGAGTGCAGCAGTGTTGGGGTGAGCAGCATCTGGCTGCTCATCCCCAGAGAAGGGAGGAACCTTGGGGTGACCCCCCTGGGAGGGGCCAGGCACAGAACCAGCGACAGAATCCAGCGCTATTTCTGCACTTGAAGACAATGAAACCCCTCTTCTCTCCCTGCTTTGAAGCTATCACAGTTTTGACATCACACCAAATAAGAAAAAAGTGGGATATCCAAGTGCCTCATTCCAAGGAAGCTGCATGATTGCTTCGTTCTCCTCCGTCAATTTTGAAAACATTTTCTAGCAGCAGACTGAAATAATGATTTTCCAGCATGCCTCTGCTTTCGTTTCTTGTAATGTACAGCCACACTTAGGACATATATTCAGCTTCACTTCATAAAGAGTGAACTCCACCTCAGGTGGAAGGCAGAGCAGCTACAGCAATTAAATTAAAATTTCAAGTGAGACTACTGAGGCTTTGGCTCCATGCTCTCCTCCCAAAGATCAGCAACTTTCCTACTAAATTAATTTCCTGATAGATATCCCAGTGTCAATCATTTCAGATCTGACTCCTGACAAGGATTTTTACTGACAACAGAAGATAACCAAAGAAGTCCCTAAGCATCATAACAAGCCATCTGTCACCGTTCACACTTTCAGACAATTAGTTATCATGGAACACTCACTCTCATTTTCAGCATTTCTCTCTACTAAAATATTCTGACAGTTCTTCCATTTTATTCATGGGCAAAACAGGGTTTAACATTTTCTGAAGACAAAAACTAACTTCACTGTTTAATTTCCTATATTATACACTGACACATGTCTTTCAGTCTAATATCTAGGGCTGGTGTCACACTTGGAGCCAAAAATCCCCTGATTAGCTGGAATGTCCTGAGGCCTCAGAATGAATAATGTGAGAATGAGTTTTGTTTTGTTTTCAAACTACTTCTTAAAAATTCAAAGGGTGGATTTAATTAAAATGCAAAGTCTTTCCCAAAATTCCTTCTAGTCCTTATTGCCAACCTACCTCATGCATATCAATTCTTGAAAAATTAACTCCCCTTCCGTAGCAACATTTCAGGGAAAAATACTTAAGTGAATTAATTAGTAGGGATGTTGCACACACAAATTTCTGGAAATTATTCTTATTATCTAAAAACCTAAATTTTCAGCTTTTCCTCTGAGTTTGCCAGCTTTGCCTGTACCCGTGCACAAACAAATGGAAGCCACCAAAGCCTGCACAAACACAGCCCATGTTTACCAATGTTAGCTTGTTTATGCAGTCTCCTGCAATTTACTCAAGAGCACTAGAAACTCTCTTTTTACAGAAAACATGGAGCAGTTCTTGAGCATGTTCCTGCCTGGGAATCCGGGAATCAGGTATGCCTTGTGCTACGTGGAGTGCTTTAATAAACACTCACACAATCCACTCCGCAATTAGAGCTCAACAGACGCGACTGAAACTGAAAGAACACAGCGCTTGTGCCATCACTGAACATCAAAAACAATTTCTGGTCTGAGGTACATCACATCCCTTTGGCTACCCTCAAGTTCTCGGCAGTTTTCCTCAGGGAAACTGGTGCATAAAAGCAGGAGCTGCGTGAGCGGGGCTGGGGAGAGCCCTGGGATGATTCCCATCCCTTCCTGTGCTGGGTTATGCTAAAACCCATCAGGCCCACCAGCCTCCAAACCAGGGNGCAGGACAAAGTGGCTTTAACCATTGGCCAAGTGTGGGTCCAGGAGCGGATCCAGCCACCCCCAGGCTCCTCTTGGAGGAGTTTAGGAAGCCAAGGGGTCCTTTCTGTGCCTTGTGACTCAGCAGGAGCTCCTCTGATGAGCTTGGACGCTCCCACTGCACCCAGGACAGCCCCAGGGCACACATCTGGCCAGGGGATGCATCTGCACAAGAACTCACCTAGGAACTGCCCTTGCCCAGCTCTCCTCTGAACATCTCTTGGGCAGAGATGCTGCACATCACGACGGAGGACTCTGCTCCATCCCTGCAAGAGCAGCTTCCCAGCTCCACAGCAGCCCTTCAAACACACACCAGCCTTCCAGGACCTGCCCTCCAGACCCTGGGAACCACCAGTAAACCCATCTGGGATGCTTCTCTTTAGTGTTTAAAACCAAAATGAAACGGAATGAGCCCATGTTATGTCATAAGGACACTTGCTGCTTTGTCTCTTCAAAGGATTCTCCTCCTTCACTTCATTTCTAAACGTGTAACACAGAACTTTCATGTTTTGTGGTGACAAATTTCCTTTAAGGGAATTGGTTATAGTTCTCTTTCATCCCCAGTGCAGAACAGCTGTTCACATAACCTGAAAAATTTATGCTACCTGCAGTGTCTGGGAATCAGAGCATTTTTAACATGGACACAGATACAACAATCTCACCAAATACAGTTTGGTTTTTTAAAAAAATTATTTCTATCCCATCTTTAAAATTTTTGGTGCACCAAAATAAAGAGTTTCTCTGGAGAAAACTGATTGAAGTCAAAAAGAATATAATTTTCTTGTTTCAGGAAAAGTTACATGTATTTTCCCTATTTCAGCAAGTAGAGCTGGGTCAAGAGAAAACAAATCTAGGAAACCTTACAACTAAAAAGCACCATCTGTTTGTCTGAGCTGAGAAAAAACCATTCTTAGCCTTCTTTTAAGTCCTTAAAATGAGAGCCGAGATGGTGAAGGTGTGAGAGCTGAGATGTGGGAGGTCCAGAGCCCAGGGGATCATTGTTGCTGTCATTATTCCAGATTGCAGACGGGTTTGTGTCCTGCTGCCTCCCACCTGGGAAGCCTTTCCAAGAGCTGGTCCTCAACATCCTCCAGTGGAAGCTCTTTATTTCTTGGCTAAAGGCAGCAGTGAAGGCAAAGACAGCTTCAGGGAATGATGTGCAAGAATTCAGACACGTTTCAGCTCTCGTGCAAGTTTGGCTGGCTGACCCTGAGGACTTTCTGAGCAGAAAATAAGTGACGTTTTCTTTCATACCCCAAGCAAACTAATGTGTCAAATATTCACTCTTACTGGGGCAGAATGAGCAACTGGGCTCCAAGAATGATCCCCATAGGAAAATTCCCTAAGAGAAAGGAAAAAAAGGGAAAATCCCACCCTCCAACAAAAGGGTACTGTGACTTGTGACAATTCCTCACGGCAGATTACTGAAATCAATTATACCCTTTTGGAAGGATTAGCTGGAAAATCAAACTCAACTCGTGCCAGTTCTCAAATGGGAAAAGGCACAAATCAGAAAATTATATATTTTATGACCTTATAGTTCCCTCTACTGTCCGTCCCATGTCACAAAGACCATTTATGTTTTGTTTGGGTTTTTGGGGCTTTTCCTGTAAGAAGCCAAATACAGCTTAAACTGAAGTCTTAGGTCCTTTAAAGAACCTTTGCTTTGCTGCTTCTGGTACCACAAGGTCTGTAGCAACTCAATATAACTGCTACACAACTTAATGAATTTCAGTTTACACCTCTTCTCCATTTTTAATTAGGCCACTACAGTTTCAAGTTAACCTATTTTTTAATCTTTTATCCAGCTCAGTGAGAAATCCTTGGACTATTACATGTATTTTCCTTTTTTTTGTAATAGTCAATTGAAAGAGAAGACTAAGAAAGCAAAAAACTAAATAAGGAACAAAGCAAGGTTTTTCTTCATACAGAATTCAGCATACTAAAGAGGCATTAAATAAAGATGTGAACATGGCAGACACTGCATCCTGCTGTAATCTCTGAAATGAAGAGGGGGGTGTCAGTCACTGGAACTTCAGAGCATCTTTCCTACACATCTGAACCCACTCCAGCTTTGCTGACCCTTTCCTACACAAACAAATTCCTTTACAAGCCTCACAATGTCACCTAAAACCACCACGTATTTATGCTTTAAAGAAAAGCCAATTTCTCTCTTGTTTGAGTGTTATCATGGAAGGCTGTGGCAAAAAGCAGCACTGGGCTCGCCAGGGAGGGAAAGTCACTGAGGCAGAGCTTGCAAACATCTTCAAGCACCAAAGAAAAGCAGCAGCACTTTCAGCCTGCTGCCCCCAGAGCCAAGGGGACACACCAGCTGTAGATTAAATTGATCAAATTTCTGCATAGAAAAGCAGGAGGGGGAAAAAAAAAAAAGAA
>VWZN01017183.1:331786-412899 GCA_013396955.1 Regulus satrapa
AAAAAAAAAAAAAGGAACTATCTCTGCTGCTATTCTCTATTAGCCCAAACCATTTTGTTTTACTTGCTCTCTGTTGGGTTAACCAGCACAAAGGTCGACTACAGCTTCGGGAATTGGTATTTTTAGCTGGAGAGAAAATATCCTCAATTCTGAAATAAGAAGGTGAATCCAGCAAGGAAAGTAGACGGGGATGAACCCAGAAACCAACATAGACCTCTTAGAAAGCACCTGTAAATCCCCCTCAGGATATAGAATGACATTCACCCCTCAGTCAGTTATTTTTTACTGAAAAAAAAAAAAAAATTGAAAAGTAGTTAAATACTTTTTTTTTTTCCAATGTGACTTTGCAGCCAAAACAATAAGGAAGGGAAAGAAGGATAGCAAGTTGTAAAATTAACAGTTTTTTACCTTTTTTTTTTACTATTGACAAAACGTAAGTTTTGCTGGACAGCCATACAAAGTAGATCACTTAAAACTCCCTGACCTTCTTTAAGAGCCTTAATGAGTTCATTACATTCCCTTTGTGCTGCAATAAAGTTTAGAAGCTTCTGCGTTACAATGAGTGTGTAGCTTGGTCAGAAAAGCTCAGCTCTTGGTGCAGAGAGCAGAACATGGCCCTGAAGCAGTGGAGCTCTGAAAATACCCATCCATTTCTTGCTATTGCTTCACTGGGAGAACCCTGTGAGCTACTTGTGACATTTCAATCGTTGTACACACGCATTGGAAAAAAACAGACAAAACAACAAAAGCAAAACAAAGCAAACAATAAAACAAAACCAAAACAAACAAAAACCACCCCAGCAAGGGGGAAAAAAAAACCCAAAACAATATAGGAGAAAAAAAAACCCACCAAAAACTCAGTACACCCTTCCCCTCACACAGATAGAAAGGCTTATTATATTATACAGATATTGTGGCTTTTGTTCTTATTTTTCAGGAAGGCTGTTCTCCGTGTTCACAGGGAATTTACAAAGCACCCACTTTTAGGCAAGGTAACACCCACACACCTGGCAGATGGTCTGACAGGGTGAAATCCTTGTGTCCAACTGCACTAAGATGTGGTGTGGTAAGGCATTGATCTTATTTCTGTTTATCTTTGTAAACGTTTGTAATTCATGTGGGCTCCTGAACCTCCTGTAGTGAAAGGAGGAGCTCGGGCACAAAGGAAAAGCTGCAGAACAGGGCAGAGACTCCCGTGGAAACAGAGCAAACCCTGCCACACAACAGCTGCTGCTTTTCCTCAATGCTTTCAGGAAAAGCTCAAGTCTGGGGTCTGGAATTTAGATTGGATTAGAATAGATTTTTCTCTCTGCGCTTTTTGAAGGAATGCTCCTCGAGAGGTGGTTTGTGACCAGGACTGTGCAAACAGCAAATTGTTCCCGGGGGTGGATCCCTAAGGAAGAATTGGGTTTGCCCTGTGCCTGCACTTTACCAGCTCAAAATCCTTTAAGGAGCACCAGTTCCCAAGACACTGAGCTGCCTGCCTCTCGCCCGTAGGGTCAGCTCAGCAAGACGTGGCAAGGGTCCACTAAGTAAAGCTGAAGCAAACTGAGAAGCACTCACAGATCCTTCAGAGAGCACAGCCATCAACCACTTCATTTTAGTAACTTTTCGCAGACAGGATAATCTTGCAGGACTTTTTAAGATTCCTTGGCCTCCCAGAAGGGCTACAAAAAAAAAATCAAGTTAACTTTACACGAATCCCAAATAAGCTGTGCAAAGTGATGCTCGCAAAACACTAACAAATACAAGTTATTCCCATTTCATCGTGGTTCCAGTCACTACACCAAGGTGAATTTGGAATTAGTAAGAAGCCACGATTCACACAGCTGCTGCCCCTCTGCAGTAGGCACCAGAGAAGAATGGATCCAGATACTAAACTGCACGGCTGTCACTGCGGTAAATTCCCTTCAGCTTCTGGGTGCCTGTGGTCACACCCTTGCAATGTTCCTTTCCAGAGGACTGGAAAACTCAAGAGGGGGAACTTCAGCTGCAGCTCCGCCACACAAGTCTGTCTGATCCAGACCTTCAAAATTTCCATTAGAGTCTCCAAAGAAAATTTCCTTGCTGAAGTTTTGGAAGTGTCAAGAGTAATGTCTGTACGTGTATTTCTTTAATTTCAGGTGACTGGGATTACAGCATCATTTAGCATTTGTCAGGATGAATTACTCAAGTCAAGCTGCACATTTGCATTGAAGTTTTCTACCCTAGTAACATATTGCAGGAAGATTTGTATATTTAAAAAGACTCCCTCTTTTAAAAACACGAAACACCCAATCCGCCCCCTGCAAAAGAATGGTCCTGCACCTGTGTTTCACAAAATTAGTATCTGCAGAGTTTTATGCACGTGATTTAAGACAGTGCTTCGGTATCTCAGTTAAAAGAGCATCCCAATGTGACACAAACCTTCCCTTGGTTTTCCCTTTGTTTTAATACAACCCAAGCACCTGGGTTTTAGGGGTCATTTATTGGACTCCTGTGGTTTTTCAGGGAATATGGGAGGAGGAAGGGCTAAGAGAATGTATCTTCTCTAGTTGTAATCAGAAAAGAAAGAAAAACCCCAAACAAGTTCAACCTCAGCTTTAAGGGTTTTTCGCTAACAACTTAATTTAACAGACAAAGAAATTCAGTTCAAGGCATACTTTGTTTCCTTTGTATTTTAGCATATCTTAGCATATTTGATTTTCTTTGTATTTTCAGCTGCTTGAAGGGAAAGATACTTAAGCTCCCTGCTGCATTAATGCTTCTGTTGTATAAATAACATAACCTCTTTGCATTATCAGCCCCTGTATAAAATATCTGATATTCAAACCCACAGGGCTCACAGTTTAGCATTTTAAATTAGAGTTCTGCCTCAAAGACTCAAAACAAGCTCTTCCATTCCACTTTTTAATGTCTTTCACAGCTGATGAAGATGGTAGGTGAGATCCCAAAAACAAAATTAAAGAAAACACACACAAAAAAAAAAGTCTGGAGACAGCTCTGCATTTCTGGCTAACAGAAGTAAGTATTCCTCATTTCAATGACCTTGTTCCTCCACATTCACTCTTCTCACTCTGGCCTGGAAGGCGCTGTGTAGCAGAACCTTTCTCAACTCATAAAGCTAAAGAATTTCAAGTTTGCTCACCAACATTGTTTTTTAATTTCAATTTCTTTCTTCCCCTCCCCATTCCTTCTCCTTATTAACCATCTTCCCTGTCAGAGGTGCAAGAAGGGGGGAAGAGAACAAAAAGGAAGAGAAAATCCAGTTTTCGTGCTTTCCAAATAAGCCAAAATGCAATTGTTACTGGATTTAAATGTATCTTTGGGAAAAACACTGGTGAAAGCAAAGCTGGAGGAGCAGCCCCAGCAAGGTGAGGCTTCCTGGCTGTGTCATAGTTCACCTAATGCTGGAACCACCTGGACAGGTTTCTACAAGATGTGAATGAAAAGCTTGAGCAACATTCCAGTTGCTGAACCGCAGCTCAGGCAGAATGACCCTGCCAGACCCAAGTGGAAAGAAGGCTGTCTAAAGCTGCCTTGCTTTATCAGTCTGTTCCCTGGTAAAGCCAAAACTCAATGCCTGCTGTGCCTCTTCGCTTCCCTCTCTGTAAAGGTATTGTTTAGCCCGGTGGTTCCGTGATTCCTCCTGCAGACCCCAGACCAAGTGCTGCCCCGCTCTCCTGTCAGGCTGCAGGGAATTTCTCACAGATTCCACACAAACAAGAGCAGGGCCAACTCCAGGAATTCTACTGCACACCCGGACGGTGGGAATGGTTTGGATGCTGCAGGGTATTCACATGGCTGCAGAATATTTAGAAATTATTTTGTCTGTTGCTGTGGCCAAAGTACAAAAATATTAAAGACAGCTGGCAGAAAAGACCTAAGAATGAGGAAGAACAGGAAAGCTTACAGACGAGTTACTGATCTGATAGAGCAGGAACACTCCCCTCAGCAACATAAAGCTCAGGAGCAATAAAAGTAAGAGATGTGCTGAAGACTCAAGTAGTGGAGATGGAAGCAGAAACTGTCTTGATGTTCAGTCCTTTAAATAAAAGAGGGCTGGAACTGCATCCCTTTGGTGCCTTATTTTTAAACTGCTTGAACCCCTGACCTCAAATAATTCATTTACCTACGAGATAATGACATAATGCATAGCTGGAGGGGAGGGTTTTCTGTCTGGGACTGTCAAAGAGGAGAAATAGATGAACTGCTGCTGCAAAGCAACAGGGACGGATGGAGGAATGGATATTCATAACCAAACCCAAATTTCTCCTCTTTGCAGGGTCACGTTAAACTAGAAGGGACAACAAACATTTATTTCATCACTAAACCTCAGAAGCACTTGTGCTTTATTACTGTATAGTTTTGCACGTTGTCAGCACTTTGACTGGCAGCTTCTATGAGCTTTATTGCCGTCCCTGTCTAAAGAACACAACCAGGTTGATTTGACACACAGCACACATCTTCCCTCATTAAATCCCACAGCTGGCCCTGCAACACGGCATCACTCCCTACCTTTCCAAAATACAACATTTAACACTTTTATTCCTTTGTTTCTTTTATTCCTTTTATTTCTTTGTTACTTTTATTCCTCTGAGGCAACCACAATGCCTCGTCAATCCCGTTTTGTCGTCGATGTGCAGTGGCAGCAAGCAAACACCGGGTTTACACCCGGCTGCCCGTGCTCAGAAGACAACATCTGGCAAAAGCAGAACCTGCACAGGAGTTTCGCTGAAGTGCCAGCATGCAGAGACAACGGAAGGACTTACAGAAATCAGTTTGTTGTGCCAGAGTCACAGTAAGAGCAGTGTGCTGCACGTCAAACCTGCAGAAACCCACTGCCAGCCTCTGGAGCTCACAGCAAAAAGGGAGAGCACAAAAAAAGCTCCCTGACCAGCTTGGAAAGGCGAGATAATGGAACAATAAAACAGAAATTATCCTGTTAGAATTTTGCCCTCTACAGAGTTACTTAGCCACCTAGAAGGGAGGCAGAAAAATAATGAGAAGGTGGTAAGAGTAGCAATACACACAAAAAAAACCAAACCCAAAAAAATAAACAAGCGAAAAACACCAATATTTTTTAAAATAAAAGCCCAATATTTTTTAAAATGAAACCCCAATAGTTTTTTAAATAAAATACAGCCATAAAAATCTATTACTACTATACAAAAACGTACAGTCTTGCTCAGAAAATCGGACTAGAAAAGGCACAGTCACACGCTATTGGCTGCTAAGGCAGGACTGCTTGTTCCATCCCCACCTCCAGCTCAAGTGGGGGCCACAGAACCCGTCTGAGAAACTCCTGTGTGGAGAGGGAGGGAGAGCCCAACATAAACCTGGGGTGGCCCCAAAGAGGTTTGGGGTGGAAGGAAGAAAACGTCCTGAGCAAAGGACAAGAGGAAAGCCACAGACTCTCCATGTGGGGAAGAGTGTTTTATCAAACCCAAACAACATTTCACAGCAAGAATGAAATGTATTTCTTTATTGCTGAATGTATTTTGAATGCACTCTTACTGCTGCTACAGGAAGCAGTCTGATTACAGGGAAACTCAGTAGAAATACCTTTTATCAGAAAGGGCTCATACACTAAGGAAAACAAAGAAACACTTCAGGGTCGTGTCTCTGTAATTTTTTTCCTTATAAACTTTTGGTAAGAGCCATCTAAATTCAATTTATTAGGAAATTCTTTGATTCATGCAGCATTATTGGCAATATTATCCGTTATATTCAACAATATTTATGCTAAAGGAAAGCTATATACGTAATGTGACAATTATGTTTACTTGTTAATTTTTATTGGTTTGGCAAAAGAAGTGCTTCTAATAGTCTGCTTTCCATTTCTGGCATGTCGCTACTGCTTCATTATGTGATTTTACTGCTTCCATTAATGAATCAAAATAAAAATCTAAGCAATATTATAAATGTAGCAAGAAACCATCTGCTTTGCCTTAATTACAAAAAAAAAAAAAAAAAAAAACTTTAATGCATCTGTGTAAGCCTCTTTTGAATACCAATATTCACATTTCTCTGTGAAAGAATGCCACTATGAAGAAACAGGTCAGAGAAAGCAAAAGTAGAGGGCAGGGATGAAGTCCAGCTGTCCTTTTTCCCCATGATGGGAGGTTGAGAGGAAACGAGCAACTGTGTGCCTGAGTGCTTCAAAGAAACCATGAAAACAAATTTCACATATTGTCACATTCAAATTAATTTCACTACATATCCTCAAATTACAAGCTGCAGGTCAGTGACTCTATGATTTTTATATATATATTAAAAAAAACCCCTATATTTGTGACCCCAGTCAAGGTGAACTCAAACCCTCTTGCTCACTGAAGACATCAACATTCAGATATCTTGCAAACATTGTATTTTCTCTTCAGGTGCCCTTTCATTTTCATCATCATTCCTAAATATTTAGCTGCATTTCTACAACCAGTAACTAGGCCAACCAAAATACATGAGGTAAGAGAATATTTAAAATATTCCACTATCCAATAAGTAAATTAACCAAAGAAAAAAAAAAAGATACAAACCTCAAATTTAAAAAAGCAACTTTCCCAAAGGAGAAAAGTCTTTACAAAGGTAGTCAAACAGGGAGGGAAAAAAAAAAAAAATCACAGCTTCAACACTGTTTTTCAAAAATTCAGGAACTATTCTCAGGCATTTTGCAACATGGAAATTACACGTCCTGTATTACACATTACCAAACACAGCAGAAAGCCCACTGAAACCACACGTTCATCTCTCAATCAGTACCTTTATGACACTAACACAATTTGTATTCATTCCAAGGAAACCAATAGGCTTTAAAAAATGAAAGGCACATAAATAAAGTAACACACGGGAGAGGTCTGCACTATACAAAAGGTGAGAGAACGAGAAAAGGTGGCAATGCAAACAAATAAACAGAGCACTGAAAATACCTAGATTTGATAGATAATCATTTAGATAATGATTTGACATGATAAATGGCTACACTTTCACCACCCAAAATGCCCACCATAGTTTTAACACACAAAAATGTGCACCTGTATGCCCACCAGACACCCTTATAGAGGAGCCTTCCCTTAATTATCAACTAATTAAGACACTCTGCATAGAATGTCCTGACAAAAAAAATCTTAAAGCCCTGAATTGGAAACAAAGGACAAGAAAGGGAATGAAAACAAACAAACAGAGAAACTGAAGGAAAGGAAGGCAGATGCAGCAAAATGCTAATGCAATATTTACCTGAGCTAGTTTAGGGCTGTATTATGAAAGGCTTTTAAAAAAAGACAGGAAAGTTTGTCACTTGAAAAGAAATCAGCGAGAGAAGCTTCACTCTTTTGTTCCATTCACTTTTCCAGGTGAATGAAAGAGAGCAAATTTGATTCAGTTTGCATTAAAACACGGACAGAGCCAAAACTAGACAAGAGGATGCAAGGGGACTTTTTGTCCGAGCGGATAAATCTCTGGGAAGCCCGCAAGACTTAGGAACAACTGGAACATGCCTGATAAATAACTGCCTGATGTTATTCACGGGATAAGGAAGGGGAAAAGGAGGAGAGTCGGGCTCAAACCACGCCAAGTTGAGCACAGTAGCTCAGTGTTTAAAAGATCCACTGTGAAGCTGCACACGCTGCCTACCAGAGCGGCCCAGGGCTCCTGGCACAGCTGCCAGGTGTGTGACACACACAGATTAACTTCCAGAACTGTGCTCAGGCCACGGATGGAGATCGTTTCCTCATCAAAAAGGGAGAGATATTCCCCAGTAATAAGTGACAAATTCGGCAAATAGATCAATGTCATTTGGGCAGGACCTGAGCATGCTTACTGCGGTGGGAGAGAAAGAGAAAACAAACAAATGAAAAGGAACAACTGCTCCCAAAACTATTAAGAACAAAGCCTGAAAGGCAGATGCTGAGATGAGAGGGAATTAATGTGTTCTTATCCTCTGGCTGCAAGAAGAAATAAAAACAAGGGCGGCTAAAGAAATAGAACAAGAACAGAGCAGCTCTCATCTTCCAGAATTAAAGGCTAATAGCATGACCACAGCTAGCCAGAGGGTACCATGAAAACCAGCAAGCTCACACTACAATGATCCGTTTTTAATTTACTCTCTAGTCTTTTTAATATCCTCTAGAAGTTGGGTTTTTCTTAAAATTCTGAATTGCAGGGGGTTTTTACAAGGTTCTTGTGCTGCAAGACACAGTGCAGCCTGATCCCCAACCATCAAGAGTGCACTGTGGATTTGGAACTGTGCTAAACCCTCTCCCATCACTTCCTTTGGGAATTGTGCATCCAAGCAGCATCCTGTTTGGGGATTCCCTTCTGAGGGAGCAGCAGTAGAATGTTCAAACATCACCTAGGTCCCCTGATAAGAGCAGAACTTCTCTGAAGAGCAGCAACAAAGAGAAGAGGAGGCTCTGGGGTCACCCAAGCGCAGCCTTCCAGGAGCAAAGATGCTCCAAGAATGCTGGAGAGGAAGCGTTCACAAGGGCCTGGAGTGACAGAACAAGGGGAAACGGCTTTAAACTGAAAGTTTGAACTGGATATTAGGAGTAGATTCTTCCCTGTGAGGGTGGGGAGGCCCTGGAAGAGGTTGCCCAGAGAAACTGTGGCTGCTCCATCCCTGGCAGTGTCCAAGGCCAGGTTGGCCAGGGCTTGGAGCACCCTGGGATAGTGGAAGGTGTCCCTAGCCCAGATTCTCTCTGGGACAAGACAGACTGTAAGGTTCCTCCCAACCCAAAATCATTCTGTGGTTTTATGTTTTCCTGCACTAAATACACCCAATAACTGCCTATACAGCTGTTGGGATATTTGATAAAGGGTCTCCACTGGTTTTATTTCAGTACCACTGGAAACTCAACTATCACAGTTTGACTTCAAGTGAAAGCGACCTTGAAACCATTTCCTATTTCAAAAATATTTCTCTCTGGAAAAATATATATGCAAAAAACATTAGTGTTGACTTCAAAACTACGGACCAAGGTCAACAGATTTTGTACTGTGAATATTTACTCCACTCCAGTTGAGAGGGGATGCACTCACACTGTTGAAACATAATGAATGCCTATGACCTAAGTCATCCCTGCCCTTCTCTGAAAGGGTGGGTCACTGCTGTGACCCACCCTGAATGCTTTCTCTGAAAAGATACAGGACTTCCACCACTGAATTCTGCTTATTCACATTCCAAGCAGAGAAACAAGATGGAAAATACTTATTAAATCACAAACTGGGGACACAAGAACAGACTGAAACTCTGTTCCTATTCCCAAATAGATTTGTTTGGCTTGTGAAAAAGAATCTGTCCAGTGCTTCTCAGGAATACCTTTTAGTCTAGCTTTTTACCATTTCTCCATCTCTTAGGCTCGTCCCTTATCTCACACGGAATGGTTGCACTGCACCTTGTTTTCTCAGCAAGGACTGCACACACAGAAATCACTCCAGCCGATTTAGAACCACCCCAAACTCATTTTACTCAGGAAAGACCCTACCAAAGCATCTGTACTGAAAGGTATGCTTTGACCTAGCATTTCATTTGGCTCCAAGAATTCCTGGATGCCTGCTTTACCTTTCTCAAAAGCCCAGATTCTCTGGGGAACACCAGACCTTTAATCCTGGTTACCAGTCCAAGACATCACCTCCATCTCTGCCTGGAGGCCCCTGGTGCTGCCGCTCCATCCTGGCATGCTGAGCTCTCGGGAGAGAGTAAAAGGCTAAGCAAAGACCTTTCTGGAACCAGGAGTGGCTTTGAACTAGCACCAAATCTAAAGTCACGTCAGCATTTCTTGTTATCACATCATAGGCCAAAGAGATTTCCTGCATTAGATTGTTTTCAACAAGCATAGGAAGTTTTTTTTTAATCAGATAATGTTTTCTCTCTTAAAAAAAAAATAGGATCTGCAGGTTTAGAATAAACCTTAAGCAGCAAGACCTTCAGCCAGAGCAGTGCCTGCCACCACCCTCAGCACCCTAAAAGGGACACAGTGAACGAGACAGGCTGGCCACCAAACAAGGTGAGAAAAACAAACTGCCCTAGAAAGAATACAACCTGCAGGAGCCCAGGGACACGCACTGCTAGAGCTCTCAGGAGCCATTACACCAGAGATCCATTCAAAGCAGCTTCTACAAATTTTACAACAGCAACTGAGGGTGAACACACAGCTGTGCAAACTGCCTTCCTACCCCAAACTCTGCTCACGCTGTGGATCTGCTGGGCAGCAGCTCCCACGAGTGCCTTGGCCACATCTTCTAAGCCCCACGTAAAATTTATACTTCCTAACTGAGAGCTCTCCTTTGCTTCCAGGTGCTCAGCTCATAACTTAGCTTCCTTACACCTTGTTAATTAGGCAGCTTGACCTCACATAAGGATATTGATACCAACTAAAACGGGTTGGTACAAACACAGACCTATTCAGCAGGTGGTAACACACATTTTTCTGCAACACCGAGGCACAGGCAGCATCAGACAGTCTGATCACATAAAATATGATGGGGGGAGAAAAAGTGAAACCTAGACTCAAATCTCCTGCAGATCCCAGAGATCTGACAGCTGCTTTCCACTGAGCTACGACACCTGCATCTATTCTCTGCGTTCCTTCCACCCCAATAAATAACCCTTAAAAACAGAAAGCCATGGCTGATGGAAATACAACAGATCCGCTCCTAGAAAGACACTGAGATGTTTAAAGCATGAAATCCGATCCTCACCTTTTAGGAACAGTCATGAAAAAAGAATGTTTATTGCAAACTATCCATTAACCAGTAGGAGACCAAAAGCCAAATGATTGCTCCAAATCACATCCATGAGTCTTGCTCTCTCACATCCTAGGCACATGTAATGATAAAACTAGGAGAGAAAACAAAACAAAACCACAAAAAAANAATTAGGAGAGAAAACAAACAAACAAAAAAAAACCCACAAAAAAAACCCCAAAAAAACCAACCAACCAAAAAAACCCCACAAAAACTCATAAAAACACTTTCCTGACTAGTTCTACCCAGCAGACTACTGCAGGACAAGAGAAAAGTCTGTATTTGTGTCCTGGAGTAATCCAGAGAGTTGTATTGTATTCCACAGTTATTGTGCCCAAAAATTGTTCCTGTCTCTTTCAGACCCTGCAGCAGGGACCGTGTGTGGGGAGATGCTACCATGGGCATCTTTAAAATCACTCCACCCAGACAGATTCCTGCTTTTCACCGTGTGGTGTTTGCTTCAGGGGCTGGTTGCTCTTTCCTCAGGCTGGAGTCCTTCTTTTCTTCCCTTTTTGGGTCCTCTTCTATGTTTTGGGGCTCTTTCCGTGGTTTGGAGAGGCTGCAGTCAGCGGTTTGAGCTGCCCTGGGTGCTTGCAGGTCAGAGCCAGCAGCCCTGCTCTGTCAGGAAAGCAGGGAGCAGAGCTCTGTCCTCGGTGGCAGCTCTGGGTTTGCACCTGCAGCCACCCCTAGAAACTGCATTTCACCATTAAAAACTTTCTAAGTGAACTTAGCAAACCCTGCTGGCAGGAAAAACAAGAGCAAGCAATGTGCTGGGGACAGGACACCCCGTGCCAAGAGACCAGTCCCATCCCCATCCCGTGTTCCACGGGGTTGAAATGCAGCGCTTCGGTATCTAGCTGTTATTTACTTTCCTCCCCTGCCTGTTGGCATTCTGATTGTTAACAAACAGGGTTGTTTTGGGTTTTTTTTTCCCACTTAAACCTGCTTGTGTCTTGTTCCTTATTAGTTGTAGTCAAGGGCTGCCCATTCCAGAGCGTCCACCTCTTTAAATTGTCTCAAACCAAGATACTCAAACTCTCCTGCTCTCCAGGAGGAAGACAGTATTCCCAGGGTTTATGCTGATAAGGAAATACTGTTGTACAGACACATGCTCTGAGGAAAGGAAGACAAAATAAGGTAGAGCTTTCCAGTGTTACTTGAGGGAACAGGTTAACAGGGCAGAGAATCCACTTAGAATGGAGCCGAGAACATTAAATTCTGCTGTGCTCCAGCTTCATTATTCAGTATACTGCTAAGCATTCCGCACCAGGCGAAGTTTCTAGATTGATTTAAGATACAGCCACAAGCAATAATCAAGTTATGAGGGTGTAAAACATAGAGAATGACAGCAATGCCTGCACTGAGAGGGAAAATAATTATGTCCTCAAGGCCAAACTAAGGTGGAAAGTGCCTTGAGGCACGGAGTCGCAGTATTTACCTCAAAAGCCTCCATCCCTCATCAAGAACAAAGAATGTTTAATTACTATCAGTTAGCAGATATTACGTTCATCTTTTCAAAAACAATCTTGAAATATTTACCTCAAAAGCCTCCACCCCTCATCAAGAACAAAGAATGTTTTTAATTACTGTCAGTTAGCAGATATTATGTTCATCTTTTCAAAAACAATCTTGAATTCACTTGGATCACTGATTAGTCCTAAAGGCTCTTAAATCAAGGAGCAGCAAATATGTTATTCTTGAAGGAGGACAACCAAACTCAAAGTTATACAGCAAACAAATAGGCTTTCTTTAGAAAGACAAAACCAAATATTTGGAGTTACCTCCCTCTTTTTTTTTTCCTCAGTCATTCCCCCACCCCCAAAGTATAAAACCCTCAGGACCAGCAATTTTCCAGTAGGAGTAGACAAGAGCAAATTATTTTATCTGATGAGCAGAAAGTAAAAGCCATGTTTCACTTTCTCTGAAATCCAGCTGGATGCTTTGGAAGAATCCTAGAATAGACCATGATTTCACTGCAATACACAGAAACTTAAATTCAGAGTTTGACTGGCAATATTAAGACATCAGCTCTGGATTATCACATAAAGGGGTATTATGTGAAATACATTTCTTTAAAGAAACATTATTTTACATTTCATAATGCCTTATCAAAGTATAACTACACTGTGAGAATAGCCATACATCCCAAATTAAGTATTTAGACGCAAGAAACAAACGCCGGAATTCACAGAGCGGCTTTTCCTTTCTCCCTGCCAATAAATCAACACAGGTGGCTGAGGTGCAATTGAGAACTTACTGTATCTGTTATAAACCTTACTGTCTAGAAGAAAACCTAAATCCTGGTGTATTGAAGAAGAAATTTCTCTGAGGGAGAAATGTGGGGGTTTTTTTAGATTTTTTTTTCCAGCTGATGCTTTTCTAACCATCTGCATGAGTGAGCTACAGCTGCTGTTGCTGTACACAATTCCCAATGAAAAGGGACAACTGCTTTACAGGAGCCCTCAGGAAAGGTCAGGCTCATAAGTGATAGCACAGACAAGGACTGTCATCATCTCTCCTGTGAGACTCAGCTCTTCCGAGTTCCAACAACAGGCAACAAACGTGGAATTCAGTTTCCTGCCTTCTCCATTCACAAAACTCGAGGAACAGTTCAAGGGAACCCCTGGAATAAGCATATTCAGTCCTTGTGGAAAAAAAGGGGCAAGGTAAAGGAGGAGGGGGAGAGTGGCAGCAGGAAACTTGCATCTCCAACATCAGCCTGTGGGGAGGAGAACAGTGAGAGAAGTCCAACTTTGATCTTTCCTTCTAAGTTGTCAGGAAGAAGAAACAAACGAACTCGCTATACTGGCTTGGAGATAATAATGTGTCATTTAGTATAGAGAGGAGGAAGGCAGCCTGGAGCTGCCTCCAAGCCTCATTCACCACGAATCCTTGCAGGAAGGTCTGAGCAGAATGGGATCTCAAATAGAGCTGCTGCTTCTCCAGGGAATCTGTCAGATGAACGCTGTTGGCTATTTCAGCATCAGTTTAAGAAGGTGTAAGGGAAAAGAGGTTCTACCATGCAAGCAGTACCATCAAGAAAAGGCCATCTGTCCTGGTGGGATGACACTTGTTTAGGCAGCCTTGGTCAAGTGAAACTGGGAGCAAATTAAAAAGATTCAAACCCCAATTCCTATCCTCAGTCAGCCTGCAAACCGTACAAGCAGGTAACGTGCAGCAGTGGAAGCGTGCCCGAGCAGCAGGGACAAGGCCATGGTCCCCCAGTGCTGGCCAACACCTGGCAGAGATGCTAAGGGAACACATGGCTCCCGTCATCCCAGCAGGCAGAGGACGCATTCCAGAGCATCCTGCTCCCAGGACTGCGAGCACAAAGCACTCAGGGTCGGGGCTGTCCAGGCAGAGGAGGCAAAAACACTTCTAACACCTCTCTTCAGCTGCTGTATTTAAACGCATTCCAACTAATTGCAAAGCACAGCGTTTAAAACATGATTTCTTCCTTGTTCCTACACTCCTTGTTATGCCTACGTTTTTCCTACATGTGCAAGGATCTGAATCCGATAAAATGCAGAACACTAATTTCAGCGTTAATGGCCAAATACCCGCCTGTTCCTCTGGCATCTATTTGGGACTGCATTCATTGAGAAATTATGATGGTTTGGTACAATCATTTCTAGGACTCGAACATAAGGAAACAAGCTCGTAACAGCTGAGCAAAAGTTTCCTTCTCAGCTCCCTCTTCTGGTAATTCCAGCAGCCAGCGTGCCCAGGAATGCCGATGGAAGGAACACTGATATTTGGAACAGGTATCACCCACACCTCCTGCATCTGATCAGGAAATAAATAAAGAGGATCAAATCTAAAGAGACACAAAGACAGATGCCTAGGCACCCGATCTCACAGATGCAGGCACTACAAACCTATACCCAGGAAGACAGGAAATATTACAGCTACCCACAGGAGACAAGGCAGAGCCAACAAGCACTCCAGTGCTCCCGAGGCTTGCAGTGATCAAAGCCTTGACCTGGTTCCACACTCCACAGCTTCAATCTGTCTTCACAGCTGACTTAAACGAATAAAGTAACTGTACAGACTCACTTTATACCAGTTTAGTCTACAAAACCATTGAATGCTTGAATAGAGTACATCTCATTAACAGTTTCCCAGGCATTTGACAGAAAGAATCCCTGCAAAAATTAGAGCTGCCAAATGGCAACACAGGACTTGTGACGGGGAGGAGAATGAAAATGGGGAGGTCGGATGGCAATAAAGAACAAACAGGAAATGCAACCGAAACTTTGAAGCGAAGGAAGCCTCACACAGGCACAAAGTCCTGGTGAAATTTAATTTTTTTTCTCCTCATAATTACTGTTTGGCAATGGCCAGTCACCTACACAGTCCCTGGTTTAGTAGGTGCTGTTTCATTTTTCACCAGTGCTACTTTACAAGGCAATATATACCCACACACAGACAGGCTGGCGAGGGCCTGGCAGCCCTGAACAACAATCCCACAGGTTACCTGAGGAGGAGAAAACAAAGAGAGGCACAGCAGCGCTTTTCTCCCTGCTGGATGAGCAGTACATCCAAGTAACTCCACCTTCCTCCTCCTCCTCCCTGCCTGTGCCACCCTCCCCGTGCTCTGCACACCCATTCACCAGCAGAACTCGGCATTTCCACCATGCCAATACAGCAGAGCATCAGAACAAAGTCCAGGGAGGTTACTCTCCTCCGTAAAATCTGATGTTAATAATTTAGAAGGACATTCTGACAGCTCCCTTGCTAAATCTCAAGGTTTCACGTGGAAATTATGGCAGTTAAAGTTCTCCCTTGCATATCTATTAGCTAATAAAATAATAAGATATTAGAATATTTATCAAAATATCAGAGAAAATCAGACAAGCAAATTGATTTCTCTAGCTTCTGAAAGGCCTGAGATGCTGCCATACCAAATCCACAAGACATGAGATTCTCTTGGATGTCCTGTAGTACCACTCTGTCTTTTAATATGCAATTCTGGACTTCTGTCTGTTATGCCTGTGTGGCTGTTTTTAAAGTCACCTAGTATTGCTTTTCAGAAGCCAAACCATCCCAGACTGAGGACAGAGTCACCTCAACTAAAAAAATTAATACTACCCAAACCTGTACTCTCCACAAACATTTGTTAAGCTTTTTTAAATGAAAATACATCACTTTCCTCTATCACCTGCAGCCAGGTACAACCAGCCAAGTCCCCCCAGCAATAAGATCCCCCCGTTCCAGGCTGCCTCATGCAAGGGGCACGGGTTAGAGCAAACCTTTCATTAAAGGTAGGAATGAGCCAAGACACAGACCCTCATTTATCAACATAAAAAGGGTCCTGGATCACCCCTCAGTCCACCTCAGCCACGCTGAGTGCACCTGCAGCAGCTCCCAGGGCTGGGGGGTTCACTGCTGGGCTCTGAACGCAAGCTTTGCTTTTGCAGCCTCTGACTGCAGCTCCAACAGCAGCTCCGACCCCACAGGACCCACACTGAGCCCACAGGACCCACACTGACCTCACAGCAGATCTTGTACAGCACCAACTCTCCTCCTTCTGTCCTTCCTCCTTGTGGCTCTTGGGGTTGTTCCGTCTTTCTTGAGGCTCCTCAAGCTCCTCTTTCCCCAGGTTCTCCTCCTCAAGGTCACCCCACCCACCCCTTTTACCCCACCCATCTTTATTGGCCACAGCTGTGACCCATTAAGGGCAAGGCTGCTCCTCGTCTTTGGCAATTAGCTGCAGCTGTAACTCATCAGGGACCAGGTAATCACCTGTAATTTCTTTTTCCAGCCCTACAAAGGGCAGGCAGCCCTGGCCCCTCCATCCTTGCATTGTACTCCCTGCAGCGTGTCCTGAGCAGTGAGGGACACGGAGCTTGCCATTTTCTCTTTGTGCACACACAGATATGAAACACTTCGTGCAGGGTAGCAGGTTTTTAGCAGCCTTAGGGGGCTGAACAATCAGCCACTCTGAAGAGCTTCAGCCTTCCAAGTTCTCACAAGGTACTGAGAGAGGGAAGAGCCACGCCTGAGCCCAGGGGCTGATGCAAAAGTCACAAAGGGCCATCCCTGCACCCAACAGAAAGAGTTACAAGTTGGGAAGATCTTGGTTTGTCTGAAAAGGAAGGAGAACTTGAGCCTGCAGCTCTACAGAAAGGTTTTTCTGATATTTAGATGCAAAACCCAGTCTGTGTTTAAAAAACGCAGTTCTATAGTACCTTTAAATGACTTTTTTCATACCATGAAATTTCGAGAACCTGTTAAAACGCTGAAAATCTGGTTAATCCAGACAAATGACCCAGAAACTCCACGTATTTTCCCAGGCATTTGAAGTTCACCCAGATCACTGAAAGCTAAATACCAGTGTGGAATTAATGCAGAAGGGATTATAGAGAGATTCTTTTCTACAGAGAGGATTATTATTATTATTATCTATTTCTACAGAGTCTGAGACAATCAGGAGCCCATCTGTTTATTAACATTCACCACCACATGGGCAGCTTGTTCTTTCAAGTGTCTCTAAGAACTGCCACCAAAACTCCTATTTCTGAGCACGAGCTCCTAGTTCCTCATGCCACGTGTCCAAAAGATGATCAATGGAAAGGAATTTCCTGTTCAGGAAAACGGTGGGTTTGGAAAAACCCCTGAGATCTACCTCTCGTGAGGAGTCATTTGAATCCAAATTACAAACTCCTCAGTGTTATCTGAAGCCTCTCCCACGCAGCACAACGCGCTCGGGGGATTTTGCTACAGGCCAGGGGTGGGAAACGAAAGAGTCATTTTTCAAATTTGCCATGCCTGGAGTGTTCAGCTCACTGTAGAGGAAGCCCACAGCCACCCAGTCATGGTTAGCACACTGTAAAGGCATTCAGCTTTCCCCACGGGACATCAGATGTGCAGTATAATAATTACCTTTAACTCAAATGGGTAATTTTTACCTCTTAGAGACAAAGTTGCTCATTTTCCATCTCTGTGGACAGTCGGTTCTCTGTGAAGCCTACTCCAGTTGTCTTCCCTGGGTGTTGCACTGGTCACTCCTGCTTGGAATGACGAGTCTGTACTGCCAGGGGAGAGCTGTTTGTCAGGAATGTTAATGAGGGTCTAATGAAGAGCAGTTTAATTTTAAAATAGGAGAAAAAGGAACACTGTAGTGCAATAGCAACAAAAGGTGAGTTTCTTGAGCAGTGGTGACAAGGGACAGGAAAATGAAAGCTCATCCCAAGGACTGTCCATCAAGGTCATCGGGATGAACCAAAATGCCCATAAAGATCAAATCTCTTCCAGCACAAATTGGTTCCTTTTCAGGTTATGCCAAGTTTTAGACTGTCCCCACAGATCATCTGTAGAAACAGAGAAGTCCCACAGTCCTGCTGAATCATAATGCCCAGAATATATATGAGATTTGATTTTATTTATTTCCAAGAGTTTGTTAAGAGTAGTTAATTCCTTAAGAGAAAATTTTACATGGGCACCTATCTAAAGAGCTGTATGATGAAAAAAAAAAAAATCTATGCTAAGAAATGGTATTCTATTGGAATGCTATGTCATTTTCTCCAGAAATCATTCCTCAATTTTCTAATATGTTATCCTATTGATTTATTTTCAGTTTCCTCATGAGAATATGCTGACTTTTCACACTGCAATAATATGAGTATTAAAAAGCACGAACAAATTTTACCCTGTTCAGGCTATTTAACTTCAACAAATGAGATCTGGAAGTGATTATTTTTGACAAGTCTTCGCTCTGCAGGCTACCAATAGCTAGATAACTACCCTTGTGAAAGAAAAGTCAACATACAATTTATATGCATGATATTTTTTTCTGTCCAAATGAAGATGGCAGCAAGATCAAAACACTTCTAGTTAGTGTATTATAATTAATATTGGAGTTAGTAATTTTAACAGCCTAGAAAATACATGACACATCCATGGTGAAGACCATCCTTAATTATAACAGAAAAATTATTCCTGATCCTATGAAAAACAGAATATAATAGTACTGTAGTCCAGACATCCTACTCAAAGTTTAGAGGATTATGCACTGTTTAAGACACTGAAAAGTTCCTTCTTCCAAATTTAATCTTTTTTTTTAATGCTACTCTGTATGCTAAGCTCTGCAACAGTAGAGTTTAGGCAGCCTTGCCCTCCTACTGGCTTCCACAAGCATCCAGCACTCTCATGTTGGTTACAACCACCACTTATCAGCCCCTTGGAGTTTGTGGAAGTTGCTCTTTCCCCGTTCTTTTTTTATTTTCTAGTCAGAGCAGGCACACGTGTGTAGACACAAATAAATATCTGTATGTAGGTAGATATATATAGATATATATATACACACACACATATCTGAAATGAAGCCCAGAGCCAGCACTCTTAGAGTGTCCTTGGACCTGTGTCAAACAAATGCCCAAACTTCCTGACACCCTCACACCTATCACTCCCACCATTTCCACCACCCATGTCAGGCCCCAGCTCTTCCCCATCCCGATGCCCAGCTGCAGACACGAGGGAGCTCCCCCAAATCTGCAGGGCAGTGGTGTTCCCTGGGCAGGATCTGCTCCCACAGGATCTCCTGGGAAGAGGGGATGTGTCTCGCACACGGGGCAGGGAGGCAGAGCGCACACAGCCCTGGGAGAGCACGGAGGGAGGGCTGGAGGCTCCTGGGGGCTCTCCCATTTCTGGCTGTATCACTCAGCAGCATTCTCCTTCCAGTGAATGCCAGGGAAGAACTCCAGAAGAAATCTGGCTAGGTCATCTACCTCTGCCTTCAGGCCCTCAGTGAAGGTATCTGGTAGGCTGAGCTCTGCAGTGTGTGGCTGTGTGTTACTCCACCACAGATCACCTTGGCTCCTGGGCTCTACCCAGGAACAGAAAAGGCAAAACCAGGGTTTGTGGGGATGTGCACGCGTGGGCAGACACTGAGCCTCGGGATAAATCTCCTTGGGAAGAACAGCAGCTCCAGCTAATTCTCCAGAAGACCCCGAAGCTGGAAGACCTGTTCAAGAGCTGTTAAATTTAGGCAGTGCTGCAGGTCTTTCCAGGGCACAGTGACACAAGCATATCTCAGCTTGCTGAAAACCAGCTCATTTACAGAATCTCAAGGCTGCACTGGTGATTCTGCCCCGACACAAAGCCCAGCCCACAAAGCTCCTCTACAATTCTGGTTTGGATTCCTTTCTTTCCCTTCAATCCATGCTATTTTTTTCCTCATAAAGCAAACTTCTTGCAGAATACATTTCGGAGCTGGAACACTGCCAAGTCTTTTAGCAAAACCTTCAGTCCTTTGCCAAAGAGGCCTGAAATGGGCAGAGCCAAAACCAAAGTGGCAGCACAAGAGCAGCTCTGATTCCAGCCATAAATCATGGCAAGTACAGGTGGGAGGAAAACGGTTTAAACCACATCTCTGGTCACACAGAGAGCCACAACTCAACATCACTGCACAGCCCCAGGCACAGAAATAAACCGGGGGCCAACACAGCCCACAAGAAAGCAAGAAAAATTCCTGTCGCTGGGAGTCCTGTGCAGAAGGACCGGGACTCCTCTGCACATCCAGTGCTACTGCTCATGCCTTCTCATATCCCAAACAATCCAAAAAATAAGGAGTGGGATATAGGTCCAGCTCACAAACTGTGTGCCACCTCTCTGTGAGATACAAGTTCTCCACCTGGAAAGTGCAAGACTGTTGATCATTTCCTAGGGAAAAAATTAGGTGCTGCTTTCCTCCCAATATGTTTTCAAGCTGAACTACTGAGCATCTGGAAAATGCTCTCTCCCATGTTCTGCCACTGTACTTGTTATATCTACAACAATGTATTGAATTAGCTGACACACTTGGGTCTGGTGAGCAAGTATTTAAAGATGCCATTTTTCTTTCTGCTCCTTAGAGCAGCGCTGAGTTCTATTTCAGCATATGAGGGCTGAAATATACACTCGGTCTTACAGCAGCCTAAACGATTTCAGCAGTGGTTTTTAATTTTTAAAGGAGTTCTCTCTCAAGTGACTGCTCAGTGAACCTGTCATGGCAATGAGAGATGCCTTCCTGTTCAGACTGGCTGAAGGGCTTACAACATAGAAGTCTTGCTGCTGACTTCTCCTGCAGAAAACCCACAGGAATTGCGTGGGGAAACACAAATCCGTGGCCATCTGCCCCTTAGACAGGTGTGTGAGGCAGAGCCAAGAACACTCCAATATTGAAATGCTTCAGGGAGTCACCTGTGTCTTGGAGAGCCCCACCAGGGAGAAGTCCAAGCAGCAGGTCCAAGGTTTTATCTCCCCCCAGCCACCCCTGCTCCTCACAGGGATTTTGACTGCTAGCATAATCAGTTAATCCCAGCAAGCATAAGAAATGGAAACGTCTCTGGCTGCATTTCACAGAGTGAACCCTTCTGGTCCACCCCAGCCCGTTTCCCAAAAGCCACAACTGGCTCCAGGGAAGGCCAAGCAGGGATCCTGCACCCCCCCCTTCCACTGCAAGCCCTGGGGTGCCCCAGTGCCCCCGCAGGCACCGGGCTCAGCGCTGGCCATGCTGAGAGGCAAAGCTCCCTGAGGTTCAGAGATGCTCAGCCAGGCCCTGCTGTTCCTGGCGCCTCCTGAACAGCTCAGGGACCAGGTCTCTGCTGTATTTAAGGCGAGGTACCTCCCCTGGGAGCAGGGCAATGGCAGGAGGCACAGCTGCTCTTCTGCTAGAGCGTCCCCCCATTCCTGCTCACCGTGGGGCTGAATGCAGACTGGGAAGCAACTGGAAATTCAACAGTGCTTATAAAGCATTATTAATACATGAGCACTCACTAGTTCAGAATGCAAAATGGAACCTTGAATAATTCAGCGTGACTTTCTTTGCTGAAAAGTGTTAAATGCTATTTTTAATTAACTATCAATATTAATATCTATTTAGAAATCCTCTAACATACCTGGTAATTCCACAACCAAGCAAGCTGCGTAGACCAAAATGCAATCGACAATTATTTGCAGTATACTCCTCAATTGAGAGAAAAAAACCCCCAAAAAACCAAAAAACACCAACCAGCAGCCACGAGTGTCCCAGGATGTGGGGACATGACAGAACATAAGCACAGGGGTGGGAAATGAAACCAGGGCACCGCCCTGTGTCCCTTCTGCCCAGGGGACAGCAGTGCCAGCAGAGCCACGGGGACACTTCCCTTGGAAAGACACATAACAGAGTTTAGGGAGCACACCTACAGTCTTGCTTTTCATCTGTTTGCAAATGATCTATTAAAGCCACAACTCACCAGTGCTATTCTTACAGGGAAAAAGGGAAAATGTCAGCGAGAAAGCAAGTAAATATAATCACAGTGTAGGAAGAAAATGCAGGTCCCTACTATGAGAATAAAACCACAGCCATAGTCTTTTATGCCATAACCTGGATCCATAGGAAGTGAATCCTTGTGTTGTGCCACGTGTAGGGCACTCTTGAGCAATAGTTACTGCTCTTCTATTACGCTGGAGAAACGTTTTGGTGACAAAAATACTTGCTGAGCCTCCAGCTGGAGAAGTTTGTAAGTTGTACCTTTCAATTGTCCTGGAACTGAAAATCCATCAAAATGAGAAGCAGTAGGTTATGAGTTCAGTAATAATAAACACACTGTTACTTTTTTTTACAACCACACTCTTCACTTTTCACTTCTTTGAAAGCCCTATCGATGCATCTTGTGCCCATCCGAGCTCAGCAGAGAGCATTTACCACTGCTGACAGTCAAAAGAAAACAACCTGAGACAAAATTCCAAGGGAAACTCTTAGACCAGAGTGCTCTGAAGATTTATAGGCCCTATTTACACAACTTCCCTATGCCAATAGATCTCAATTAGAAGCCAGGCTCCAGAGAGAAGAGAATGTTTCATGCCCACGTGGCCTGATCGCTGCCTGGGAGCAGATCTCGGGCAGCAATGCCATCTCCAGACATCCCAGCTGCTCCCCTACCACTCATGTCTCCATTTTCTCTGCTCCCCCAGTGGATGCAACCGCATCACCATGAACAAACACAGCTGCTGCCAGTCCTGTGGATGCCCAGACCTCTGGAGAGCTCTGCAGAACAGCTATTGCTCTTAGCAAACATCCTAGAAAATAGACATTTTCTAGGTAGGAAATGCCTTCCCCATTCCAATCTATCTCTAAAGAAAAGAAATTTCTCTTTCTTGCTCATTTGCCATTGCTCTCTCTGCCAGATAAACAAGTGCTGCAGGGGGAAAACTGCAATAAAGTTCCCTCTTTACAGAAGGAGAAAAAAATTCTGTTCTTACTGAAAAGATTTTAAAAAAGAAAAAAACCTGCACATTGAACAACAAACAAATTAAAGTGGCAAACAAAACATACTAATGTTTTTTCTAAGTTTTCTATTTAGCCTCAAAATGCTTCAATTGTTGCACATAGAATTTTAAGTACTGTATTTTCTTTAACAAATAAGGAACACGATAACTTAAGACAAATTTGATTTTTTCTGGGTAAGGAAGCAGCACTCAACTTTGGAACAGAAGTGATTTTCATTTAACAGATAATTGAGTTTGTAAGTCAAGTTTTTAAAGTAGCTGGGTCTTCAGAGCCGAGGATGTCAGAATTTCAATTGGTTTTTTTTTTTCACATGTAAGCACTATTCTCTAACAGCAGCTCCACAGGCACTTAGCAACTCTCAGCTCAACGCCTCTAGGGCAGAACTATTTTCCCTAAATTGCATGGTGCAGCTCTTAATTCAGGAGCAAAGGAAAAAGACAGCAATAAAATATCAAACCTTAGATTGAGGGTCCATCCTTGGCTTTGGAATGTTGTCTGTCACCTCTGCAGCAGCTTTAGCTCCTGGCACTCACAGCTTTACTTCTCTGCCCATCAGTGCTGACTCTTGGGGATGCCGTGTGACACTCTGGCCTTCACCCCAGCCCAGGTCTTTATATGGAAGATGTCTAAAAGAAACAGCCCCACATCCCCCATTAATGGTTATTTCAGAGTATAGGGGTTTTAGTGGTATTTAAAAATGTCTCTGCACCTGTTAGAATCACCCACTTATTTCTTGCTGTGAGATAGGACTAGGAGAAAGAGCAAAACAGGCTTAAAACTTCAAAAGAACAAAGAAATANTGTTATATTTGAAGGATGGATGCTCAAATGCAAAAGTTCAACTTCATCTGCTTCTAAGAAATCATTTTCACCTCTAGGAGCAAAAGAATGCCACCCCCTCCCTCAGGCCAATGGGGCTTCACTACTTCATCTCTCGATTCCAAATAGCTCCAAAAGTAATTACAACCTTTGCCCTGGTCTCAAATTGAACTATATCCACCCCCCATGATTTACTATGATTTACAAGGCTAATTAGCATTTATCCCCATGGCTTACAAGAGAATTTCAGTCCAAGGACTCTCCTCGCTCTCCAACCAAAACGAAGACTTCTTCTTTCATGTCTCCATGCTGTTCCTCTACATTGCCCCTCCTCAGTCCTTGTTTCCTTTCACTCAGAGAAGATGGATGTCTGCAGATCTCAGTCTGGGTCCCTACATAACGATGTTCATATGCTAATGCCAAGAGATTGTGTCTCATATAAGATTTATCAAAGTAAACCCAATGCATTTCGTAAGCATCTCAGGGCTGCCCATCCGAAATGGTGTGCTATGCCAAATATGCACTGTATCAAATAAAAGCTCCTAGACAGTGAATATACTTGAGGCATCTACCAAAAATAACACATTTTTTGAACCTCGCTGATTCAAATCAACTTAGCATTTCACCCTGTAATTTAAATAAAACAATCTAAGTCCTCTGATGACATTTTAATTATTTTCAAGATGGGTAAAGAAACATAGTTAAGGTCAATTTACAGGGGCAATAAAAGTAGGTAAAACCCACATTTATATTTTAAGTCTGGTCATGATAGCAAAGTTTTCCCAGCACACTGACATAGACATAGCACTGATCAGAAATCTAATGAAAGGCACACAGAGCTGAGTGGTTCTAGGGATGCTTCTGATAAATAAATACCACATCATATGAGCATTCGAAGCTCAAAGAGATTCTGAGTATCACAAATACACAGACTTTTTTACCTGGTACAGATTTACTAGGAAAGAATATAGGTAAGCAACTGAAGTGCAGCCCCTCTACAGTAACAGCACGTTGTTCCCCTCCCTCCCTCCTCTTCACCACAACACAGCTACACCCTGAAAGTTCACTGAAAATAAGGCAGAAAGGCATCACTGCACTTTTACTTCGCAGTTATGCTTTTTAGATTTATAATTTACTTTCCTAGTAAATGCACCAAACATGGTCTGTCTCTGCTCTTTAGCACAAAAACCAATTTAAAGTCTAACAAGTTACAGCTCCTTACGAAGTCAGACTGCCCCTAAGGCTTGGTTTCAGGCCAAGGCTTACCTTACACCTTGAACTGAGGTGTTCAGTGCACTCTGTGTCCTTCGGGTGTGGCTCTAAGCCCCGGTCAGTGCACTCAGAGACCATCCAAACATGACAGCTCTGTCAGAATGTTCTCCAGTTACCCCTCTGCTGCACCCAGCAACATCTGAGGTGCAGAAAGACACAGATCCTCCAAGAATGCCCCAGAGCTGCCAGGTGTGTGCAGACGCCTTGGATGCTGCCGGGCATCCCAGCTGTGCTGACACAACCGAATCCCCCCTCGATGTCTGCTTTAGGATGAGCCCATCTGCTCTAGGGAGCTGCTGAGACACTGGACCCCAGAGCAGACACTTGCTGTGACATCCGCGGTGCTCCCCGGGGGTGAATCCCTGGAGCCAGCGTGGAGAGAGGTCCTGAAGCAGCCCTGAGAAGCAGAACAGCATCGGCAAAACCCAGAACCTCTTTGGTTCAGAGTCCCAGGTGAACCACCCGAAAAGCAGAAAAAAATGCTTTTTCTTGAAGTTCAAAATGTGTTTTTCGCAGTCTCATTTTCTGAACGGGTTGAAACAGACGACAATATCCCCCTCGGCTACTGCCCTCGGAAATGAGATCACCCTCGGAGACATGGCACTGCCATTTTCAGAACAAGTGCTGATTAAAGGGTGAGAGCCTGAGCCACAGAACAAAACAGGTTTTCCAGCACACAGCCCTAGGCTACTACAACTATTTGAGGCTTCATTTACAGCAGAATGGAGAGGGCAACTTTTGTAAGCTGTTAGTACATCCAGTAGTGATAATTAAAGCTGATTAATGCTCACCAGTCAGCAGCAGGAAAGGAAAAGGCAGCTTTGTAAGGCTCCACAACCAGGAGGCACAAACATCTCACACAACAGCTGGGGAAAAAACTCTTTGCAGCACCCCAAGCAAATGGCAGAGTATCTCCTGAAAAAGGGTTTTGTACACTGCAAGCTGGATAATGAGACAACCACATTCTTGTAAGTTAATTTTTAACAGGCGTAGCTTATTAGCAAAATGCTGCACAACCAAACACAGATTCTGCTTCCTAAACACGGATCAGCTTCCCCTACTCTTGTTACCTGCAATTTTCCCCCTCTGCCTGACAGAGAAAATAAAGGAAAATAAAGCAAAACAGGCCCCTTTTCTTTCTTATGCATTCACCCTAGAATGCAGTGCAGCACACCTGTTAGTAGCCTTACATTTTATTTTCTGGTGTTAGGAAATTGAGTGTTTCATATTCATTACTGATAGAATTATACTTGAGCAGGCTGGAAAAATGTGATTTCCTTCCCATATTAGTCCATTTGGGAAGGACATCCCGCACCTGAGCACGTGCATATGTGAACCCAAGGGCTTCTGGTACCTCGAAAACACAAATGACAGTTACCTCTATATTTCTGCTGTAGTTAAAGAGGCAGAACTCGGAAACCCTTGAGAAAACCAGGTGAACCGTTTCTGCCAAAAATTCCCCGTGACAGCACACCAGGTTAGAAAATCACAGCTAAACACTTCTTTCTGCGCCTGAGCTAATTCTTCACTGAAGTTTGGCTTAGAGCTCTCTTCTCAAGAGACTCAGAGAGGCATTCCACAGAATAGAAGCTCCATTTCCTACGCAATATGCTAAAGAATAAGAGTTCCCAGACAGTTTTCCAAACAGAAAAAAGTCATAACATTTTTTTTTTCCCTTGGAGTTATAGCACTTACAGTATTTGCCATGTGGAGGAATGCTGTAAACAGCACTTATGGTACTACACTGAACAGAATAACCAGAGTCCACCCTGCTCTGTGATTTTCTTTACAGGCTTCCCATCTTTCCCTACTCGCTAACATCGACGTTTACACGTAGGACTGAAATATCTTCACAGAGACACAACAGATAAATAAATCTCCTCTATCCCTGTTCATTCTCCGTGGGGAGCAGTCGCTGCTATTTGAGGTTCCACAGCAGGTCCATAAAATTCCTGCAGCATCCTGGGCACTGTCATTATAGAGGTCAGACCTGGCCGAGCTTTTGCCTTCCACTCCGAGTGGGGACGCACAGACTGGACTCTCACAGTCAGCACACATTTCAGAGCTCTGCTGATCAGCCCTGCTGATCCCTGCTCCCAAGAGTCACTTCTTCACCATCTCAGCTCTTACAGGATGCTTGGAATGGCTACCCAGGCTGTCTTGCCCACAGGAACACCCCAGGGAGGTTGGTGGGAAAGAAAGGGCTCGTCACTGCCATGTCACCTTTGGCTCTTGAGGCTCAGAGGCTCTTCTGCATCAGAACGTTCGCCTGTGACAGCAGAAAGATACACACTTAAATTCCTGCAGATTCCAGCAGCCTTGGCTGTGTCAACGGCAGGAAAAACGTAGTTTAAAAGACAAAAAAAAAACCCAAACCCTTAAGAAAACCCAAGCAGTAAACGGCTATAACTCCAAACAGCGAATCCCTTGCTGAGATGCACAAATAATAGACAGACAGGTGTGTGTCCCTGCTCAGCACCTGCTCACCAAGCCCAAAAGGCTTGTCCTGCCCCTCACACAGGCATTTCTGCCGCAATTCCAGCTCACAGGCACTGCCCCTTTCCTGCCTTCCCTACCACACTGTGGTTTAGTCAATCACAGGGCTCCCTGAGCAGTAAGACCCAGTGCAGTCTCTGCCTCTGTGCTGCACTTTGCTATGGAAATCCCAGCATTTGTGCTTTCTTATGTATTTAGCAGTACATCTTAGCTGCTTTAATTGAAGTTATCGAGCCTCACAACTCAAGCATGGAAACTCTAGAATGCTTAATCTGAAGTCAGCACTTACCAAGCCTTCTATCTCAGCTGCTATTTGGGGGCTTTACCTTTAAAAAAATGTGTGTTTTGGCAAAACCCATCAGAGCATAGCACAACAGCAAGAGCTTTATGGGCAATCTTATTCAAAGAACATTGCCTATAGATTATGACCATATATCCCATGCCATCCCACAGAGACCGTGCAGACTTATGGAGCTGCTGGAGGAAGAGAAGGTGCAGATTTCCAACCGCTTCAGTGAGCAGGGTCAATGTTTAAATAAGTGCGTTGAACAACCACATTTTCATCCTTCTGAATGGATTTTTCATCCATCTGAATCAACCTCAAGCTTTATTCGGAATTGTTGTATATATATAAATACATGCATATAAATGCTGAAGAGCCGGCAGCCAGAGGACATGAGCAATTAATTTAGTGGAAGGGCACGGTGCCAATTTGACAGCTTCATCAGTTTTAAATATATTGCAGGAATTTCGGCCAGAACTCTCATTAGGAGAAAGTGGCAATAGCGCCTGGCATTGATAATTTTTGTGCCACTCTACTCACTTTTGGGTTTTTTTGGGATTTTTTTGAAGTTAACAAGAATTCAAACCCCGAAGTAATATATCCCTGACTCTACTATTTTCAAAGGATGAAGCAAACATAGCGTCATCACTTAGGAATGGTACTCCCCAATTTAGTTATTCCACCAAGACTCTCCAAACCACACTGTCGCTCATTCACACCCCCTCCTCCAACCCTGGAGTGGCCAGAGAGGAGAAACGGAGGCACAAAAGGCAAAGATCGTGGGTTGAGATAAGAACAATTTACTGGAAAGAGCAATGAGGTAAGAAAATGAACAACAGAAAATGCAGCAATAGCAGGACACACAGCTGTAATGTAGCACTTCTTTGATGTTTTTGCATCTAGAAATGCTCTCTAATGAAAAAGATGCTAAAAGAAACAATGAGGCACTGTGCATACCCAAATATCCATTTGAAGGGAGGCAGAAAGGAGCTGGCAAGATAGAAATCGCACATCTTGGGGCATGGGAGAGCATCTGGTGCTCTCTTCTGAGCCTTGTTTGCAAGCCCCATTTCACCAAAGGCTGGTCCCTGCAAGCCATTTAGGATGGGTTGAAGGGTTTGGCACAAGGAGCAGAGTCAGGGGAATTATTGCTGCCATAATCCAATGTAAACTGAAAAGAGACAAAAAAGGTAATCTTAAAAATGTCAGGTTATAAACAAGAAATACTTCTGTTATTAAACATAAAACAGTAATCAAGAGGCTTGAGCAAGGAAGGGTTTAGCACTCTGACATTTTTGCCAAACCAGATGTAAGGAGACAGCCCAAATTCCAAACACCAGAGTTCCAAGACTTGAGTGGGGTATGCCAATACAGAAACCTGACATTTTATTGCATATGCAGGACTGTGAGAAATTGCTGCTCAAGAATGAAAGAGGATTGCTGCCAAAAAAAAAAAAAAAGGAAAAAAAAAGAAAAAAAAAGAAAAAAAGAAGAAAAAAAAGAACCTGGGCACTGAATCTAAAAATATATTTCATACATGTTAGGTCTGCCTTTTTTCCTGAACCTTATCTCTGTTCAAATAACAATAAAATAATAAGACACAAGCTTCTTGTTCAACAAATTGAAGAAGGAAAAACAGCTCTCACTGATGAATGGGGGAAGGTAAATATGCTGTGACTGCCTCCAAATTTTTATGGTGGCCCCATAAATATGATGCACAACAGTAATAAAATCAGACTTATATGATATATAAAGGACATGCACAGCAATACAAGTGGTCAATCGTGTACCTGGCCTGACAACTTTATTATTGCAATGGGTCATTATAACAATGGGACATTTTAGCACACCCAAGATACTCAGGGTAAAAAGACAATTACAGGACCAGGTGCATTACGAACGCAATAATTACATTCCACAGCTGCATTTCACCAAAAGGAAAATACAAAAATATGCCACAAGCCATGGTGACACATCATCCTTTCTTCTGAATCACAGTAAACCCCTTTTGACACAACATTACAGGAAGGCTTTTGTTTCTCCTAATCCCCTGTCACGGAATTTGATTCTACCTAGTGAACGTACCTATCATAAATAATAGCCTAAAATATCACCTCTTTTTACCTGGAATGAGAAGAGGTTTTCTGCAATCTTTTTCTTACTGATAATCCCTTGCATGATTATCACACACCTTAGGCAAGTAACTGCCCACTTGGAAAACTGTCTATTACTCTCCCAGTCTGTTTCACACAATTACTCTTCTTTACAGCACTTTCAAAGTGAAAAAGCAGTGGAATTTCAGAAGTAGACGAAGAACAAACCCAGAACCCACAGGAAGATCCTTTGTAAGACTCTATCTCCAAAATCTGACCTCCTCAGAAGGGTGTACTCCTCCTACTGTCCCTCGCCCATAACGCGATTTTGATTTTTTTTTTTGAGTTTTCTGTGAGTCAGCACACATTTTGGCCAAAAAATGCTACTCTGAATTCTCATCGTCATCTAATTTTCTATGTTCTACTCACTACTTCAATGGCCACCGGGCTAAAAGGACTGAGAAGATTTTTTTCTCCTGACTCTGCATGGTCACAGTGTAATTTATCCTAAACTAGGAGATCACAGCTGCTTGCCACCAAAAGGAAGAAACCTTTTGCAGCCCCATGACAAGTTTTCCAAAGCAGCTCCTTGTCACACAGCCGTGTCATGCAGTGTTCTGCACTGCTGGGGCTAAGGGTGGAGAGGACCAAGCCAGGAACACTGAATCTCATGCTTGAAACATTTCGCTGTAGTCAACAGGACTGCAGAATTCGTTCCTTCTGCATTCAGACCTTGTTTTCATCTCACACTAAACAGGTTGTCCGGCTCAGCTCAAAAAGTTGCCAAAGGATTCCTGCTGCAGCTTCTCCAAAAAAACCAAAACAAACAAACAAAAAACCAAAACAAAAAACCAAACCAAACCAAAACAAAAAAACCGAAACCCTTCTTGTCTGGGCGACCAAAACCAAGCCAGCCAAGTAAAACCTACCCCACACTTCAATGCCTGGGCAGCGAGGCTTTGAAAAAGCTCACCAAAGGGCACAAGGCTAAAGATACAGCAACCATTTTTGGCAGAAAACCGAGGATCAGGGAATAAATGATCATCATAAATCATCCCAAGACAGTACCACAAGCCTGTAAACTCTGCAATGGAGAAAGGCCTTAATGTGAAACAGTGCAAGAAAAGAAAGATGTAATAAATTCTTCATTATGTCATGGCGAATGCCTCTATTTTCCCTCATGGACACAACAATGTCTAGTAATAGAAATTACTCAAAAACTATCAAATTAACAAAATCATCTGTTTCTAGCTTTTTTTTAAAAATGAGATCGACTGCAAGCAAACTTTCCACCTTCAGCAGCTTTCCATATCCTCCTCCCTTCAGTGAAAACTGAGTGGCAGCATGCAGACCGGCTCAGTCCTCAGTTCACTTCCCAAAGCAGCAGAAAGTCTGTATAAAAGCACCAGTCAAAGCAGCAACATGTATCTCTTAATTAACTGGCATGCCGTAAAGCAAAGAGACTGTTATCACTTTGCAAACATCAGAACATATTCCTGCAGGGCCTAACTCAGCCTGAATACACAAGATAGCTCCTTTCAAATGGGTTTATGCCTCTAAGACAGTTAAAGGAGCCTTCTGTTAAAATTCCTTCAGGAAAGCCTCCGTGCAACCCCTGAGAGACTATTTCTTGTCTTCCAGGCTACTGGGAGCAGCCTTACCTTCTTAATCACGTGCCTACCCTGTGTTGGCAGCCAAACACGAGCACAGACCAGAGCTAAATTTATTTCTGCATAAAGAACAGAAGGTTTTTCTCACCGTGAAAAGAACCACTTCAGTACTACCCATGATTTTATAACACCGGGCAGCAAAATATTGGTGGGGGGAAGTTTCTTTTAGGTGAACCCTGGTACGTGCTTCTGGAAGAAAGATGATTTGAGAGTGACTCAGATCTGTCAGGAAAACCCACCAACACCAGAGGTTTATGTCCAAACAGGAGCCAGAGGAGTCCTGTAAGTTTATTCCAATAAAGGGACAGAGTCCACTGGGCCACACGTCCATGTTGGGGTTTTCTCTCTTTTTTACCCTGAGCTCCTGGCTGCAGGTTGCTTCTCCTCCCTCTCAGATCATACTGTAAAGGCAATGGAGGATCTCACATTTATTTATGAGCTGCAGCAATTCTTAATAAAAAGAATCACACGTATTATTTTCTCCAAGCAACAGTGTGTATTTGTTAACCAAGAAGCAGCAGGGAAAGTAAAAGAAGCCATAATCTTATCTTTTTTTACTACATTCAGCAGATTAAATTAGGTATACCTAATTAGCAGTGCTTTATCTTCAGCATAACTGCACAAATAGATGAGGCAGCAGGACCTTTATTTGGGATTCTTTGTTCTGTGCTGGCAAAGCACAACAGTCATAAACCCAGTTAAAGCATCAATGCCTGCTTTATGCTGCCCGAGTGATAAAAACCACTTAGAGCTTATCAGTCAATATGCACCTCCATTTATCACAGTGTAATTTATTTGAGTTTGCACATAAGTGACTTGAAATCAGAAATCTTTAGCTTGTTTCCTCCTGCATATCAGCTTCCCCACTTGAAACGATTTTATTTGCATGTTGTTGCAAAGTTTATTTATCATTTTATATCCATCTGAGAAACTTTGAGAAATCCTTGTGGGGAAACTGCAGTAAACCGGATATAATTGCTCAAGATGGAGCACATTATCTTTTATTGTGCAAAGATTTTTACCCTGTATTAACTTTGAACATGACCTGTGGTTTATGCTCCGGTCACCATAATGAAATGAGACTGCAAGACTGTGACCTCACCTTGGAAAGGGAAAATCTCTCCATCGGTCATTATTCCAAAAGGGTTCAAAACCACACAGGGCTCAAACGTAAAGACACTGAAAAAGACAACTCCTGCAGCAAGAGGATGGAGCCATGTTCTAAAACAGTGAAGATGTTTTTATACTGATGGAAAGTGAAGCACCACTGTCACCTCTTTTGCTATTTCAAAAGAAAATATCATGTAAAATTCCTAATTGGAGAGAGTGGAGGAACGAATTTATTTATGCCCCACTTAAAAATATTGCACTGGAAAGCTTTTGTGAAATGCAACAAAAATGACTAACATTTGGATAAAAAAATAGCTACTTTTCCATTTTTATTTTGAGATTTAACTAGATAATTTCATGTGATAGTCACTGTCAAAGCTACATTCATTTATGAACTGTTATTCAAAAATTCAAGGATCTTAATGTTTTATTTTTCAAAATTTTTGGTTTTTAGTTTGCAATGAAAAGAGCAAACACAGAATTTCACCAGAATTTATATTTACTTAAGAATATTCCACCTGAATTACTTGCACAAATTCAGAATTTTTTAATAGGAAAGAAATTTGCCTTGATACAAATATCATTATAGATCTATCAGAATGTATAAATTCAGTAGCTATAAAATATTCAAATCTCATTCTAAAAATGATTCTGCTGTTAAGAGCTCAGAAAACCGATTTTTTTTTTTATTTCTATTCTTCATAAAAATGTAAAGTAGAAATTAATCAGGAGCTATATTCACTAAAGCCAAATGAACCATACCAAGTTTCCCGCTTGCTTTAATATTGCTGCCACATAATCCTGCAAAAATATTAACGGGGGTGGAGGAATGTTGGTGACAGTCCCTAATAGCCCCACTCTGCCATTCCTTCCTCCCCACACCTCTCCTCGCCCCACCGTGGCCCTGGCACCAGGTCACCGTGCCTGTCTTGGCTCCATCATGACAACGGGATCACTGGAAGGCACAGGTCTAACTTGTCTGCTGCATCTCTTCATTCTTCTGCCTGCTATTTCTCCAAATGAGGAATTCCGAATTGCCTTTCAATTTAAGACTTCCCTTTGTAACTGAACTCAAAAATTGCATTACTCTGACGTGGTTTTTTTCTTCCTTTTTAAAAGGCAAAGCTGCTCATTTAAAAATAGCTCCTGCCCTTTAGCCCAGGTTTTATGAGTATGTTTTTCCCATGACCATTCCAGGCTTTTAGCCTCAGCACTGATATTCCAGCAATTAGGTACAAACTGACATGCAAATTGCCAGTAGCAGGTTCCCCTCACAAATCTCATTTATAGCATGATCAAGGTTTTACTTCCACAGAAGTCCAAGGCAATGCTGGAGAAGCAGACCACGATGGATGTCAGCGATCACTCCAGCCTGCCCCACGCCCACGTGCCCATCAGCATCCCCCAAAAGGCAGCCTAGGGGCTCCTCACTAACCCAACTCTTTCCCTGCATCCTGTCTCCAAGGGGCCACTGCAAAACCCAAACTTGCTTCTTATGTCACGGGTGTGGTTTTTTTTCTGGGTCATAATAAACACTTATGTCTCTAAGAGTCCTGCACCACAGCAAGGCTTCGTGTCTGCAGGGCTCTGTCCCACCCTGCCAGAGCTCAGACCATCGACAGTTTTGGTACTCACACCAGATATCCCAGCGCTGAGCCCCCTGGGCTTTGGAGGGACACAGGAGTTAAGAAGAGAGTACTTCACTACCCAAAGCACGAGCTTTTACAGCCCTGTTAATTCTCTGAGCTGCCTGACATATTATGCAATCACCATGGAAAAACCACGGCTGTCTACGTTAGATGAGCGAACAAAAAAAATACCTTTAGCAATGACAGATGTCCACGTTCTATTTTATTCTTCCAGTTTGATCTTGTTAAATGTACCTCTTAAAGAGAGACATTAATTTTTGTTGTCCAAAAGGTGACAATACCCTCCAGGCTGCTGAAAATTGGGCCACAGTACACTGCGAGTAGGAATAATTTTATACCAGCACATCTTTGATTTTAGCAAGAGTGAAAGCTCCACATGGACTGTGTATCCACCCTCACATGGAAGTAGGTTGTTATCTGCAGGAAGCTGGGCTAGCAGGGAATTAGCTCTTCTTTCTCCCGAGTGTTGACAAGACATGTGTAAGTGAGAATAAGAAGTGCTGGAGATGTGAGGATGAACCACCCCAAACGCCTAAAAAGGGCTGGTTTCCCTTGCAGGTCACATTTACAGCTGCTCTGTGCAGCTGCTGTAGCAGTTACCACACAGGACAGCCCAGAGCCCCAGGAAAGGGGCAGAGATACTGCAGGGTTCAGCAAAAGGAGCCTTGGGAAAAAACAATCTGCACCACTGTGGAGAGATCCCCGTGTCCTCTGCAAAGACAGCTCAGCTCCGTTTGAAATGTTTTCAGGTTTTCCTGTTACCTAAACACACACATTACCCGTCACCTGTGACGTTTCATTTGCGAATTTTTCAGACTCCTTTGAGATCCCGATGTCTGAACAGCACAGATTGTTGATACCCAGTGAGGAAACTTGAGAGAGAAATTCTCTGAGTGTGCAGTAGGAAAATGAAGTATTATCCTCTGAGTGAAAGTGGTGTGACTAATAGCAGTGTCAGCAACCTGATGCTCTACAAAACTAGTGTTGTACACTGAAAACAGCCCTTCTGCACTGATAACTCTCAGGAAGGACTGTAATAGCATCCTTTCAACCAGTTTTCCATCTCTGCAGATATTTCACTGCACTCCTAACTTAAGGATCACCTTCTTTTTAATAGCAAGGCTTTGAATTGTAATATCCCCTGTGCTCTAGCAGGGCCTAAAAACACCCTTCGGGTAGCAGAAACAAAGACTGAGAGTTGTTCTTCAAACAATTCCTGCAGAAGAAATTCTTCAGAGGAGGAAACTCTTAAGTATATATTTAAACTTTGATAAAGAAATTTCTTTAGATCTTAAAAACTGTTACACTGGTTGCCAGCAGAGGGGACTTTCTTTGCCCTTATCAAATTAAAAGTGTAAATATCAGATGAAAGGTGAGAGGGGGTGGGATGTTCTGTTTTGATCTTTTAAAATCAAAGTGAGTAGGAGCTCATTAACTTCATGGGTTTGCACATGCTGATTAAAATGGACCCAAGTTTAACATATGTGCTAGGCAGCTGGCATTGGCCTAGGACAAAAAAAGGAACAGCAGAGCAGAGCACTGACATATACTCCTTTTATATTAAATAACTTGCGACTGAATGCCATAAATAAACAAGGTGCTTCCTATTGGCTTCCTGCACAAAGAGGTTTTTACCCTCCAGCCCAGCTGAGCAGAAGCACCTCTGGCTTTTCCCCTTCCCTGCTGCAGCACTGTGCAGGGATTTATTTGAGCACCTTTCTGAGTAAAGCAGTGGAGCAAACAGCTACCAGAGGAGACCAAGCAATTAGGCCGGGGCAGCCATTCAGTGGACACTGTACCCAGTGAGATTAAATCAAAATTCACAGCTCCCAAACTGGGCCAGGCTGCTACAGATCAGTTTGGTACTGGGAGCACTGGTCTTGGGCTGTTTGAACTATCATTAGAATGGAAGCAACCTTGGTAAACATCACCTCCTCTGCCCAAAGCCAACAGTGGAGGTGTACTCAGGCTGAGAAATGGCAAACCTTGCAAGCAGGAGCAATCTAAACAGGGAAAAGGGACACATTCGGGAAGGCAGAGTCAGAGTTTCTTTCCATACCCGCAGGACACATTGCTCACACGGTGACAGCCTGTCATTCAAGGTCTAAACACAACCCCAGGAGAGGCTGATGGTTTCACCTGGGGTGAGAGCAGCCCCACGTCTACAGAGAAGCAGCATCCTTGGGGCTCACATCTGGCACCTGCACCCATGGCCACTTTATCCAAGTGCTTGATCACCCCTGGGGGAATCCCAGCCCTGCATTATCACCGGTCCCCTGCCCGGGTGCTCCTCAAAATACTCCTCATTTCTCAGTGAAAATCCCATCTGCAAGCCGGCCCTGGCCAGTTTACTGCACGACACAGTTGGACCACTCCACACAGACTGGCTACACACACCTCAAAGCCAAAGGGGAAGTTAGCTGGGAAGCCTGGGAGATAAAGAGGGAACTGTGGGGAGTACGGCAGAAAGTCGTCTGGCCTTAAAGCACATGCCACATCTCCGCCGCTTCTCTGTTCCTTCCTGTAAAATCCTCCTTTATTCAGGCAGGTGAGCAAGCCTGGCTGGGTGTGCCTCTTCTCCCAGAATGGGCTTCATAAATAAAGGACAGCAATTCACGCCTAGATTTTTTTTTTCATGGCCTCCACCAACGGCACTGGGTTATTTTTCTTTGTTACACAACTTTGCTCCTGAAGAGCCAGCCTGCTCCTCTGCCAAGTGAAGCAGTCGGAGCTTGGCTGCCCATGGGAGGCTCAGGATGGGGCTGTGCCTGCCACATGCCCCCCTACACCCTGGGGCAAATTAACACAGGCTAGGAGGGTCAAGAGAAGAGGAGTGAGGCGTTTTCCTTTCACACACCAGGTGCTCAGAGTTCACTGACCGATCAGGAAAGCCAATCCAGCCTCTGGCCCAAGCATGCACAATTTCCAGGGCAACCTCCGGGGCCCAAAAGCAAAGGGTCTGAGCCCTTGCTGCTCTTTGGAAAGTTCTTCCCACACACGCCCCCCCAAAAAACCTCATTTTTCCAAATTCTTTCTGGTATTTGCTAGCTTGCACATCACCCAGGTTTGATGCTTGCCTTCAGACAGGAGAGTCCTGCGGTTCACTCCCGGCATCGCATCTTCATTAGCGCATGGCAAGAGCAGCTCCAGCAGTGGGAATGTCTGTCATCAGGGGAAAAAGACATTCTCATTAAAAAATAAAATAAATCCGTATTCCCCAACCTTTCCTGGTGCTTTATTCCCTTTCAGCTGTGCTGGCAAACCTGAATATTTCCAATAACCAAGCAGTTTGAGTAACTCTGACAAACTCATCATTTCAGTCAGTAAACGTGAGCAACTCTGTTTCAAAGACCCAGCCCAAATTTCAGCAGTTTTAGTGAGTCTTACAGGATCCATAAACACATTTTAAATACAAGCTAGGAGATGACTTGTTCTTTTTTTTTCCCTCCCTGTTCTATTTATTCCCTTATCTTTATTTAGTTGATAGTTTTGGGGTTTTTTTTTTTGCTTCTCTCAGATATCCTTTCTTTGTCCTTTGTATTGTTCATCTCAAGCAAAGAATAAGGGGATAGTGTTAAATACAATCTGATATACCAGAAATTATTAAAAAAATCCATATATCAAAATTCCCTCCCCTTCATTTGCTGTCACAAACCATGCTGCTTCATCACCCATCTGTAACAGCATAACATTGGACACTAACAGCTTGCTGGCCTTCAGCCAGAATTTAACCTGAGAGCTCTATTAACGTGGATGGAAATTAGGTAAGGTTTTGTCAAACCCTGATCCACATTACAGCAGGAATAATCGGCCATTTCCACAGAAGCTTTCCAAAAAAATACTCAAATGAACAGAAATTGCTAAGATAAAAGAGCCAGTACACAAATCGTATTCATCTTATTAATGTTAGGGGTTTTTATTTTCAAAAAATCAAAACAGAGTACTTTGTGTGCATTCAGAAATCACAGTCATATTCTGAAATGTTTAATTTACATGCAAATTAGAATCAGGACCCTACTGGTTTCAGATATTCCCTTTCAGTCATAAACTGGCCTTTAAACTTATGTAAAAGGATAACATAATGGCAATGATATTATTACTGGTGCTGTAAAAGTTTAGCTTTCAAAAGGCATAGAGATTTGATTCAGTGAGCAGGAACCATGACACGGAAGAAAGAAAAAGAAAAACAAACCAAAAACATTACCACAAGAAAAATCTGTATCTCCAGAGCAGCAAATCTGAAACTGCTCATTTTAGAATAAGCATAACCAAAAGGATTTTTGGAATGACGCTGCTTTCTCCTCTGCGAATCATCGAGGTGATGAGGCTTGTACATCACCCTCCCTCTTCCAGGGAAATTGCTGACACATTTCTCTGCTTGGACTTCTAATCTCTTATGTCAGCCTGATATATTCCAATGATGCAGCGCTAAAAATTGTTTCACAGAAGTGGCAGATAAGGAAGAAACTTTCTGGCAGCATAGGGCATTGTTATCCAAAGCCTGATGAAGTGAAAGGAAGAGCTCCACAATGCACATGAACTGCAGCAGCTCTGTCTGCTACAAGCCTTGCAAAACCACTCTCCAAGGGAATGATTTCAAAGCAAGGTTCACCAAAGCACGGGGCTACACAGGAGCTGCACCTCATGTGAACAGAGGTATAACATTTCATTTCGATTCACGGTGTAACAAATAAAAATGTTATTTGATTGAAAACTGCATGTCCAAACCAAAACAGAAAGATGCCTTTTCTAATGCTTCATGTTAGGTTTAGGCAAGTAGGATCTAATGGAAAAGAAAATAAACATTTTCTTACTGCCTGTCTCTGGCTCAAGAGGCCTAAGCAAAACAGCTCTACAAATATCTAAAATGCAGCCTATGAAAAAGAGACATTTTCATGGTCAAGCCCTCTTCCAGGGAAACAAAGGGCATCTGACATCACGTTCAAGCCTTTTCACCTGTGACAGGCTAAAATCTTTGGACTAGCCTCTGTTTCAGAGAGCAGAAAAATCCCTTCTCCGAGTTCCCTTCTTGCAGTTTCCCTGCCTGTAGCAATAAAACATTGCAGCATCATTGCCTTGCCCACGGGTGTGAGCACAACAGCAATATCAGCACAGTGCCAATCTGCAGAGAGCCCACGGTGTTTCTCATCATTCTGCAAGAGCATAATAAGAAGCAGTTTGGGAAGTGCGTGAAAATGTCAGAGGAATGTCATTAAGTGCCTTTTGCATGTTGATGGGAAAACAATGTGAATGTTATTTGTGGGGAGACTCTTGTTACAAGATACTCACATTAGTGATGTGAAAACCAGCTTAGCAGAACGATCTGGCATGGCCACAGATTTTTCACACGTGCAGAACCCTCCTGTGTGCTGGAAGAGCGCGGCTGTGCCTGGCCCCCAGGGGTGCTCCTGCACCTGCAGGGGCTGCTGAGCTGTAACCTGCTCGTGCCTTTTGGCCTGGAAGCATTCACGGGTGTGCAGGGGATAAATTCGCCTGCACAGAGGGGTCCTTATGTATAAGGACAGAAGAGATGTGGAAGGAATGCAACCGGCTGAATACAGGCAAGGCACTGTCCCGAAAGCTCTGTGATGGCCAAAAAGGAACCCTTCACACCAGCCAGACAGATATTCCTTGTGTTCTTTGCCCTGAGTGCTCAAACTCAGCATTTTCTCTCAATACCCTCAAGCCTTATTGCTATAAATATCCTTAACTCGTTTAAATCCTTGAACAATTTCACTTAATTATGCTCTAGTCAAAAAAAAAATTTAAAATCCATTTTTCAGTCTTTCCCTGGATAGAAATTCCATCTGTTACCCTGGCTATTCGCTTCATAATTCTTTTTTACCAGCTTAGTTTGTTTTTTTCTTTGTTTGTTTTAAATCATTTTTATGTTAGCGAGATAACCAAACCTTGACCCTGTGCTCCAAAACAAATCTAAAAAACACAAAGTATTAACACGACTCCTTGGAGAGGGCAGTTTTCCCTGCTCAACCCAAACCAGTATCTTTAAACACATCTGCTTCTGCTCATGCAGCAGAGACTGGGGAGTTAAATGTTCCAGAGTTTGACTGCCCTGACAATGACAGGATTTGACTTTTATGAATCCCCGTGCCTGCAACTTTTAATTGCATATTTACGTTCATTCAGAACATGGACTTGGAAAGCAGGGGATTTCTGTGAATGGCTGCAAGTATTTTCCGTTCCAGTTTGTCTGTAGCATGCAGGCTTCCAAGTAAAAAGCTAGTTATTAGTTTTTAGTTATTACTGGCAACAAGAACTGCAACACCAGGGTTGGGCTCCCATTCTGCTCCTTTTCACATACACAGTAAGTTATGATTAAAGATATTTTCCCCTCTTCCTCGAACAATACAGGGCAATATGATAGCAAGCTCCTCTGCAATCCCCTGCAAAGGCCAGAAAATTAATTTCCCTCTAAAATAATTAAGGGCTCTCCTTTAAAATCCGTCTTGGAGGCCAATGTGATCATGGCATTTTATCTTATCTGAAAGATGAAGTATTTTGGTTGGAATTGACTATTCCCATTAAAAACATTCGTAATGCAGAATGTTGAAATTGCAGCACACATCTCAGATGGTGGCAACACATAAACTCAGTTATACAGGGAGACTGGTGTATCCTGGGAGCAAATTGTCATTTATTCTGTTTGTCCTCATTCCTCAGGAAGATTGGGATTTTCTTCACTAAAATGTTCCCATACAGGTTATCTTAGTACGAGTATCAGTTCTTTTTGTCATCATTTCCCTTCCTGAATAATTTCATAGCTCACTGGTCTGACCCTCCCTTAGTTTCTTTGTTTTGTTTTTTTTTTTCAATTTGAAGAGAACTACTCCACTAGTAGTGATTTATTAGGATTTTATCTACAGCTAATTGTGACTGATTTCAATGACATGCTTTTCAAGCTCACACAAATTATTGATCAGCATACACATTCTTTACACCCCGTCTCAGATTCACACACTACATTAACTCATTAATGACTCCTACAAAAGACGGATAAAAACATGATAAATCATCTCCACTGCTGCAAAATTTGCACGTGCAACTCTAAACCTTGTTACGCCTCCAAGCAGGCAAGGAGAAGCCACAGTATAAACTCTGTGCATTCTACGTACATTCATATATGCAGAGCACCTAAATGTCTCGAGAACACAATTCTCTCTCTACCTAACTGCATTTTTTTAATGGGATCTGAAGATGGGAGAGACTGGACAGCTGGATTGCACCGCCTTCCTGATTTCTAGAGGGTTGAATTTGGTTGGCACAACCTCATTCCCCACTGGTAACCTCACTGCACGTGCTTGACCTGTTGATATATGACCAATGTTGTTGAAAAGTGACTGACAATATGAAACACCTTTTTGAAAATCAGGTCCAAGTATAAAAACATTAGTAATTAAAATGATATAAGGCTATGATTGCTATTTACAAAATCAACCAACCAACCAAAAACCCACAGTTTGATTGGAAAAAATTCCATATTCCTTTTACACATTTAACCAGAATACCCCCATTTACCAATGCTTTGGTATCTTCATAAACTCTAAGCCACCCTGAGGGCACAAATCCATGTCTGACACACGGAGGAATCCAGTCCTACACATTTTACTGAGCTGGCCTTTTGCACCAGGCCCTGTTTCACAGCCAGTGGAGCAAAGAAACGGGGTCACCATCAAGCCTGGGACCCAATCAGACATGAAACAGCTTTTCACAGCTTCACAGAGAGCACTCCTGAGGCAAGGGGTGGAACAAGAGCAGCACAGAGCACCACAGGTCAGCCTTCTGGCTTAAACACCACCCAACCTAAAATTGCTATTCCTCCAAGAATCCCTGACCATATTGGCAATTACAAACAAATTTGGTAAGACATAGGGGTGTGAGAAGATTTTAAGTTCCTACAAGTTTCTCGGCAATAGCTGTGGGATTAAAAACTCTCCACTCAGCTGTGCAGCTTTTCGGTGAGGGGAACAGGAATCCTGCATGTCTGGAAGGACTGCACAGCTCAGCTTCTGCTCTCCTGGGTGACACACCCGTGCTGCCATCCCTCAAACCCACCAGCAGCGCCTCCCTGCTCTCCTCCAGGTGTCAGCTGCACACAGGGGACGCAGCTCAAGACACAAAGGGAACAGCAGAGAATTGCAGGAGGCAAGAGCAGCAAGCTCTTACGAACGTAAGGTCTTGCTTCTCTCTTCTTTACTGCAGAAGATATGCACATTTTTATGTTAGTCTAAGTCAATGTTGATAGCATCATCCACATGATAAGCATAATTAGTCGGACTAGATCACAAAAAAAAGAGCCAAAAACAAACCCTGAAGTTTGAACCTGGCAAACCACTCACTTGTAGTTACCAGGGCTGAACATCTTCATCAGGAATTATGTTCCAGGTACAAAGCTGTTACCTATAATTTGTACTGATAAAAGGCAGATCAAATATTATACAACAGCAGAAACCACTTTGGCTTAAGCTGGCAATTAAAGCTGCTATCACCTAGCAGCTGTTTAGTAGCCTGCATTAAATGAAGTTGTGGCTACAGCTCCATGAGGACAGGAAGAGAAGCTCCTAAAGCTTTGACAAACCACTACTGCAGGTCTGCCATTCAGGGCGGGGTTTTTTTGTGTGTGGTCGTGCTTGAAATTCACTTTAAAGTGTCTTTCCTGAGGATGGCTAAATCTGGATGAGCTCGACTGTTTGGTCTAGAGGTCAGCTAGAGCTGGGCCAGTGCAGCCACCAGAGAAACGTGAGAGCCACCTGCAGTGCCACCACTTTCCCTGATGCCCCAGGGATACAGCCAGGACACTCTCACAGTGATCAGATGGCTCTGCCCCATCCCAGAGCTCCTTAAGGAATTTGCTATCCAACAGCTCTGAAGGCTCCAAGGCACAGGGAAAGCAAAAGTGCAAGTGCAAGAAGAGAACCAAGCCTTTTCCCTTTGGAAGCACCAGGTAATCATTCCCTTTCTCTGGGAAAGACCTGCTCCAGTTCCCAGCTCCCATGCTGGAGACCCTTGAGCTTCACCTTTTCCTCAACAGTTTTGATTTTATAAAGCACAGAACATTTTGGCTGAGAACAGACCCTAAAGCTCACCCCATTCCACCCCCNGCATCCCAGTCTCCCACCCAGCCCTGCCCTCTGGCACTGGGAGCCATTCCCTGGGTCCTGTCCCCCCATCCCTTGTCCCCAGTCCCTCTCCAGCTCTCCTGGAGCCCCTCCAGGCCCTGGCAGGGGCTCTGAGCTCTCCCTGGAGCCTTCTCCTCTCCAGGTGAGCCCCCCCAGCTCTCCCAGCCTGGCTCCAGAGGTGCTCCAGCCCTGGAGCAACCCCGTGCCCTCCTCTGGACTGGCTCAAGCAGCTCCACGTCCTTCCTGAGCCAGGACCCCAGAGCTGGGTGCAGAACTCCAGTGGGGTTTCCAGAGCAGAGACAGAGAAGCACTTCCCTCAACCTGCTGCTGACACCGTTTTTTGATGCAGGCCAGGATTTTTAAGGGTCAAGGTCACCTTCTCCAAGGGGGATGTGCCTTTTCCTATCAGCTTGTCCCCATTTGTACCAAGCACCATCCTCAGCTTGTGTATTCCTGCTCTGAATATTTACAAGATCATATATTGGCTGTCATCTCATCTAACCAAATTACCAGCCTCAAGATTTAATAGAGGGAGATCAAGGATTGCAAATTTGCAATAGGGATCCTTCAGAACATGAGGTTGGTATTTTCCTCCAGTTCATCAAAAATTCTGCTGCACTGGGGACTTCTTTATAGAAATTTTTAAAAAAAAATCTATTTGTATGAAAGTGAATTAACTTCAAATAAGCAAAAGGAAATAAAATACCATATGGCATATTCAGATTCATGGGATTGCTATCCTGCTTAATAAATCTTCCCTTACTCATATTGTTTGATAAAAAGTACTGTATCCTACAGGGATTTTAATTTTATATCTCAAAAGGAGGTTAGTATATTAGATTTTACTGTATACAGATTAAATGAGGACTTTTGAAAATTCTCAAACTTATCTGTCGAGCTAAATAAATTTTCTGACTTTGCACTTGGGGTAATTGTAATAGAGCTTTTGATCCCTGGGTAGATGGATGCAATAGTCCTATAAATCCCAGATTTTTAACATCTTCAAAGACTATAAGGTTTTTATGAGAGAGTATGGTTTTAGAGACATCTGGTGGTTATATAATCCTAAGGAGAGAAATCAACAGTGAACATATTAAAGATACTTTTTCAACAAAAGCATCCTGTAAAGAGAAAAAGAGATGAGTTTATTCACTGTCTCTGCAAACTGGAGTAGAAAATCTGACACAAGACCCAGCCTTGCTTATGGCAGCTCTGGTCACATTAGAACAAAAGAGGAAAGAGATTTTTCAAGGCAAACTAATGAAGGTATCTTTCATCAAAACTTATCACAGTTTAGTCAGAGAATAACAGGGGCAGGAGGCTGGATACTGATTATTTTAAATCGTCCTGCTAGACAAAAATCATTAGCTCTGCCAGCATCTTGTTAGCTTGGCTTTTGTTCTAACTCCTGATGTGTTTTTGTTTTATTTTTGTTTGAAGCTTTACTGACTCTCCAGCATATTTTTTTTGCTGAACTGCTTTCCTAAAGCTAAAAGCTAGAAATATAAACTCAGAAATTAAATCACATTCTTAACTTCTTAGGTTCAAACCACAAGGACGGGTACCCTAAATAAAACAGCCATACTGATTTCCTATTCATTAATAATGTCATTAATAATTGTCAAAAGAGTGATTTATAATTCAAGTCCTTATTAAAAGTTCAAGTATTTGGTGCTGTATTTGAACCTCCTCTATATTTCCACACATCTACTGGGGAACAAAGCACAGAACTACTAGTTTGGAGATATTAAATCAAGTGTTGCTCTCAGACACTGACAAAAATCCAAAAGAACAAATCCACTCCAGGTAAAAAAATTCCCTTGAAATTTAGGTTATTTGGCCTCATCTTCTGTACCTAAGACATCAGAGCTGTGACTGTGAGAGAAGAATGCTCCCAGGCCCACTCTACAATAAGGATCTGAAGAGTTTTAAAGCAAAATAAATATTGAAAATTCACACTTCTGGCATCTGGAAGGAGAACTGCTCCTCCCTGGTTTGGGTAGGGAGGGATGTGCTTCACCCCCTTTTGGATTCCCAGCCCTTGGACAACTTCTCCAGCTGCTTTGGGGCTGTCTGCTTGCCCAGCCCCAGTGCCGACCCCGCTCTGTGCTGCCTCCCTGCTCGCAGCAGCGCTGGCCCCTGGTCCCAGCCCCTTCCCAGTGTCCCTGCTCCCAGAGGGGAACCTCTCCAGGGTGCTCACAGCACCCTCAGAGCCGTCAGCAATTTGCTGGCTGTGTTACTTTCCCAAATCACAAGTGGTGTCAACATCTCCCGGGAGCAGCGGGGTAATTCTGCATCAGAGAGTGTGTTCATAAACTTCTGTGGAGTCTGAACAACAGTGACAAACTATACTCACTTGTTTATTTTCAGATAAGAAAGGAATTGGCTTGGAAGGTCCAAAGTATACTTCGCTTTATTTTTAAAAATCTGAGCATGAACCAGCATAAATTCTGGTGCTAAGGAAGAGTTTCTCATGCGTGTTTTTCCCTCCTGATCATTCAAAAGCAGTTTTCCCTCCTGAAAGTTTTAACTTTGAATATAATTTACATGCAATGAGCTGCATTAGTCTTTCATTATATTTGAGATTATACATGTACATATTTCAGGATATTTAAAGCCATGGTTGCTGTAGAAACCATAATTATATTTCTTGTTAAATCATTAAAGTTAACATCATTTATGAAATTACAGGATATTATGCAGGAGTAGGAACACAGCAGTGTAAAGCCACTTTACAACTTGAGTTCTACCCATGCACAAATACCTTGGGAAATGCAAAATTAGGGCATCTCCAGATGCTCTGAGTGATGTAAGGAGCTCCAGTTCCACCTCAGACATCAGCTGGCCAATTACATCTATTGCTTTATAGCCACAGTTTACTTCAATAAAAACGTCCTGTGATGCCAGTTGATACTGGGCCCATTCCCAGTTCCAGCAGGACTGGGATTTTAGCTTTGCTCAAGTTAGGGCAGTGCCCACAGCCTCCAAAATGGGATACAAACTGGATGGCCCAAAACCACACTGGTGTTTCTTCGTCTCTCACTTCGACCTCATGCAAGAATTCCCCCTGCCCTCCCAAACACGCCACCACCCTCTGGTAAGCTGAGGGCATCTCCTGGAGCTCCAGCCTCCCCCTGAGAAGAGAGGACAGAGGTGCTCTGGCACGGCTTGTTTGGAAGCAGAGATCAGCTCAGGGACATCCCCGCGGGATGCCGGGAACCCTGGCCTGGGACGAGGCTCTGGGAGCAGCTGTGAGCACTGCCAGCACTCTGGCAAGCCAGACCCTCTCAGCACAGCCTGCACGCCCAGCTCAGGATGAGAGAGAGCCTGGGACATGTCCCCAGACCCTCTTAGCACAGCCTGCACGCCCAGCTCAGGATGCCAGAGCCTGGGTCATGTCCCCAGACCCTCTCAGCACAGCCTGCACGCCCAGCTCAGGATGAGAGAGAGCCTCTCAGGATGACAGAGCCTGGGACATGTCCCCAGACCCTCTCAGCACAGCCTGCACACCCAGCTCAGGATGACAGAGAGCCTGGGACATGTCCCCACACACCCAGGAGCGGGGTGTGCACTGCCCCTGACACACTCTGCAGGGCACCACCCCCCCGTTTGTGGGTCTGCCTCTAATTACTGAAGCCCAGGATGATGCAATGAAGAAAAAAAAAAACGCCTTTCAAATGGATATTCCACCACCTCTTGCAAAATAAGAAACTGCTTTCCAAAGAGGGAACAGCTGCGGGCTAATTTCTGGATCCTTGTCAATCACAAGAAAATCTTTTAAATTAATCATGTCTCACGTTCCAAGCCATAACAGAATTAGCATTCAAGTGCACAGCACCTAAGTCATTACTTGCATTGTCATCATTTGTCAGACAAATCCTTCCCTCCTTTTCTAATGGTATTGCACAATTATCGAAATGCTGTGGAATATAAAACTTGCTGGGAAAATTTTAAAACTTTTAGAACTCCCATATTAAAGCATGCTACTAGGTCATCACTATCAAGACTTGTGAGTCTCTGCTGAAAGCCAAGAGCTATTTTAGCATCAGCATTGGGCTTATGTACTTCATTAAACTGTAGTGTTCCTCATAATTTCTACTTCTATTTTTTCTGTTCTTCTACTATATATTTCCACTGTTTCTACTCCAGGGAGTAACTCCTGTCTGCATTGACTGAAAAACAAATGAAAGAAGGTACACGAGGCAGAAAAACACCAGCCAGTGCAGCGATGCAGTTCAGATTCTCTCCTCGAGACCCTGGGCAGATGAGTAAATATCTTAAAAACAGCCCTTTCAGAGGCTGGCACCTTGGGAGGCAAGGTACAGCCCTCCTAGGGAGAAAGGAGTAGGAAAAGAGGATGAAAGGCAGAATCCCATTTCTTCTTCCTTTCTGTAGCTGAAGGATGTGGAGTGAGAGGACTTGCACTTTATCAGACTCACCAGAACTAATCCCAGCTCTGGAGATCATACAGCCCTCCCACAGCTGCTTGATGAATCATCTTCCCTCTCCTTCTGCCCTTGCAGCTCACCCGGTGACACAGCCAGGCCCTTCTGCCGTCTCCCTCTCTTCCTCCTCTCCTGAAGTGTTTGCACACACAGAGAGGGTGGGGTTTGTGACCTGAGCTAACCAAGCACTCCTATCACTGCTCTAACCTAAGCTGTGCCCTTCAGCACCGAGCCCTCCCCACGTTCTGCCGCCCATAGGATTCCCAGTAAACAGCACCGACAGCTTTTCATCCTTTGCTCTGCTTTTCTCCCTTGAGTTACCAGTTCCTTGCTGCAGACTCCAAGTTCTCAGAGGCACAAAACCACCTTTAGCCTCACCTGTGACAGCACTGTGCATGTGATCTCCACCAGAGCCCTTATGTACTACACATCACGAGCTACAACGAGTAATCCCAAACTGATGGTACAAACCCGGTCCCCTCACTTCTTCCTGGAACAGAATTTCAAGCCTATTTCTCACAAAGAGCCCTTATGCCACCCCAACATGTATAACTCGCCTATCAGCCTGCTATGCTACTGCCATCCCATCTTTCAGGGATCAGGACTAAAGACAAAATGATCCGTAAGCCACAAATGCATCCAAGTGGTTGCACCAGTTAAAACCAGTTAGTTCTGCTCCTGGATTATGTGCTGGGAGAGAAAGGTTGGGGTCAATACGTGGCCTGGCCTTCAGCTCTGCCTTTGAAGAACTTTCCACTCTAATTTCCTCGTAGCTCCTCGGCCCTTTGTGCAGAGTTTCCATGAGACCTGCAACACCATGGAGTCTTCTACGTCAGCCTTCTGGGGAAGGGCTGAGTGCTTGCTAGGGACCCTCACCACTTTCTTGGGATTGCCACTGGAGCGTAGACCAGAAGGCAAATACTTTTAGGGGGATGAATTTGTACGTTCAAGAGCAGAAACACGTGAAATAAAAGCCAAAGCAGGTCAGCCATGGCTAGCAAAGCCAGAAACAGTAAGTGAGGCGTGCACCATTTCGTGTGCAAGTATTGCAGCACTCAGCTCTGCCCTCCTGCTTAGCAAACTCCCTCAGAAAGATGTACCTGTGAACAGGAGGCTGCATGTCTCTTGACTCAAAAAAACCTCTCTCCTTCCTTCAGCCACAATCAGGAGCAGAATAATCACCGAACTGACACAGCCCTTTTCCCCGAAGGCAGGTCACCCCTTGCTGCTCGTTGGTAACAGGAGCTTCAGCTCGCTCCTAGTGGTTACTGTAAAACCTTTGAAGCTTCACTGGAACACAAAGCTGTTGAGGTTATCATGATACTCCAATGTTTTAGGTGTTTGCCCTAGTTAAGATTCCACTGTGCCCTTCAGACACATGGATGTGATGTACCATCTTCTTTCTACTGTCACTACCAGTTATTTCTGATTGATTCACTTTCTTAATTGGCTATTACACAAAATAAATAATTAGCCTAACACCAAACTAAACTTAGAATATTAATCTGTAACAATTATAAAACAAACTCAGAGGTAACACACTATTATAGAGAATTTAGGAGCAATTTATTGTCAGCAGCCATTCAGAGCTGTCTGAGCTCCTTATACCAAACTGGAAATGCACATGGCCAGGATGTAAGTCCTGATTTAATCTACCATCATAATTTTTTTAAAACATCCACTTAAAAACTTTAAGCCATGTAAAATTCATCAAAATTTGAAATTTCACTGCAAGTTCGANCTCCTGATTTAATCTACCATCTTTTTTTTTTTTTAAAACATCCACTTAAAAACTTTAAGCCATGTAAAATTCATCAAAATTTGAAATTTCACTGCAAGTTCGAATTCAGGTTTATCAATGTTCAGTATCTAATCTTAGTATCTACATTCTGCTAACATTTTCAAAAGTTCATAAAATTGAGCCCAAAAAGAAGAGAAAGCACTAAACTCTGTGCATCATACTAATGATGCTACTAACAGTCTCACCAGGTTTTGCTCAGGACTGAAAGGCAAATTAACATGCTGTATAAAAGTTGTCCTAAATAAAGAATAAGAATTAAGAAGCTCATCCAAAGGCCGCTAGAGAAAGATAACTTCAGTCACATTTTATCCTCGTTTATAAGTTAACTCCAGTAACTTTATACAAGGTAGCTGGTATAGGTATAGTACTTTAAACAGCTAAACTGTAGAGTAAGAAACACGGGAGAATGAAGCATGTCCCTGAAGATTTGTATGTGGTAACTCCTGTGGTAGAGATCCATGTCTTTATTTACTGTTAGGGGATTTCAGAGACACGGTGTGAGCCGTGTGGCTTCCACCAATACTGCCAGCTAAAGCTTCGGAGTCGAGAGCAGCCACCAAAGATTGCCATGCCTATTTCTGCTACAGACATGCCTACATCATTTCATAAAAAACACAGCAGCAGATTCCCAGCACCTAGAACAAGAAGCTCTGCTGCCATTCGATGATGGTATCTTCTCCTTCCCCTCACGATATGTGTAAGAAATCAAGGGGAGGAAGTGGGAGAGGGTACACTTGGCTTTGATTCACCTTAAATTACAGTCCTGGCTTCCGAGGGAGGACTCCTGACAGAACAGGTAGTAATTTCATCTTGTCATTATGTGCCAGTTCCAACCGAGTTTGGTGCTTTCAGAAACCTCTCTCCTTGCCCCTTACACACACAGCCCTCAGCTGGGTGTTCTCTGAGTAATCCAGAACCATGCAGGTGAGAAGCACATTGCAAAGTCGATTAGTTAAACATCCCCCTCTTTAATCACAGCTCTGCTGTGTCTTACTATACAGTTGCTTATTAATGTTCCTTTAGTGACAGCAAAATTACCCTGAAAGACTCAGCTAATTATAAAATTAATCCTTTAAATATTTGTCTCCTCGATACATATATGTATCAGTTTTGTTCCAATCTGAATCAGAAGTGTCCTGATTTTTCTTTTGCTGATGTTGCTCCTTAAGTTTCTTACATTCTTGAGGGTTGAAAAAAAGAATATACAGGGGAAATTACAACAAATTAATTTTACAAATGTAACACATAAAGGAGAGGCCTTTAGAAAAAAGCTCTTTCCTGTGTAATTGCCAATTATGGCATATGAATTTAGGTGCTCACTACTGGTGGATGTAACTCAAAAGAGTAAAGCACGTCATTTAGGTAATTTATTTTTATCTTTTGCAAATCAAGTGAGTTTTCCTAATCTATCATGCCACATTTAATAACCCAAAGAGGGAGAGAAAGGAATAATATACCCATGTATTTCAGTAACAATTTTTCATGGCTTGGCACTGGAGGAAAAGGCCCCAAACCAGATTATCCTGGTGTTATCTCAACATGAGATAACACGTTTCACTTTCTCACTCCTGAGCATCACCTCCGGATGCAGCTTTCTGAAAGTAAAGAAACTCAGGTTGGTGAGGTTGGAGCAAGTTTCACACGGACTTTTTTCCCTCTGGACTCTTGGTGGCACACCAGTTGCATAAAATTTTGTAAAGCAAGTCCAGATCAGGTTACAGAGTCTTGGCAGGAAGGCCAATTCCTGGGCTGCTTACCAGCCAAGCTAAGGGTGTCTCACCCGTTGCACTACTGCAGGTGGATCTCTGCATCCCTGGGGATCCCCGGGGCTTCGAGGGGATCTCTGCATCCCTGGGGATCCCCAGGGGCTGTGTTTGGGTCTCTGCATCCCTGGGGATCCCCAGGGGCTGTGTTTGGGTCTCTGCATCCCTGGGGATCCCCAGGGGCTGTGTTTGGGTCTCTGCATCCCTGGGGATCCCCAGGGGCTGTGAGGGGATCTCTGCATCCCTGGGGATCCCCAGGGGCTGTGTTTGGGTCTCTGCATCCCTGGGGATCCCCAGGTCTGTGAGTGGATCTCTGCATCCCTGGGGATCCCCAGGGGCTGTGTTTGGGTCTCTGCATCCCTGGGGATCCCCAGGGGCTGTAGGGCACGGCTGCTTGACCATGGTCTCCCCAGAGCTGCAGAGCAAGCTCGGCTCTGGCCCCTGGAGCACCTCCTGCCCCTCCTTCCACACTGACCGTGGTGTCTCCTGGTTGTTTCCCTCACATCTCCTCACCTCCTCTTCTTCTCTGGCTGGGGAAACACTGTGTCCCCACTTTGTTTTTGATTTTCTTCTTGAATGTGTTACCCCAGAGGTGTTAACAGCCTCCCTGACCGGCCCACCTTGGCCAGCCCCGTGTCCCTCCTCAGAGCCAGACCCGGGGCTGGCTCTGCTGGACGCCGTGGAAGCTTCCAGCAGCCTCGCACAGGAGCCAACTCCACAGCCCCCCACTCCCAAAAACCAGGGAGTGCAGACCCCAACACAGCTGGTGATTCATTCCTGGGCACAAACCCCCAGGGGATTCTGAACTACGATTTCTATAAATAATCTCTTTCGTGCCTCTTGTGTTCTGAATAGCTGGTTACTCAGTATTCACGTTAGGCTTTTATATTTCTGCAACGACACTGACTCACAATAATGTGGAACAAAGTCTTACCTTTCAGCCAGATCTTGCCCTCAGATAGGCAAGCATAAATCTGGAGTAAATCAATTGTTCTTGTGTTTTCCCAGGAGTTACACTAATGTAGCATATAATTGTCTCCAGGCCACTGAATTAAATTGCTCTACAAGGCAATACTTTATTGATAATATTCTTTAAATTAATATAAACATGTCTTTCTGTTCTGTTTTACATAAGACCGATTTCCAATGCATTAATTCAATTACTCTCTTTTATAGATTCAAGTAGGCTCCTGGCAGTGCCAGAAAACCAGCTGGCAAAACTCCTAGGAAAACCAAACTCTAAAGCGCACACACTCATATTTTTAAGCTGAGATTTACATGACAAAAATATAATTACTAAAATGCCACAGACTTGGGCAAAGTTAGATTTTTTTAGATGAGATTATTGGCTTTTCATGCACATTTGTTTCAGGCTGTAACCTGCATATACTGTATCACACCTTGCTTGACCCAGAACCAGTATGTGGAGTTCCTTAGCTCCAACGGGACAAAATTCAGCCCATGTTCCCTGCTGGCAGGAGAGAGAGGAAAGAAATTCCACTTCTCACTTTTTGTTTTTTATGCAGTATAATTCCTACTTCCTACACACTGATAAGCAGGAAGGATAAACATTCATTTAGTTAAAAATCAGTCACAGAGTGGAGAGCAAATCCTTTGGCTCGCTAAAGCTCTCACTGTGCATGTGTGAGAGGGGCAAAACTGACAGCAGCGTGCAGCAGCTCCTGCAGCACAAGGTGAGGACACCTGGAGCTGCTTCTGCTTTTATCCCTCAGCATCATCGGCTAGAGAGAGGCCCCAGTGGCACAGATGGACGGGGAGGAGCCCGGTGACAAAGTTAGATTTTGTTTTTGGCTCATGTAAGGTTTGTTTCCCCCTGTTCTCCACAGGCACAGTTCCAAGGTTATCCCAGTTCACAGGACACACCCCACTACCTCCACAGGCTTAGACCCTAGTCACACTCCAAGGATTTAATCCCTCAGTTATCTTCCTTTATACACACTCAGAAATTGCTGCACTGAACGAAGTAACTCTAGAGGGGGCAAACACAAATCAGGAGATTGCAGTATCAGAAGATGGTGGTACATTTCCATCCTCTTGTTGGGCATCGAGCTGTGAGTAAGAGCTGCCACTGCTCCTGAGAGAGCAGAGAACATCCAGCCTTCCTCTGCAGCCAAGAAACATTCCTCTGCAGCCATAGCATTTGTCCTGTAATTACAAATCAAGTATTTTCCACCTGCCTGTCAAAGCTGAAGCAGCGCTCAGCCAAAATCCCACTGACAGCTTTCTCATAGCTACATCGCCCTTTAAACATTACCTGTGCATAAAAATAGCAGGGCAGCAACTAAGGTGGGAGAATGTGGAGTGTGACATAATTAAATAAGGGGTTATCTCTTCAAATGGAGTAGATCTGTCTGCATGTTGTGTTTTATAAGGGGAAAAGGACAGCTCGTTCCACAGCATTCATCCAGCACTCCTGAACAGCATCCACATTCTCAGAACAAGAAAAAAACCACATCGTTTCCAAGATGATACTCTTTCCTTACAACCATATTAAATATTCATTTTCCCCCCTCTAAACAAACATTCTGTTACTGAGAAGAAAGAAGCAATGAGAAACGATCCACAGATGTAAGCCCAAACCATCCAGCTCAGGCTCGGTCCCGTGAGCTCCCAAGTGGGAGATGCTCCCCGGGCTCACCAGGCTACAGAGAGCTCTGGACTCTGTGCCTGAAGGAAATTCCTCCCTGCCCACACAGATTAGCTCTCATCCTGACCCCTGAGAGGCACACGCACAAAAAAAAAATTCACCTGATGCAATCCAAACTGAGTGATGGTTTTTACTGACCTCGTGGCTCCTTCTGGGCTGTGTGCAACAGCATACAGAAAGTTAATTTTTCACCTAACTGCTGCAAAAAATGTTATTCTAAGACATAATATTGCCTTTTTGTTCAAGCAAACCTCATGTTGAAATGAATTTTTTTAAAAGTTTTATTAATGTTTATATAGGAGCAAATAAAGTTCTTTTTTATTTAATCTGTAAAGCAAATAAACGAAGAGTAAACACTAAAATACTACCTGGGTTTCGATATTTTGAATCCCAAACAGCTCCACTTTAATGGATGTGTATTTTTCATCTGTATAATGAATGCTTCTAAACATACCCAGAGAAAAGAAAGAATATTTATCTACTTAATATTTAATATTTTGCAGTCATATAGATGGAAACGATTTAGAATGGCTCTATTTCTGGGTATAGAAAATATCTCTATTACAAGGCTGAAACACGGGTTTGATTGCAAAACCCACCCAGGTTTTGCATCCTGAATGTCAAATAAAAACCAGCTGACCCCAGAACACTGAGACGAACTGTATATAATACAGTGAATCATCAAATGCAAAATGTTATTTCAAATCTTGCACAGTGGCTCATACCCATTCTATTTATATACTGAAATACTTCAAAATCATATCAGCTGAAATGTCTGCCTCCATCCCAAGGCCCCACACTTGTAATTTTAAAAAATATTATTTGAAGTCTGTTCATTTCAAAACACCAATTGTGATTTTGCTCATCATCCCTTTAAATCCCCCTCATGCAGCCAACATTTACCCATTTCCTGGGCACTGTGCTAACAGAAAAATGGGCACAACCTGGCCTAAAGGATGGGGGAACTGCTGGAGGGACCTACCAGAACCTCCCCAGAGGGCTGTGCTCTCCCCAGGACAGGCAGGGCCACTCCCAGAGACCAGGGATTCTCTTTAATGAACACATGAACCATGTTCTTCCATCGCCTAAAGGGAGAAACATCATGTCTGTTGTGAGCCACGTAAATGACATATTGTTATATTTTTACTTAAGTACGCTTTAGTAGGTAAATTTAACTAGACATCCTCTAATAATGACAGTGAATCCAGATTACTTGGCGGTTTCGTGTGTTTGCACTGCTTTCTCAACGCCAAAAATTATTGTTGCGTACACAGCAAACGCCAGTAACACTGTAATTATTACACTGTGAAGGATTGACCTCTTTAACCTGTTTATCACCTGTAAAAGGCTCTCCTCCCAAACCCCCGTGGAGAATTATCTTTATCTAATCCTTTCTTCTTCTTTTTACTTAGTCAACTGCTTTCTTAGATAAATAATGCAAGATTTTTCCGTAGGGAACTGAAGCCTAGAACTCCATGGCTCAAGTTAAGATCTTGTAGTTTACTATTTGAACAATATACCAGTCTTCAATTCTACACAAAAAAAAAGAAAAAAAAAAGTATTTTTATGCAAGTTTTTATGTCCGAGTCTTTTATATGCAAATGACAAACTGCAAATTCACCTTGTCAAACTGGGCACTTTTCTGTTGTTGCCTTTTATTTCAGCCAACGCCCTTGAAAGGGCAAGTGCCCAGGACAGCACATAAATTGGGAAGGATAAACACTTCCCTGAGGAAAGAAGGGCAATGATCAGGACCAGCCCTTGTCTCTGGGGCTATTTTCTCTATTTTGCAATGTTTTGGTATTTATAACACTTTTCCCAGTTAAATGTGCCCAGCCAATTATATTCAATTTGTCTATTCCCGAGCTACAGATTTCTCAGCAGGCCGTGTCCATCCCTTCAGTTTTGTTAATATCTCATTTCGGTTGTATGAAGACGCCTGCCAAAATAAAGAAGATTCGTGAGCCTGAGTTCCCAGCCTTTATAAATTTGCGGGATCAAGGTGCCACAAAGCACAAACCACCTCTCCCAAAGAGAGGGCTGGCAAGCTGTCACCGTAGTGCACCGCTACAGCAATGACAAAAAAAAAGCAGCAGCAGCAGCACGCACAACATTCCTGCTTTGTGAGCCCCCATTTTAGCATTACATTTCCAGTATTCGCCCTTTAGGCAACGCTTTCAGGTGGGGCAACTCCTACGAAAACAGCCCAGGAGAGATGGGGGAGTTGAGTCTGGAGAAGAGAACGCTCTGTGGGGTGCCTCCAAAAGAGCTGGCGAGGGACCAGGGAACAAGGCACGGAAGGACGGGACACAGGGAATGTCTTCTCACTGCCAGAGGGCAGCATCAGATGGGATATTGGAAAGGAATTCCCTATGAGCGTGGGGAGGTCCTGGTACATGTTGCCCAGAGAAGCTGCCCCTGGATCCCTGGCAGTGTCCAAGGCCAGGTTGGATGGGGCTTGGAGCAGCCTGGGATAGTAGAAGGTGTCCCTGCTCAAGGCAGGGGGTGGAATAAGATGGTCTTTAAGGCACCTTCCACCCCAAACCATTCCATGACTCTTTAACACAAACTAGGTTTTTTTTTAAACTAGGTTACTCCCTTTTCCCCCTTGAGCCAGTCCAGTTGTATCCATCCTACCTTCAAACAATTCGTATGGACCTGGAGCACAGCACGACACCATCCTGCCTCCAGCCTGGCCCACTCTGCAGGCTGTAAGCAGGTAACTGAACCTCCTGCTTTTCCAGGCTTCACTGTTTGATGGTTTGTGTTGGGTAAAAGGAGTTCCCACCGTCACACGGAGCATTAATAACCCATAAATAAACTGAAATGTTGAGAGCGGGAGAGGCTTGTCAGGGGAATACATTTTCCCCGCCCTGGTAGGAACACACAGAGCACGGAAGGACACATTAGGTCTTCACAAACCTGCACTAGGAAGCTGTGTTTGTCTCCAAGAAAACATGCCAAAGGTACCAAATTCCCAGAGGACAGCCCCTCTGTGAGGCACTGCTGTGGCACTGCCCAGTTCAGCGCCCCCGCTGAGAGTCTCCAGAGCTCACTGCTGCTCGCTCCGGGCATGAGGTGGGGATGGCACAGAAAAAAGGGGTGGAAAACATCAAGAACACAACCTGCACACACTGCAGCCAGACACAGACACACACACACACACCCCACAGAGCCTCTCCCCACGGGCTCTGCAGCGTCCCACTCGCCTGGAACACACCTGGAACACACCTGGAACCATCCTCCCTCACAACCATCAAGGTGAATTCTCTTACACTGAGAGCGTCCGTGGGCAGACCTCGCTGGCATTTGATGTCTTGGAACACAGCAGCGTGGTAAGGCCTGCCTCAAGAGCTGCTCTTCTTCAGGGACTGCCCCACGGAGAGCAGGAACTGCTGGTTTTATGTCCCATTCCTTTCAAAGCTCCTAATTTCGTGCCAACGTGTATACACTGTATAGGTTGCAGAATCTCCTTACACAGAATCCCTCTTCTCAGGGCATATAATTTTAATGTAAGATTGATGTGCACAACCCTTTTTCTAATGAGCAGTGATAAATAATCCCAATTAGATACCTGATATCAGAGCATTTGCCCTTCACTTATAATTGCCCTTTTCCACTCATAAAGGGAGAGGATTTTGTCTCACTTATATATTTATTTATCATTTTCCCTCCCATGTTAACATTTCCACTGCTATTTGACATTTCAATCTCAGGATTTTCTCTTCCAATTATTTTTTATTGGCTGTGATTTTTGTGTCTTTTATTACAGGTGCAGAGGGCCATCTGCCAGAAATTCAACCCCTGCTGCAGCAGCTTTTTGTCAACAGCTTCATCTAGACCTCTGAGCACTCTGGGTTGGTTAAGGTCTTTCTTTTTATTCAAACTGAGAACCACTAGCACTTCCTCATTATTTGCTCTCAAATACTCTTTCTCTATTCCCACATTTTGCCCAATCGCTCACAATCCCCCCACCCACAACTTGCCCTGTTAACAGTTACACAGTTGTTCCCTCTAATCGAGCAGTGACCCATTAACTGCCCAGACTATTTTTACTCTTCACTACTTCAGGAAAAATTTGCAGTCCCTTTTGCAGCCAGTGAAGCTGCCGTTGGTTGTATTATCCCAAGAAGCAGGCTCTTTTTTTTCTGAGACTGCATACCAGCTCCTTTAACTCCATTACCCAGTTCTTTCCCCCTTTCTGGCACTCTGTCTTTGGTGTTAGCAGGGTGCTAAAATCTCACTTCTTCGGCTATTCAGATAACTGCAGCTGGGTGTTGTCACTTCCCTACTCGGTAAACGCTTACCATTCCTCAGTAACTCCTAGCTACCTAGCAAAGCAATAATTTTGCAGCTGCCGTTTTAATCTCAACATCTGTTTCTTTCATCTTGCCAGCTCTTGAGGTAAAGAGAAGTTTTTTTGTCTTAGTTTCCTTTCCACATTCATTTGTGTTGGAAAAAGTTTAGGTCTCTACAAAAAGATTTTTCCAAAGCACCTTATCAAAGCAGCTCTTTGATCCTTGAATTTTCTAAAGTCACTCTTTCTGCCAAGTACTTTGGGGTTAGTTCGGGCAGGATTATGATCGACGCATACCATTAAGGTCACTGGAGGCTAAAAAGGAAATGGAATAAACTCTTTTGGTCCCTCTCCCCTGATGACTGTCCCTGAACTGTTGGTGAACAATCTGCGCTGTCCTGCTCTGCACAGCCTGGGCACCTCCCGAGCAAGACTTTGTTACCACACAGGGTTTCCAGCCAACAGCAACCAAGCCCAGAAATACAACTATCAGAACGCTAATCCCTGGAATTATTGCCTTTCTCTTTTGTCATCCCAGCCCTAGACTTCTCTGGATTCTCTCCAGACCTGCCTCTTGAGGTTCCCCAAACGGCAGATGCATTTGGCTTCCCCCCTGCCCCTATAAAAGAGGCAGGCAGAGAGAATGGCTGATGCAGAACCCTCTGCCAACCTGAAACCAGGCAGACGCTGCAGAGGAGCAGAACACCTGAGCTACCTGCAGGGCTGCCCCAACCCCGAATCTGAACAGAACAGCTCAAAAAATCTGCAATTTCCAGGCCAGAGCTTTCTATTTCAAAGAGCAACCGGAGACTCTGCTTGACTCTGATTTGGAACAAAAGCCACCTATTCCCCATTTCCCTCGCAGAGGAAATCGCCATCTCATCAGCAGCTTGCACCAAAGCCAAAAGCCCCCAGAGCCAGAGCTGCAGCTCAGCACAGGCCCCGACATGGGGAGCTGGGACCTGTTGGGGGGAGATCCAGTTGAGCCTGTTATAAATAATTATTAGATAGTTGGCTTTTCGCAAATGTTAAAATGAAAATAGTTTAGTAGTTTAGTTGTGCTAGTAAATTAGAAGTGTTGTAAATATCTTTCTCACAGGACTCTGGTTCTAAACAGATAACAAGTCTCTCGCATTCTTGAGATAAAGCCTATCCGGAAAAACAGGTCTGAAGAGAAGGATTATGACCAAAGAAGGGGACAGGACAAGGCGATTTGGGGAAGGGGGGCTGTTGTTGAATAATGCATGAAGGTGTATGAATATGTAACAAGTCAATGCATTTAACGAAAAGAATCTTACGTTGGGTGTGCTCTTTTGGTAACATGCCAAGAGACACCCGGCCGGCTGCTTTTTACTTTATTATGTTCTCCTTATTATCTATTTATTAATAAACTTTAAAACTATAACAGAGAAGTGAACCTCGTTTTTCACAAGCCCATGGGAAAACAATTCCTCGGGCAGCCCAGCTGGCTCCTGGAGGAGCAGTAGCACAGCAAAGCCCTCCCTTTCCATGAGCGCGCCCGTTTTTCCAGCAGCGTTCACAGCCTCTCCTCTCCCTCCATCTAGAAGACGGTTCCAAACTCAGGAGAGATTTGCTCCTCAGGAAAGTGTCTGCCAGGTCCAAACACTCTCACAGTACTAAGGCCAGGCTTCACTGTCTGTCTTAATTCTCCTCCAATCCTACCCTTAAATACACTGCAATCTTTCCCAGTCATGTTCCTGCAGACTATCTTCCTAAATTAACATGTCATAGCCACAATTTTCAATTTAGCATTTCTTTATTCCATTCACATCATTCCTCACAATTTTTTTTTTTCTCTGATACCAGTATTTGAGCTGTACATTAAAAGCAGATTAAAGCTGTAAAGGCAGATCAGCTCCTCTCAGGTTCCTATGTGCTACTGCTCTAAGATTTGACTGACTGCATGAAAGAAAATAGATTGAAATTAAATTCCTTCTTGTAATTTTATACTAAACAAGTGAGAATAACCTCCAGGAAACAACAAAAATAACGGTTGTCTTTTTTAAGTTTTCAAGAGTTTTAAGCATTATTAATGGAGTGCCTTAATAAAAAGGAGATGTCATAGTCATAGAAATAAAAAATTAACAAGCAACTAATGAAACCACTTCTGAATGCAGCGATGAAAGCTCGTAATTATAAATGAAAGAATAACAGGGAGTTACCCTGTGATTCAACGATACACACAGGTCGTCCAGCCTGAAGCCAGGGATCTTTACAAACCCACTCCACTAGGACTGGAATGAAGTACAAACCAATATTCTGCTGATCGAGATCATACACTCACAGCCCTTACCAGCCAGGCCTGTCACTCTCTACAGGCAAGCAGGAGCTGTCTAGATGGATTTCCAAAACTTCTGAAAACTCGTAGCCGCCCAAGGCAATAATATTCCATTTTGTTCAGTTATCCACTGGTGATTGCAGGCTACTGTTCCTAACATCACACACACTTGCTTTAATGTGAACTTTCATTACAGAGTTACCGTTTCTCCAACGCTGAGATTTGTTTCAAATGTTTCCTCAATCCTCTAGTGAACATGAGCCATCTAGTAGTCATTTTATCATTGATTTTACTTTCTTCTGTACGTGTGGGTATTCCATTAAAATTCACATATTGTCCTTTCATTTACACCTTTTACAAGGCACTTTTCTCCTAACTGATGTAATATCCCAGAAAGTTTAAGGAATTGTGTTTAGAAGGTATTTAATTATTTAGTGACTATTTACAATTTTAATACAGAAATTCTTAATTTTGCAAGTCATTTAAGGCCACATTATCTGCAAGTTTTATCCTTTCAAATACAGCAGAAAGTTTTTCTCACATTCTTCCACTGCGGTTTGCACGTTGCACCATTCACTGAAATGTGCCAGTGGATAGAAGCATGTAAGCAAATTTAAAGGGTTGTTTTTTTTTTTTTCCCTCCCCAAATTGTCCCCTTTAAATACTGTTTCTTGACCCATTTATAAAAGAATCACAAGTTTGGAAGAGGGTTTTTTGCTCCAAATACTTTGTGCAGGCAGCTAAGTAAATTGCAACAACACAATTATCTGCTTAGTTTGTTCCTTTTAAATGAAGTATTGGGTGCTTTACCACTTACTGTAAGTTCTTTTTGAGGCTGGATGTTTGCTTTGCATCATTTACCATGACTCTCTTGTACCCAAAATGATTCTTGCTGAACAGCTGTAGGCCTTTGGTGTTAGAACTATCAAGCCAAAAATTTAGATCAAAAGGACAAGAGTTTCCAAGGGTATGAAAGTTACAAAACAAAGTCTAAGACTGAGGCTGAGTTATATATAATGTCTAATAGGGTAAAGCTTTTTTATTAAAACATTCCTAAATTCATACACTCTTTTCAATTCACCCACAATGTCTTTGAACATCTCCAAAAACCTGATAATTTCGCAGCTTTGAAGTGTGTGAATCTAGAGTCTCATTTTCCTGATTGCGCATTTAAATCTGTCAGTTCCAGTGGGTATTCTTGAAAAATATTTAATATACAGTCTGGAACTTAATATCAGATTGATCACTGCAGACATTTGGCAGTCCTGCCACCAGCTTCAGTGGGATCTGGATTTAGTGTTGGACTACCCAGAGTGAAAGGCAGCAGCATTAGAGGATATTTTTGTTCCAGTTTTTCCATTAATCTCTCTTGCAAGCCAAGTTAACTGTAGTTTAAGCTGACACCTTCCTCCTAAAGGAGGTTTTTAGACTTTAAAAATTGTATAAAAATCACTGAAAGCAGGAGATTGCAATGGCACAGGTTAGAAATCTCTGGAGAGCTCCACGGCAGGAAAAAGGAGTGAATGCTGGTTCTAGACCTGGCAAAGCTTGAAGCTGTAATGAGGTTATGTCAGATGAAAAAAGTCATTCAAAGAATGGTTTCTACCACCATAACTGCTGCTGTGAAAATTAAATAATAAATCATTCTCTGAGAGGAAGCAATTTTAAAAATCTATTTTAGATCTGAACCCTGACAACCATCATGTGCATTTTGCACACCTTTCACAACACAATTTAGTAGAATGACACTTTGTATAAAGTACTGAAAAATTAAGGAGTTCCACGTGTGCTGGCTTCAATCCAAAAGAAGAGTTCAGCATGATTGCTAAGATTTTAAAATAAATTAACTCATCTATTTCAGCTGAGTTAAGTACAAAATTAAAAACACTTTGCGTCATACCATTACCTCTGTGCACTTGCTGGAAAACAGAACTGGGTTGTTTGAAATGTACCCAATTAAATACAGATAGCCTGACTAGCAACCAGGACACCAAAGCACTGCCTGATTTGCAGCTGCTGTAACTGAGCACATTAAGTATGATCTTGTTTACATACCAGTACTTTATTAATAAACCCGGCCTGCAGCTTCCATCCTCCATCACGGGACACCGAGCAAAAGAGAGCACCAAACTTTGCCATGGCCATCTCTCCAAAGGCAAATGACTCATGGGTGGGGCTTTCTCCTCACTTGTTTCCAGACAGCCTGCCAGGTTCTGAAAGAAATGAGGAAAACAGCATCTGTAAGCAGAGGTGAATTGCTAGAACTCCTTTTTTTTCTAGTGCGACATTGAGGACACACGTGAACAACTCTCCAATACTGAGAGACTGAAGAAAGATATATATATATATATAAAATATGGGAAAAAAAGACTGAGAATCCAGCATCCCAAACCAGCTGTGGTAGACAGCCATGGTGAAATGGTTTTAGTGGTATTTAAAATGTCTCTGCACCTGTTAGAATCACCCGCTTATTTCTTGCTGTGAGATAGGACTAGGAGAAAGAGCAAAACAGGCTTAAAACTTCAAAAGAAGAACAAAGAAAACTTTTATTGACAAATTAAACTGGTTTATGGAAATCGGAATGAAACCTTTCAATCACTTCTCTTCCCCCCCCACTTTTTTCCTCTCCCACCAACATAACAATGCAGAGAGGACAAAACTCAAACATCCGCCTCAAAGGTTTGGCCACAAAGGACCTGTTAACAAACACAACAAATTATTCATTGGAGACCCATATTCCTACATTCCTTGTCCTCAGCTGCAACAGTTTCAGGATGTTTCATTTAATAAGAAGTCTTAATATGTTCCACTTAATTCTCTAACTCATTGGTTTTATTCTGCCATGAGTACGGAAACATTTACTTAAATATTATAAAACTGTCATAACATCACTTCTTCTTTTACCTCAAACATTTAAAAAGTTTATGGAATTTAGTTTTCTACATATCAGAAATAGAGTTAAAGATGTACTGCTATAACAGTCTCTGATATTGCCTAATAGTGCTTAGCCATCTTGATAGGGTAAGTAATATCCATAAAATTTGAGTTACATTACAGGAAAAAAATTACACTCCACACAAAGAGAGTCACAACTTTGAAAATAAAGCAAAAGTCCATGTAGAGGAAGCAGGAGAGAAAACCAGAAAATCACTTTATTGTGACTAACAGAGACAAAGGGAGTAATGAGATTACCTCCCACACTCATTGCATACAGTGCCTTGAGGACTGTAATAAAAAAAAAACCTGCAATTTTTCATAGTTTTAAAAAACTGCTGCAGCTGCCTCAGTGAAATAACCCAAATTAGAAAGTATCCCCAAAATAGGCACGCTGGGCCAAACACAGAATCGTGCATTTTAACATGTGCTGTCACAGATTTATCCACCCTGGGAGGGGACCCCCCCTGCATGTCTGCAGCCTTGGAAGCCCATGGGCTACTAACTGGCAGATCTTCAAATTATTATCATTATATTACAAGTCTGAGCAGAGTTATCTTGGAGGAACTTGATTCTTCAGTAAGAATCAAACAGCAACTGCTAAAGCTGAGTTGTTCTCGTGAATTTCAGTTAATATATTTTACCAGAATTTCACTGGTTTTGATACTTCAGTCCCAACTAAAAGCAGAAGAAAATTAAAAAGCTTCAGTACACAGGAGGAGGACAGCTAGGTATCTCGTGCCCTTTCCCCTGCCACTGCACTGGCCAGTTCCATGTTTTGTTCAATGCTTTTTTTTTAAAAGAGAATTAAACTACCATTTCAATTAATTTCATTACTGAGCTGTAGCTGCCCAGCCCTGTTCAGTATTTAGCTCCTATAAAATATTTACACAGCCAAGACGCCTCCCACAAAGAAATTAAACCACTTTAAATGTAGTCAGCCTCTTCTGCTTTATACTCAACACTAAAAATAAAGGTAAGAATTGACGCTGAGATCCGTTCATCCACAGCAACTTACAGGACTGGAATAATGACTCAAGAGAGACCAAGTCTTCACATTTGAATAGAGTGCTTCACGGTCAGAACAGAAGAGGATGTTCAGGGGCAGTATCAACCTCCCGTTCAGCTGGAGAAGTACCAAGGCAGCAGGGGAAGGGAACAAGGTGAGCCAAACAGCAGTGATCTGCAAATCTACAGGAAAGGTCCTAGAAAAGGCACAAATAGCAAAGCACTCAAATTTTTATTTTCTTAACAGGCCATTCACACATCCTCAGGTAGAGCAAACATTATAAGGAGAAAGAAGGGTGTCAAGAATTAAGAGAATAACAGAGACTAGATCTGCAGGAGAAATGGAGGATACCTGGGAAAATCTTGCTTTGCATTACAAGTAATTACAGGAGTTTTTGGGAGTATTGCAATCTTGTCTTTCAGGTCAATCAGACATGTGCCTGGAAATGATAACCCCAAGAGTCACTTTCCATGTAAAGAAATGAGCTGTGTGTGCAGCCTTGCAATGATAATCCCCTCCAGGGGAGGTTCAGATTAGATATTAGGAAAAAAGTCTTCAGAAATGTTTCTAAGAAAGGGCTGTCAAGCACTGAAATAGGACCCAAGGTGACAGCGGTGGTGGAGTCACCATTCCTGGAAGTGCTCAAAAAACACATGGGAAAGAAGTTTAGTGGTGGACACCACTGGTAAATGGTTGGACTCAGTGACCTTAAAGGCATTTTCTAACTTTACTGATTCTTGTAATTCTATGATATTGGCACTATGACTAAGAACACTCCCACCAGGTCAGAGACTCCTTGCTTCTCTGCCCGTCTCCTCCTCACCTAGAGGAGCAGGTTGCTATTAACAATAGCACTGAAGAATTGTTCAAATAATTTTGTTTATAACTTCATGATGCATTTGTTTTGACACAGTGGCAATACGCAGTATTTTATTTAATACTGCTAGATCTTGAAGATTTGCTCTGGCATTTTGCCATCTGACATACTGTGCTTCATAATATCTGTTGTGTTCACTCAGCATCTTTCTCTGTCTGGCCAACAAAGAATCTCTGAATAAATCATCTTCCCAGCCCTGCTGCCCTTGCAAACCAGAGAGCACAGCTCCCTCCAAATCAGCATTTCTGAAATAATGACCTCTCCAATTAAAAAGGTGCCTGGGAGTGATGGATACATGGTATAGCAGAAGTCAAGTAAGAAAAAAAAAGATTTCCTGCAATGAAAATTTGGCTACTGTAGAAAAACAAAAAACAGTAAAGGCAAAGTAGAAAGAAGAGAGTCATAACTCCTCTGGATTTGCTTCAAGTGCATATAACAACATATCACATTTGGTTCAGGCTTGCCCTGGATCATTAATAGGGCATCCTCAGTAACTCCCAGTCCAGGCAGGACAAATATTTACACATTATATATCTGGGTACATATACCTTCTAGATATATACCAGCCATAATACTAACTTAAAAGTGGGTTTCTATCCCTTTATGGCTCAAAATACAGCATTTTCTGGAGGAAATAAGGGACTCTGCTTTGGCACTCTGCAGTCGCATTCAGTGACAGAGAATGAATTTAAATATCCAGGGACAGGCATTATTTTTGGAGACATCAAGTAGCTGGATTCATTGCAGACCAAGCTGAGCCAGGCACAGAGCATAAGTCTGGACTCTCATCTATCCTCAACAGACTGAAGAGTATCGTCAGGGATAGAAAGGACTTGTAGCAGCATTCAAGCAGAAAGAACGTGTTTAGAATGAAATGCTATCATAATGGGCTTTGTACCCTCCTATTAGCACACATTCTGAAGCATAAAGCAATCAAGCTAATTATTTTTTCTTGCTTTACATTGTCCTATACTTTATAGTGCTTTTGGCAAGAATTGCTCAGAGATTATGATCACTGCTCTGTGTACAATCCCAGAGCCTGAAATGTTCCTGCTGTCTGTTCAATCATCTGAAGCTTTACTTCTCTTCTGCCCAACAGCCTCGACCAAACGATCAGCAGTGATTTCCTAACACCCTTGATGCACTTCAAACACATTGATCCCATCACCCTTGAAGCCTTTTCTCAGCGATAAATAACTTCAGTGCTGTAAATGCTTTATTGATATTTATGCACCCTTGTACCATGTGTAAGCTTCCCTAAGCCAACACAATAAAAAATGTAAAAATTCAAGTGTATTTTGAGAAACTTTCTTTTTTCCTCCAAGTAAGAGCTGTAACAGCTGAATTTTTTTTTTTCATTTATAATTTTTTCTACTTTTTGACAGCTGTTCACTAATATTATGGGTTCAGGGTTGGGTTTTGGGGGCTTATCTTTAATTTTTTTTTAGAATAATTTGTTATCCAGTTGCCTTTATTTTTAGCACTTGAAGGCTGCAGTCAGATAATACTCAGAAATACTTCCCATCTCAGTAGGTACAGGCAAGAACACAACACCTTCCATGCTCTGGGAAGCACAGGAGATTTAAAAGCCCCTGCAGTAATCCTTAGAACCACAAACCCTGGTTAAGAATGTATCAGCAGCATGAAGGTGACATAGCTCAAGGTAACACACCTTCTCTAGAAAACAGGGATAGCATAGAGGGGACCACAGAAATCCTGTCCCAGCTCTTTTCACAGAGTACAGAAATGTACAACAGGGTAAGACTTCTTTTAAGCATAGCTGAAGAAAAGAGAAGGCTATTTTGAACTGATATTTGTACTGCATTCAGAAACTTGCTAGTTTTTGGTTTGCGGTTTTTGTTTTGTTTGTTTGTTTGTTTTTGTCTCCTGCTAAACTTATCAAATCAGAAAATACTAAGACCCAGCTCAGATTTTTTTACTTAAACTTGTAAATCAGCCTTCTGGATTTCAGTGGATTTTGAGGAAACTGCATTGCATATATATCTAGAATATATCTACACGTTGCCTCAAGGAGCAATTAGTAACTTGTCTTAACACTGGCTCTCCATAATGCAGTGCAGACTTCTCTTACAGAGAACATTAAAATCCACTTTAATGCAGGAAATATCACAAGCAAGTAGCCAAAGACTGGTACATATTTCTTAACATGGTACTCAGTGGTACCCAGACTCCTTTCTAACACTCTCCAGATATTTGCAACCTTTTACAGGATTTTTCTTCATTTACCTTTACTATCATAATTAAGATCCCCTAGTATTCTGAAATTCCTCTCCAATGCACTCTAGATATTGCAGAAACATTGTCACAAATAGAGAAAAAAAAAAAATGTTGTTAGGGAATAACTCAAATTTTAAGAAATACCTATTAAAAAGTAGTACAGAAACTCAATGCAGTTCAATAAATCACATACTGACACCTGCTTATAGTTGGCTGGTTGGCCAGACTGTTCTCCTGATAGCCTCCAGGCACAAGTCAATACAGTGCTGACTGATTGCATCCAAATACCCTGTATTTATTTAAAAAAATAAAAAAAAATCAGCATACTCATCTCAGTGAGCACTGCAGACTACATAAAGTCCCCAGTGGACCCCTGAACCCCATCACCCAGATCAAGGCACCTCTCAGACACCGCCAGGACTCCATCACTTCCCCAGGCAGCCCTTTCTTTCCAGTGCCTGGCAACCCAAACAGCGAAAATTGGGGGGTTTAATGTGTCTGATCTGTCTCAGCTTGAGGCTGTTTCCTCTGCTCCTCTCCCTGGAGGCACAGCAAGAGACGGGACCTGCCTCGCTCCCCGCTGCTGGCGGAGAGTTTGGAGAGCGATGAGGAGCCCTCCCCGATCCTCCTCTGCTCCAGACTCATCAGCTCCCCTGCCATTCCCCAGCCTCATGTTCTGGACCCTTCCTGAGCTTTGCTGCCCTTCCCTGGACACACTCCGGGACCCCAAGGTCCTTTTTGAAGCGAGGGGCCCAGAGCTGGGGGCAGCACTCGAGGTGTGGCCCCGGCAGCGACCGGCACCAAAGCCGAGCCCTGAGGAACAGCACCAGTGACCAGGTCTGTCTCCACTTGGTCACTTCTGTGATGTGTGGGAGTGTAGCAGCACAATATTTCCTCTGACTAGGAAAATGCCAGGAGGAGCTCGGACTGAAGCTCAGAACATTTTGCTACTCGACCCTAATGAGTAGATAATACTGCAGCCAATCAAAAATCACGACATCAATCTCTAGAAATGCTTTAGTTCTTCATTTAATAAGCTAGTCAGCTGTCCCGTCCAGATGTAAAAGGGCAAGTCAGGGAGGATTATTTTTGATAGAAAAAGGTGAGGGGGGAGGGGGGCCTCCAGGCAAAATCTTCCAAGAAATCCTCCCTGGGGAGACAGCTCCCCTTCATCACCTGTACAACCCCTGGAGCAATTCCTCACCCCATGTACAACGCAGGTTGAGGCACAAATAAAAATCTAACTGGTCCGTCTCATCAGCTGATGAAAAAAAACCCCATAATACTTTGAAGCAACTGGTTTCCCAAACTGCAAGGACCTCTTCTGAATAATGCTAAAAACTACTAAATCTAGTTTGACTTATCTCGGCCTCTTTAACCTTGAACTACAAAGGCCCTCAAAACATTCTAAAGAATGCTTTATTGCAGCAGGGACCATTATTACCACACAATCTCCTGGTTACAGCTATAAATGAAGAAAATCTCATTATTTCTGAACATTAGCCTTTCCAAATGCATTTATAATCAACATTGGAATAGTCTGAAAATTAAGGTGGTGATAATAAAGGGTTTGAGAAATGAGGTAGAAAAACCCCACGATTTCTGGGCTTCCACATAATGCAAGTTATTTGAATAAAGCTGTGTAATGGAACTGCAGGAGACAATTCCATTCATGAGGGCAGAATGAAGTATTTCATTATCCAAAAAAAAAAAAAAAAAATCTAATCATGCATTACCTAATTAGGGATTGCTTGGGGAAGCAGCACTGGCAAAGATTCAGGTGCATGACCCCAGTCACAACAGCAGGAGGAGAGGGAGTCCCTCTGTGACACAGAGAGAAAGGCAGTGGGGACTAACAGCTGTAAGAGCACCTCTTCAGCATTTTCCCCTCCATCTTTTGGAGTCATTTCTCTAAGACTAACTAAAACTTTTTGCCCCCTCTCCAGACCCTTAATGCAAACACCTCTCAACTTCACTAAGGCGAGTTCCTACTCCTGCAGCACAACAGGGCAAAAATATTTTTAGGAAGATCACTACCCCTGCCACACTTAGAAGTTTTATGGGTTGTGTTAATAAGCCAGATTTTTTAAAAAGTAATTTGAAATGCAGGATAAAGCAAGCACTGCAGAAGTGGCTGATGACTGCCCCAGTTCTTTGGACTACCTGGTGGATAAGTGGATTTAATGACACCACCTGAGTTATAAGTTTCCATAATGGATTTTCAAAGTGTATCTGTCCATGAAGCTTCAAATCATTTTCCAATTTTATGCTAAATAAAAAACACATACAAAAATACTGCAGATAAATCTTCCCTGCAAGTATAACGGGAAAAATGCCAGCAATGCAAAGATAAGTTTGCACATAACTTTTTTTTTTTTTTTTTAATAAGCTATAGGTGAAATATTATTTGAAATATTTCAACTGAAATATACTTTTTCCCTTTAGAGGTGTTTAAAAGATCATATAGGAGTAGAGATTGAATAATTTGGCATTGCTTAGCCCCGAGAAAAGGAGATGAAAGAGGAACAAAAGGACAGACTACAAAAAAGGTTGCTGCATAAAGGCGAGGAATAATCTGTTCAGCATCCTTGTGGATAGGGACAGAGATAACCCACTTCTACTTGTGCAAAGAAAATCTAAGTCAGGTAAGAAGTGAAACTTTTAACAATTAAGGCCAGAGCAGTACTGGGGGGGTTAAGCTTCCTGAGCGATCATTGAAATCTCTGACATGGGAGACGATGAAGAAGCAGAGCAGGGCAAACATTTATCACAGAGGGACTCAGGAGCAGCTGATTCTGGAAAGAAGACACAAGACAGCATCTCTTTTTGCCACTATGGATTTCTACAGTTGTCTCCAAAACCAGTAACTCGTATCGCCAAGCAGCAGCGCCCCGAGAAAACTCCAGCACACAACACAAATGAAACCATGGAAGGGAGAAAGTTAGCCATTTAAGCCTCTCTTGAAAAGTAGCAGCTACTAAAGGGGCTTATGGCCAGGGTTTTTCACCTTCTCCTGTCTGTGAGAGCAGTGCAGGAGGGGTTTGACACTGCAGTTCAGATGTGTGATTAACAGCATCAGCAGTTTGATGCACTTTTGCTTGAGTCTGAGGCAGAGAAACACAAATGTCAGCAGAGGCACAGGCTGAAAATCCACGTGTTCCCTGGTTTGACAGCAGAAACCTCACTGAGAGCCTTTGCTGTGCTGGAGAGGGGAGCATCAGCTCAGCAATCTCCCTTTTGGGAGCTGTAACACACCCAGCACTCACAGAATGTGCTGAATTGGAAGGGACCCACGAGGATGGAGTCCAAGTCCTGGCCCTGCACAGCTCCATCCCCAAGAGTCACACACGTGTGACTGAGAGCACTGTCCGCATACCTACTGATCCTTGCCAGCCTTGGTGCTGTGACCACTTCCCTGGGGACCCTGTTCCAGTGCCTGACCACCCTCTGGGGGAAGAGCCTTTTACTGACATCCATCCTAAACCTCCCCTGACACAACTTCAGGCTTGATCCGACTCACTGAGACAGATAAGCAAAACATTTTGATCAAATCCTTACTAAAGGAATCAGGTCAGCTGAAATTATTCACAGAACGATTGTATTCTTCTGCATTTCACTGATTTGAGATCTCATTGTGGGTTTTAAAATGTGAGAATTAAAAATAAAATGTTCTTTCATTTCTAAAAATTATCAGTAAATATATTTGCCTAAATGAAACATTTTCATTTCAAGTTGCACCTCACCTCAAAATTCAAAATGCCAGCACTTGGAAAGTAGAAATATTTTTTTTTTAACTCCTTTTCATTCAATTCTTACCTTTGTCTATGATTTGCTTCCTTCTGTTTTGCCAGCACCTGGCATTCTGTTTATTCACAGCATCCAGCTGATTTTAAGTGCAGCATAATTTGCTTTCTGAAATACAAACGTGGAACCAGCCAAGATCCAAAACCCGTTTACTGAGGAGGGGTCAGTGAGCGATCAGGCACTGTCCAGCTTTCTACCACCAGAGAAAGTGTTCCCTTTCTGCACAGCAAAGAGCTTTTCCACCTGGCACAACCCAGGAAAAGGCTCCAGCTGCATCGTTTCCAGACGCAGCCCAAGGAGGAAAAAACTTCTGATGTTGCAGAGTTTTTCCTTGTCTGAGTTATCCCTTGGAGCCTAAGCCAAATTTTTAATAATATGAGATTGTAAGAGAGGAAAAAAAAAAAAAAAAAGGGAAAAAAACCCCCCAACTTTAAAAAACCCCAAAACATTTATGTTAACCCACATGCCAAACGACAATGTTTATTAAAACCTGAAAGTCTTGGGGAAGTAAAATACATTTCTGCCAGAACGACTCAACTCTGGCAATCAACCAGCCAAAACAAAGTTCTGCTAAAGAAAACAAACCACACCAAAAAAAGAAAGTCCCACAGCAACAAAACCCAAACAAATGAAAAAAAATAATTAAAGAAAACAGGAAAACAAGAAAATATTGCTGTCTCCCCCTTTCAGAGAAGTTGAAAGGTAGAACATAAGCAAACCTGTCATCTCAGAAATATATTCTCCTTTGGGGAAATTTTGTAGGAGCACAAGGAAGCAAGGTTCTGTGTATTTTATAAGGTTCTGTGTATTTTATAAGGTTCTGTGTACAAGCATATCTGTGTATGTTGGTATGCCTACACACACACACACACAAAAAATTTTTAAAAATCACCCTTNTTATAAGGTTCTTTGTATTTTATAAGGTTCTGTGTACAAGCATATCTGTGTATGTTGGTATGCCTACACACATACACACACAAAAAATTTTTAAAAATCACCCTTTAGCAAACAATCTTGGATAAGCATGACCATAAAGTCTCCCTAGTTACAGAAGTAATCAGTCATAGGCAGGTTATTTTTCTCATCCTCTTACTTTTTAAAAAAATTGTAGATTATTTTGATGTCCAGCCATGCTTGTTTAACATCTCAAAATGTTGTTTTCCTGAAAAACGAAGCAGAAATCGTCTCCTTCACAGATAATACCTGCAAGATACAGTAGTGTACTTGTCAGACAGGAGCCCCCCCCAAAGCCCGTGTACTTTCCTACCATGTCCCCCATTTTATCAGAAATACTGTAAGAAGTCAATCAACTACTGCAGAGCTCAGGGAAGAGAGACAGAGGAGCTCAGGGGATGCAGGGGCTGACCACAGGACTGAGTGTCACCCCTGTTACAGGGGAGGACACGGCATCCCTGCGGGGACACAGGCAAAGCCATCCCCAGCAGCAGCAGCGTCCCTGTCACAGCTCCCTCTCCGGCCTCTGGCAATCCCAGCAGTTTCTTGAACGCCTTGTGAGAACCAGGAGGGTCCTGCCCACGTCCCCTGGGGTGTAAAAGATAATTTGTACACCAACAGCATGCTTTGAGACTGAACTTAAAGTGAAGTGCATCCCTAAGGAGAACATATGGCAGCGTCCTCTTCGCTAATGCTCCCTCAGTACTTCTCTGGAAAAAAGTGCCCATGGCTCAGGATTGAAAAGAAAACATTGACAAAGTGTCTTGTGTGCACAGAATTAATACCGGGGGAAGAAAATCAAATTTCACCTCCTGCAGTTTTGAATACTAGGTCTGGGTAATAGCAAATCTTCTTTTACCAAGCCTGCACAGTCTGCAGGGACAGACACGCTGCTTGTCCTCGTTTCCCCCTGTACAACTCGCCCAGGTTGCAGGAGGCTGCGTTGTTGCTGGCAGTGGCAGAGCCTGCAGCCAATCCTCCTGCCCCACAGCCTCCTCCTCTCCTCCCATGCCATTGCCAAAGCTTCTTCCAGCCCCAGCTGACATTTGGGGAACGTCGCTGGGGTCCTTTTTCTACTCTGGCACCTCACATCATTGCCACCTTTCTGTCCTCTTTTAAGCCACATCGATCTCTAATTTACCTTTTCAAGAGAATTAGCAGCGAAATTGCCAGTATTGTGCATTTTTCGTTGTCCTGCCAAAGCCCAGAGCTCCAAGCACAGTGTGCCTACAATGGGCACGCCAAGGGGAACACAGGACTGGGGTCAGGCTTAGGGCTGGGTCTGTGTTTCAGGATCGGGATAGGGCTATGCCTACTTTTAGGGTTAGGGCTTAGGAGTGCAACTTGCATTTTTCTGAATCCTAATCTTAACCCTAAGCCTAACCCTAGCCGTACCCTATAATTAGGCAATTCTTAATTTTTATTATTAATTACTGTATTAATTATTAATTATTATTGTGGGATGCATCCTTCTTTTCAACACCTCTCTCAACTCAAAAGGAAATCTAAAGCTGAAGGGAAAGAAACATTTTGCAACAAGGCTAGAGTGAGTGGGAGGAAATTAAATGAGTTTCTGCAGTGATCAAAAATACCCCACTAATGATGATATTTGCCCAGTGCAGAGCAGCTGGGCTTTCCCTGATGAGCAATTTGCTTTGCTGAGCCTTGCTTGCATAGAATCTCAGTGTGAGGAGCTGCACAGGGATCCCTCTGTGGCAGCAGAAAGAGGGAGCACGTGCTTAGACAGAGCCACAGAGCCCTGGTTTTCTCTGGGCTTCAGCACTGCTGCACAGAGCATTTTGCAATCCAGATGAATCCAGAAGCAGGAACGTGGCAGAAAGCTGCTGAAATTCCCCACAAGAAACGAGGTGTTCTCACAACATTAGCCATAGTATTTTTTTTTTTTTTTTTTTTTTACAGAGAATTATGAACCAGGAAATAGTCTAGGATCACCATGAAAATGTACTTTGTGCTTTACAGAATTTTAAGCAGAAAAATCTGAGTGTTTCAAGCAATTACACTGGCGCCTTTTCATGTGAGCTTTCCTGAAGTGTGATAAAGAACACTTCATTCAAGCACCTTGCCGGCAGTGAACTAGTGCAAGTTTAACAAAGGCAAGCATCTAAACTGGAGCTTTCAGACCTAGGGTACCTTTTCACAAATAAAAAGTTCTTTGGTGGTGTTTGAATCACTTTTGAAACCTTCACACCTGCATTTTAATCAGCAATTGTGACAAGAGTGCTCTTTGCCACGTTACAAACCCAGATGCTACTTTTATACAGTAAGAACTAAATAGTCTAGGGAAATGACAGAAAATGTGTTATTTTTGAAAGCTGGTGACCTAAGATGGTTATTCACCAAGGACAGCAAAGGAAGAGAAAACATAGTTTTGAAGGACAGCATATTTGTATGTATTTATTCTTGAAAATATGGAATAAGGAAAGGGCATCATGTGCCAAAATCCAGCAGCAAATAAAACCTGAAAGGGCTGACACGGACACTGGCAAAGTATTACTGACACCTAGTGCTGCACCACAGCTCGTCAGCACTGAACATGCAGCGCACAAGCACCGATTTCTTTTTAATCCAAAACCAGAACTCAAAGCTGTATTTGAGACAACACTCAAAATAAAATTTTACTGGTTAAGACTTCTAAGAACGACAGGTCAGGACTTTTCCATCATTTCATAGTCACACACTACAGAGGAGTTGTAGTACCCACCAGAACATGGAAACCTTTGCTTCTACAAGACATTGCCTCACATAAAAACAAGGCAGGAGCCTGCTCCTAGTCCTGGACCCTACTCTTGCCTGTGCTTGACCTTCCACAGGAACACAGTAGCCAGCAGAAAGTGGCAAAGGGCAGGCAAACCCCTCCAGATCTGTGCCAGGATCTCAGTTTCCCTCATCACTGGCAGCACTGGGATGGGATTTCACTCCAGGACTTCAAAGCAGATCCGAGCTTCGATGAATGCAGCGTCCAGCAGGACAAGGATGTGATAAACCCCGGGCTCTACCTTTTTGCACTTTCAAAACAGCAAAACAAGGAACACAGGGGAGCTTTGCACCCTCCCAAACCCCTGTGTGTGTCCCCAGAGACAGCCACTCCTGTCACTGCCCAGCCCAGCATTCCAGCAGCTCCCCCAGCCTGGGGGAAAACCAACAGCCCACCAGCCAGGCTCCAAGGGCTGCTGTGCCAGCAGTTAGTTAATAAGCTTTGCAAAGCTTCACACAGGTAGCTAAGCCCTCACTTTGGTCAGTTTTGGTTTTTAACATCTCAGGTTTTAAATTCAACCATCCCCCCCTCCCTTAATCACCATCTCTAAAACAGCAACAGCACTCAAGAGCCACAACAATCTGTTAGAAAGCAAACAAACAAAATGAAATCCACACCCACTGTCTGTATTTTGTAGTTTTATCGATCCCCTTTTTTTCTCTATTCCAGAGGAAACTGACAGCCAGCACAGAAAACAGAGGTGGTCTCATGCACTGATGAAAACCACTAAAGCTTGACCAGCAAAGGCACGGGTGAATATTGCATTCAGAGACCTCAGCAAACACATTCAAAGCTTATGGGTGCAAGGCTAAGTAAAACTACTGCATTTTTAATAACTCAGAAATAGATCTACCTTCAAATACCCAGCATGCCGCCTCTTTAAAGTTTCATTTTGACTGAGAGGGAAAAAAAAAATAATAAAAATAAGAAGCTGTGCTGAAACAGTGAGCTTACAGCTCCCTCCAGAGTTTCTGCTGCTGGAGCCAGCTTGGAAACACTGCTGCAAGTGCTGGGAGTAACTCCCTCGAATTTTCACCAGGAAGAAGAAATTTTCCCAGCAATTCCCAGCCACTGTGACAATAAGACACACTTATTGTGCGTCTTATTGCCACTGCCCCAGACTTTTCACTGCTGGGACCAACCAAAGCTCCTCCTAATGTATGTCAGCCACACGCTGCACTAAACATGCACCCCTGGGAAAGTGCTCCTGCATATTAGTAGTGATTAACAATTAGTCTGAAGAGTATTTACCACAAATCCACAGATAGAAGAGGTCTGTCACTTTGCCGTATCTGGTGAGAGAGATAATCCTGTTCATGTATATGTTGGTTTCTCTAATAGACATTTATAAAGTCAACAGATAAGCAGTAGTAAACCTGTCTTGGTCGGGTTTAATGCACTGTTTCCAGCATTTATTGAGGCAGAGCAGCTCTCCTTACTGTTGGCAGTATCTCAGCTGCTGCCTCCAAGGAAAATAGCTGTAGATCTCCCATCAGGGGAGGGAAATTCAGGGAGGTTTTCAGCAGTTGTTGTCTGTAATGCTGTTGTCTGTTCAGGGAGGTTTTCAGCAGCCCACTCAGCAAACCCCCTTTGTCCTCAGCTGTTTGTAAACAATACAAGCTCCGTGGGAGCTCCACCAAAATACTCTTACTATTGACAAGCCAAAATGTTAGCCTTATTTAACCAAATCTGCACTTTAACCTAAATGCTGTACGGAGGACTGACAAGTGTTGTCTTTCCTCCCCAGGTAATCAGAACACTGACTTTAGGATGGCTCATCTGGAGACATCAGACTCAGCTGAAGACGTGTCGCAGCTGAAACACAAACACACAGCATTTTCCAAAGGCTCCTAAAGGATGCAGAGCCCAGCTCTGAGTGCATCTGAGTGGGGGGAAGAGAAAAAAGATATTAAAAAAATCATCACTATCATGGAATAAAAAATATGTCTGATAATTTTTAATTAAAATAATTGCAGGCCAAAAACTAAAAGCTCCATGGGGAGCAGCCACCTCTGCCAGGAAATTGGCAGGTCTTCATCCAGATCCATCCCAGGGTTTCTTGTCCTGTGCTAGTGAGGTAGGAACACCCTAAGAATGGGGCCAGGGGTGCAGCAGTGCCAGAATGTGCCGGAGAACTTGGGAGGCTCCAAGGCCTCCCTGCCATGCTTCAGGCAGGAAAAATGCAGAAGATACTGCCTGCCCAAAACCCCCAATAATTCTCAGTGTGTAAGAAAGCTGCAAGATACATTTCCCACGTTTAAGGCCGCACAAGCCTGAACAGTTTTGAACATGTTTGGAAAGGATGTGCCAGTGGTAGAATTCAACAGTGTCTACTGGTAGTGAATTTAGCTCCTGCCAAAAGAACGACAGGCAAAGAGAAAAAAAACCCTGGAGCAAGAAAAGAGTCTCAAGAGGGTCCCTGGAAACGCTGGAACCAGACAAGCTGAGAGACACTGAGCTGAAATAGGACCAGAATTTCTGTTACTACTACACCTGCTGTTATGCAGGTGTGCTATATTGCTGTGTAGAAACTCTTCTTTTTGTTCTTTTATTTCAATGCACTTTTCTTTAAGAGAGAATGCCCAGTTCCCTGTAAATGCATTCCTCCTCTTCAGCCTGGTTCTCTCTCCCTGCCCTTTCCATAACTGATTGTTCATTCTGCTTTGGGTGCTATATACATGTTTTCACTTAAGCCAAACTTAACGGAATTGAGGACTAAAAGCGGAACCTTTCTTTCCTGGTGGCAAAAAAAAAAACCAAACCCAAACTTTCCTTATCAATACCTCCTGGTTCACTTCTCACGCTTCCCTGGCTGTCCTGCTGACTGCTCAAACATGCAGCACAGCTGCTTGTGCACTGCTCCCAGGTGAGGTGGAAGCCTTTAAAGTGAAAAAAGACTCAATAAAGAAGCAAAGATCAAGGGCGTACTCAGGACTTCTGCATCTTTGCTGTTTTCCTAGAAGTGCACCAGCCTTTGAAAATCAAACAATTCATCATTTTACTTCTCCAGGCACGAGTTTTTAAGGGTGTTGATACACTGGTGCTTCTGGTCGTGCCCAAGCAAGCGAAAGCTGTGACAAAGCCTGGCTGGTTATCAGCTGCCAGCAAGAAATCACCATGCCAGGGGAGAGACCTGTGGCCTCCTCGCCCCAGATGTTGGGGTCCCAACGTTAGAAACGCACCCAAAAAAGCTCCCAGGAAGGGTAAGAAGAAGCTGTGATCAAATACCAGAGTGTGATTGCAGGCAGTGGGCTGAACTCTGTAGAGTCCTGACTGAGAGGGGAGCGCAGGCAAGTGCTGCACTGGAGACTTGACTTCTTTCTCACTACACAATTAATTTGAAAAGGCCACTGAGCAAAGAGTTATCTGGCAGAAAGGAGTGCCTTTTTCATTCCCTGACAGTACCTCTCCTTCGTGAGAAAGCAAATGCTAAGCTTGGGCCAAACTCAGAAACTGCCATTTGCATTAACATTAATGTATGTCAGCTCCAAGATTTCAGAGATAGCTTGAGCTGAGCTGCTTGAAAACCTTCAGGTTGTTCCAGAAGAGCCTCGCAGACTGTGTGAGCTGTTGGGTTTTAATTAGATTGAGGAATCCAGTTACGTGAGTTTTGATTAGCTGCAAGGATAACTGTAATTTAATCAAAGGTTATGGATGGGCCATCGGCTCGGTTGAATTTGTTAAACACTGACAGGGAAGGAAAAGCTCCTCGGAACTGCCTGGCCTTCCAGTGATAATTACAAGGAGGTTTTCTTAGGTTACAGTGCAAGATGTAACCAGAAGTGTGTATTCTGTCCCTTCAGGAGATGTCCAAAGCAGGTGGGGCAGTGTTCTCTATCTTCTCCACCACACATCACTGATCTCTGCCTCCAGGGCATCTCTTCTGCTGAGGGGCCATCGAGTCTCACTGCTGACTCCTCAATTCCATCATCCCATTTCTGTACCCATTCCGCCCAGGGGAGGGACCAAACGTTCCTACCTGGATAGAATCTGAGCTTACAAAACCACAGCAGCCTTCCCTGCCTGCTGGGCTCCCAGAGGACGAGAGCTCCACAACCACCACTGGAGCCTCAGAGGAAGGCCAGACCCTTCTATGGGCTCACAGCTTCAGCAGAAGCACATCCATCACTTCAGGAGGGCTGCAGCCACCATTTACTGGGACTGCTACCAGCACCCTGACCCAACAGGGTGTCGGGATCCACCCTGGCTCTGTCGGTTTAGGCCAGTGTTTCTGCCTCTGTTTTAATCTTCCCATTAGATTTTAACTCTGACTTGGGATCTCCCACTGTTTTGCTTTCAAACTAGTGCTCTTATAAAAGTACAGCTCTAGATGCAGACAAAATGATAGCTATTGCTTTGAAGCCTGGATTGATCTTTTTCCACTTCACTGCTGCCATCTTCCACATACAGATCACGAAACAATCTAACCGATAGAAGCAATTAGGATATGTTAGTTCACTTCTGAACTATGGTTTTAATACTCAAGTTTAGTAAAAGTCAGGTTTAAAAGGAATAAAAACAGCCAGCCTGAGGACATGCTGTCTACTTACAAAAGCATTTTTTCTTTATAAACAAGGTTGTACAATGCAGTGTTAGTAACAATTGCTTCAACCCATGGCAACATCTGTAGTCTAATGGGTTATTCTGGATTTCTGTTACACATTAAGGAGAGCCGTGTTCTGCTGAAGAGAGCTTTGATAGCCAAAGCTGCCTGCCATCCACAAATCACACAGCACTTTGCAGGTGAAAAATGCTGCTTTGGGTTTTTTCACTGGATGGGTTCTAAAGGGAAAAAAACCAGACAAAACAAAACCCCACAAAATGAAAACAAACCAACCAAAACAAAACCACCAACAAAACAAAAAAACAACCAAAACAAAACCACCAGCAAAACAAAAAACCAACCAAAACAAAACCACCCACAAAACAAAAAAACAACCAAAACAAAACCACCAGCAAAACAAAAAAACAGCCAAAACAAAACCACCAACAAAACAAAAAACCAACCAAAACAAAACCACCAGCAAAACAAAAAACCAACCAAAACAAAACCACCAACAAAACAAAAAAAACAACCAAAACAAAACCACCAGCAAAACAAAAAACCAACCAAAACAAAACCACCCACAAAACAAACAACCAAAACAAAACCACCAGCAAAACAAAAAACCAACCAAAACAAAACCACCAGCAAAACAAAAAACAAACAAACCAAACAAAAACAACCACCACACCAACCAAAAATGAAACTGTAAAGAAGTTGGAATAAAACTTGGAAAGAGGATAGGGAGAGCCCAAGCTCAATGTCTCATGGCACAGGAAGAAAAGGACAGAGGGAAATGCTTTGCCAGCCTGAGCTGGAGATGAAATGTGCCCTGGTGACCCAAGCAGCACCCTGGGACATGCACCATCCGCAGGTGAGACCACAGTGCAAATTTACACATGGCAAGACCTATCACAAGGCAGCTCTGCTTTCCTCAAGTATTTTGAAGCCACACTTGAATATTCAAGCTGGAATTCAACTCTATTCAACAGAGGACCACTGCTTTTACAGATTTTAATTACAGCATAACAGTTTTCTGCTTGGATTGAGTAGAGACCCATAACAAATTCCAAGGACTTTTGATTTATATGGAACATGATTTCTTTTGGGAATCAATCCCTCCTATCTACAGACTCACGTGAACAAGACATTAAAAAAAAAAAAAAAAAAAAAAAAAAAAAAGTTCCAAACAAAACCCCCCC
>VWZN01017183.1:415043-449278 GCA_013396955.1 Regulus satrapa
GTGGGAAAGGAAAAAGGGTGTTGAGGGGGAGAGAAGTGATTGAAAGGTTTCATTCCGATTTCCATAAACCAGTTTAATTTGTCAATAAAAGTTTTCTTTGTTCTTCTTTTGAAGTTTTAAGCCTGTTTTGCTCTTTCTCCTAGTCCTATCTCACAGCAAGAAATAAGCGAGTGATTCTAACAGGTGCATAGACATTTTTAAATACCACTAAAACCACTACAGCCACCTATGGCAAGGGCACTCGGGAGGAAACTGCACGGAGGGAAAAACCCCAAAAGAAAGGAGGAGGATGAACAACTAACCCCGGCTTTAAACAGCAAGGGGGGGATGCGAGTCTCCACTCTTCCAGCGTCTTCCTGCATTCGATTGTGCTTCACATCAGGAAGCGAAGTCACCTCGGTGGTGCTGGGTGCATGAACACTGCTGCACACTCGGACAGCACAGGCGATGCCCTTCCTTCACCCCTGCTGCTGTTCCAACTGAGAACTGAGGCCCTTTTCAAACTCTGCACAGTCCAGACTCCCATCAGGAGCTCTCTGCAGGCCAGGAAGCTTCACTGGGCTTCCAGATTTGTAGCATGTTAATATTACTTACAATACTACATGCAGTGAATTATTTGAAGAACATATGCGCTCTGTTAATCAAATTAATGGAAAAGAGTGATTTCCTAATCGACTGAGAACTTTTTTTAAAAGCTCTCCACGAAACTGTGAGATTGTGGAAAATAATGCTCTGGTTATGGCTCTATTACAGTAGAAGAAAACCAAAACAGTACAAGTTTCATCAGAATCACTACTACAGGTCCCCAGTTCAGTTCATAAAACAAATTGATTAAAATATTTTAAGTATTTCATAGTGGTATAATTAACTCCCAAAGTAATTTATGCAACAAATTTCACCCCTATTAAAAATATATATATTTGTAAGTACTTTTCATAAAACTTTACACAACTCGTGTTCTCCTTAGGTGAGCCTGAGCACAGCTCTCACACCAGCCAGGCAGAAAGGCTCCAGAAGCCCATATTCAGAGCCCACGATGCTGCACGACTTCCTCCTTTTTGAGAGCTGGCTCTGCTAAACCCAACTCTTATTGCTTCAAACCATCCCTTTCCTCAGCAGGCCCCAGCCCTCAGCTACAGCACACGAGGCTGGGGCGGCTCCGTTTGCCACTCTTTGCTGGGACATAAAATCCCTGTCCAGATTCCCATGGAATGGTTGCCTGCTCTGTTAGAGAACCAAAGGGGCGCTGCTGACAGGGAGGGAGGGAGATCAGTCACTGGGAGAACATCCCTGCACTGTCTCCCCTTTGCATCTTCCCTTTCATTACCTATTCCCTTAATGATTTCTGTGAATGCATTTTCCACGGTAACTGAAAACAACTGGCTCAGACACAAGACACACCAAGTCCAAAATCTGCAAGAACAGTGTGAACATCAGGCCTCTCCAGGCTCAAACTCATGGCTGGTACTGTGTCCAAGCTTTATTTACACAATTTCCAATGGAAAAATACTGTTATTTCTCAAGCTACATTTTAAATTATCAGAAATACATTCATAATGACTACTGGTACAAAAACCATGATAAATTTTTTTTTTATTCAAAATATTCTGACATGTTGACAATATTCCAGGCGTGTTACAAATACTGCCATAGCCAACAAAACAATCAATACTTAAAGAGCATTCAAACACCGAGGACACGTATCTTAAAGCAGAGACAGGAGAGTGCATGGTACTAAGTGCATACTAATCATTCTCCAATAACTGACTTGAGGAAATTGCCTCATTTCTCTGGTACAAAATGGATTAAAATCCAGAAGAGATGAATTACAGAGGACAAAAATGATGATGGTTAAATGTTTTTGCCCATATTTTCCTATAAAACCTTGTAACTTCATCATACAAGGCCACTACCAGTCTGGACTACTCTAGTGTTGACTATTTACGGGATAGAACAACAAAATCACAACAGAGAAACCAATGACAAAGCAAACAAAAATCACAAACTCTTTCTAGAATATGGCTTAAATTAATTCACAGAGAGTAGGGAATATATTAACTATAAGGTGCAAGAGAAATACTAGGTAGGAAAAAAAAGTCCCTCTCTTCCTGGTGCTTTCCCCCCTCAGACTTCACTGTATTTCACATAAAATTTTCAACACACTGGTCTCACCCTTCCTGCAAGCCCCTTTTTTTCCACACTTCCAAAACATCATGCTACTAAAAGGTCGGTTTCAGTCTTGAATGCATTGGCCAATATGAGCTCTAAAGTTTAAACCATGTAATTCTACACATAGTGATACCCTGTTTCTCCCAATTAAACCAAGTTCTCAAATACAGCTAAAAATTTCAGCTTTATTTAAAACAGCGTATTTGCTTGAAAAAGTATGAATCTCTTTTGTCATGTAGAAAACAGATGTCCAATGAAGAACTTGTCAGGATGTGTTACACAGCTGAGTGCATAGTGCAGAACATCATACAGAGAGAGCAGCAAGGCCACGGGGTCACTAAGTCCACATGAAAAAGATGTGTGTTTCCAATGAGCAAATCCATCCTAAAACATTTTCGTCCTGGAAATGCCTTAAGCATGGCAATCTTGCTCTAGGGGTGGCAAGACTCCTCCGTTCCCACTTTTCAATACAGCTCCCTGCAACATGCAACGGCAGCGCAGTCACCTACACGGCACACAGGAGAGACACACCAAAACTGCTTTGGATACATCATCCTCATCTCAAGGACTCCGCACAAAAGCCGAGTTTTTCCTGGTGAAAAGGAAGGAAACGGGACAGCTGTCAAATTGCACGGTTTTCCTGCGTGGGATGAAAGAAGCCTGCAGTGTCTGCAGCCCGGGACGGGAGAGCCACAGCTCCGCTGGCACAGGCAGGGGCTCCCAGGCTGAAACGGCCTCGCAGTATTGCTCGTGGTTCCAGTCAGTGCTCCCCAGCAGCTGAAGCATCAAACACTCACTGCAAAAATGCAAGTGGCTTACAGCCACTGTAGGCTCACCCAGAACACTTGTTTTCCCCGTTCTAATAGTTTGCTTTTTAAAGCAGTGCTGTTGGAGAAAGGCCGTGAGAGCGACAGATTGTGAGACATTTTCCTTAATCACAGCATCATATATACTCCATTAACAGACTGACAGAATCTCCTAAACCAAATCAGTTCCTGGAACGTCTTGCCTTCGCCTTCTTTCACCCAAACAGTTTCTCTAGAAGTTGTGCAGTTTAAGCCTGTTATGGTATTGTACTCCAGCATTTTCTTAGCACCTCAACACAAATTACAGGGTAGCTCCTCTGTGGTGAGCATCAGCTACGGACATCCAGGAATGGGGAAGGGCTGAAAGAACAACGATATTGTCCTGTGACGTGGAAAAGCACTTTGGGATGCACTGGCTTCAGGTAAGACCGCTGACTCGGAACGGGACTGCTCTCCAAGCAGAGTTACTCCAGTTATTCAAATACAGTAAACACAAGGGCAGTACTGAGGACATCAATCCTGCACCTTACAACTTTCAGTCTATTTTCTAAACACCTCTTAATGGAGATGTGGCTCAGTGTCAAGGCTAAATGGGCAAAAATGTCATCTATGCTAAAGTCATTAGAGGAACTAACATAACCCTTACTTCTGGTAGTCCTTGGACTTAAGCCAACCACATACATTTCATTCTGTTATTTTACCCATCCTGCTTTATCTCAAATATCTTCATCCTTTCACACTTCCTAATTAGCTATCAATATTTTTCCTGAGTGAAATTATAAAAAGTTAAACCCTTCTACCAAAAGTACAAAGACAAATAAAATATAGAACAATACAAACCCAGTTATACAGCATTACAAGTGCAGAAATTCTTCGTGTTGTTGCTCTTTATCATTGGCCCCCAATAAAAAACATAGCAAAGAATTTAGTTATCCAAAATATTTTGCAGTACTGTGATTAGATTCTTCAGACCATAAATATAGCCCTCATCCTTTGTGTTGCTAGGAAACACGTGAGCAAAATCGATCATTCGGACTTCGACATTTGCACTTTCCTTGGTCTCTGCTGGCATGTGGTAGAAAACTTTTTCCAGTTGGGGTAGAACATTTCCATTCAGGTGCTCCTGCGTGATGCACGTGCTGGTTTTCCAGACATTGTCTTGCTCTGAGCTCTCAACTTTCAGCGAGAGCTGACCGTGGTGCCTCTTCGAGCACGCCTTTTTGTGAAGTGCATAAAATTTAGACAAGCCTTTACTCACAGGGGCCTCAATCTTTCCATTCTCCGTGGAATTGATGACATGAATATTATTATTATACTCCAAAACATCTCCACCTGATAAGAGGCCTTTGGGCACCCCTCTCTTCTCCGCCAGGGTGACGTCGCTCAGCCGCACGGTCGCCGCCGGGCACGAACCTTCGTAGACAAACAGCAGAGAGCTTGCGTAGAAGTTGAGCTGCGTCTGGCCCTCAAACCACTCCAAAATCTTTTCAACCTTCTGAATGCTGGCAGCTACCACGTCTTTTCTCAAGCAGTACCCGCTGTGGAAAAACTTTGAGATGCCTGCAAGGAATACAAACATATTGGGATTGTTTTCACTTCTGAATGAAAAAGAAACTTTTTTTTTTTTTTTTCTTTTGGGATGAGAATAGTTCTTACTTGAAGGAATAGATACTGTTCAGGTAGTTTCTGTTAAGGCTTAATTATAATTAAACCCAAAGTAAACCTAAGAACTCTGGGACCTTCAGTCACGTCAGCTGCTGTGTAATACTAATACTTGGGCTTGGGTTGTAAGCAAAAGTAAATGTATCAAGGACACAATAAATGAACCTGGCTCCTGCTCCCAGGTCAGCTGAACGAGTGTCTGGACAGTTTTGGGCAGGGATCCATTAAATTCTCCATGCATAAAAAGGCTCAAACAGCTTGTTATTATGAGTGTGTTTGTACGTGTGCCTTCTGTCCCTTGCTGGGGGACAGGTGAGCAGGTGTCAACTTATAACTGGTTTGAAGTAATTATCACCGAACAGCCCCATGATGGCAGCATTTTTATTAATTGTCAATGTAGAGCAACATGTGGATTGACTTAAACTGATGAAGTCCTTTGAATTGAAAGATGCTTTCTCTAACAGAAAATACCCTTAGATATTCACAGAAGACAACTAGAGACAAAATATGTATTTAGAACAAAATCATGTAATACTTTGAAAAGATTTCAAAGCCACTAACAAGTTAAATTCTAGAATTCTTTGCCCCTTATTAGTAGCAGTAAAAGAGACATGACGAGGAAATTCCTATAGTCTGCAACGCTGTTACAGCCAACTGCACACTTAAATTCAGATGGACAGGCAGCTCAAATATCACAGAGAACAGCCAAAGACCCGTCTGACACGAGGACAGAAAAGGACTTATAAAACGGGAGCACCCCGACTACGTTTTCCATACAGTTCTATAAATAAGGATTTAAATGACGGGATCCAAGCGCGCCGAGTTGCGAGAGCGCGGCTCCCGTGCTTACCGTCCTTCACCGTTTCCTTGGTCAGGCTCCTCCCGTAGTGCTGGTTTTGTGTCTCATAGCTGTCCGAGGACATGTGGTACACCTGAAAGAGGCAAGGAGGGGGAATCTCTACGTGTTCTGGACCACCGCTATTTCCGCAGAGCGAGAGACACCGCTCGGACAGGCCACAAAACATTTAGCCCTCACAGTTTTTGAGTTTCTCTGTAGTGGCCCAGCACTGCACTGCACTGCTCTCCAAAACTCTCTCTCCAGCCTTGGGCTCCAAGCTACAGCTTTCCTGTGCTGGAGACATCCTGGTCCTGGCAAAAAGCAGTGTACCACTACAGGTAGGGAACTCTTCTGTGAGACCTTGAAATCACAACTCAGACCTGAACCTATCAGACTCCTATACCTGCGTTACTGAGGATGCACAAAGCAAAAAATCTCAGTGCAATTATTTTGAGTTCTTAAAACTATAAAACTATTTAGCACAAGAGCAAAACAGTTAAGAATTACTGCATATGACCACCAAGGCCCAGCTCTGTAACATCTGCGACTGTCAGCACAAATGAGGCTGCACTCAATAAATGGCAGCAGCCAAGCAAAAGCTGGTTCCAGCATCAACAGCAGTACTTCAGCTCTCATCCGAAAGGGAGGCAACTCACATGAGTACAGTTTTGTCCATATCAGGAATTGTACAAACTTAAGAACTTAAGTCAAAACTGCTTCACACATAGACATATTTTCTCTCGCGCTGAATTATTTCCATTGCAGAAGTGTCCGAGGCAGGCAAGGCCCAAGTATAATTTGTTTATGAGAGTGTAGACAATTTTTATTTGCAGAAATAAATGACAAGAAATAAACTGTGTTGCCAAGCAGGCAGTTGTCTCTGGCAGGAACTTGGTGCTTGGCAGACCAAGTTCAGACCACCCGCCGCACACACAGCCCTGAGTCAGGGCACACTGCTGAGGTGCCTGCTCCTCATCCCTGCTCTGGGGCCTGGTCCTTGCTGAAGCCAACCAAGAAAGCCCACAACAGTGAAACAATAAAAAGGAATGGTACAGAAGCGTTAAATAAAGAAAAGAGAATTCCCTGTTTTCATTACAGAGCATCACCCCGAAATGTCTCTTCCCCCATCCAAACAACAATAAATCCAGCATGATTACACAGATACCCACCTCCTGTTTTGCAAAGCAGCTGGAAAGAACAGTCTCAAATAGTTTTTATTTTGACACAAAGATAGAAGTAATTAAACTCAGTCCGAGAGGAACTTAAATCATAGCATGCAGAAACTAATTTTAAGTCACCAACCATGAACTGAAGGGGAGTAAACAGTTCTCATTATTCTAAAAAAATGAAGAGGTGCAAGTCTGAATGTTTGAACTCACTTGGTAGCAGAGACACTTCACACTGCTGTGATACTTGCAGAAACTGAGGCCTCCATGTCTATGAAATGAAGAAGGCCATAACAGAGAGGAGTTACTCTAAAACTGCATCTGACAAAATCTGTGATTTTGGTTTCACAAGGACAGTAATTTTTCTCCACTTAGTTTTTTGCTGGGTTTTTTTTTTTGCAAAGCACATGAAAGAAACACAGCATACAACACAGAAACCCAAAGACCACGAACGTAAACACTTCAGGTACCGAAGTAACCTTCACAAACCTACCAAAAGTTTCAAAACTTTTTAAAGAGCTACAAGTCAAAGGTAGTTAAATAAAGAATAATGTAACTTAGAAAGAGACTCAAGAGTCTGATGACTACATCTAAGTTTTCACTGGCTGTGCCTTCATTTTACTGATACTAAGCTCTCATGTAGTTGGACAGGGGGCAGCTTTCAGCAGACATCAACACTCCCACAGCACCTGACTGAATCATCTTGTTTACCAAAACCTTATCTCCTCCCGCAGGAGTTAACAGTTTTTGTGACATGGGCACTAGCTCAAACATGCTGATTAAGATCTGCAAGCTCATTTTGTTTTCCAAGGAAACGCTGGAGCAGCACACATCAGACCCCGTGCTTCTGAACTGGGCTTCCCAAGAAGCCACCCCACCTCTTGCTCTCATAATTGGAGCAAAACCATTCCCCAAATGTCTTTCTATATCACTTGCAAACACAAGGTAGACGTGCATGCTGCATTAACAGCACATTTTTAACTGTACAGAAGAGACAGTGACAAAGCACAGAGTCCCAGAGGCACAGGTGAGAGTAATGGATGTGTTTAACAGCCTCGTGCACTCAGAAGGCCCTCGGTCACCGAGAGGCTTGGCTGCAGCCAGTGGCATTAAGGGACAACAGATCAACAGCAGAACTACAAAAACCTCTCTTACCCCCAACCTTGAGACTCTGTGCAACTGCAGGAAGAGACAGACTAGTTAAACATTGCTGGAAAATCTCACTCAAGCACAGATACATCACACACCGTTCTGAAAGCAAGGGAGCTGAAAGCCAAGCTCGAACAATCTCTCAGCAGCCCTTGCTCCATCCTCACCCACCCAAACACAGGGGGGGACTGTGCTGAAGGAGCAGGAGGCTAAAATCAAATTCCTATTGAACTTCCTATTCCAGTGACCTCTTGTTCTACCGTGCTTCTGTTCACATGGTCGCCACCAATCTTCTGCTGTTAACCCTTCCCAAAATGACATTCCAAGCTTCTTCTGTATCCCTGTTGTTGCAGCTGTCTGTACTAGCCCATTTCTGTCAGAACAACGACAAGTCAAATCACATCTGTAACCTTGATGGCAGCCAAGAAATTATTCGACAGGAAAATCTCGTTTCTTGTCCACCTGCCACAGCTTGTTAGGTTTGCTCTGGCATGTTTCCTGCAGAGTGCAAGACAAAGAAAAACTCTTTTCTATGAGCTGCAAAACACTGCCTTCAAGAAACCTCCTGCTCCATCAGTCATTTTTATATATTCTTACTATGCAAGATCACAGCTGTTCTGGCTGACAGTGCAGAGGATTCTTATGCCTGCAAGTAGCTCCCACTCAGTGTTCCTGCACAAATGGCTCTGGAATCCAGCAGGCTAACAGGTGCAGTTTACAATTAGCAGTAGTAGTGATTCTATAGGGGCAGCACATCAAAAAATTCAGACTGTTAACTGCTGAGGGACATTACCTGTAGATGCTATAAACCTGCACTTGGCTTTTGCCTCCCTGTGAGATGTTCAGTCATTGCTGTTCACATACCAAAACAGGTTTTTTGTACATTTTTTTCAATTACAGTTTCTTCTTTATTGTAACCTTTTTTTCAGTTACAGTTCTTTCATCTGATGTTTCTGGACTGATGGAAACCTTGAATTAAAGTAAGAAGCTGGTCCAGCACAGTCTTTGAAAAAGCACAACCCTTGCAAGGTTTCAGCAAGGATACAGAGTTTGGAAATGTTGCATTTTCAGCTTTAGGACATTAAACTGAAGGCAAACTGATATCAAGTGCTATGTAATGTTAATTATGGTAATTCAGTACCAACGTCTGTGGTAGGGCAGGAACACGTACACACTACTCAAATACTCACTGTGGCAACTCCCTGACTTCCCTGTTCTTAACAGGTACACATTAAGAACTTGGGAAAGATTGGGAACTATTTGGGGAAGATACTGTTGGCCCAAATAAAAAATCCCTATTCGGTAACTCACGGAACTCTTTCACATCCGCAAAAAATATCTGCTAATCCACATCAGCGAAACTGGGAAAAAATAATCCCAACCTGTTTTGAGGAGGCCTGCAGAACACTACAGAGCACGTGGAGAGCGAGGATCGACTCGGCGCCGTGCACAGTACAGAGCTGTGGGGCACTGCCATGCCCGTGGTGCCTGGGAAGCAGCCTCCTCTGCAGCCTCCTCTGCAGCCCCCCATGCCTTGCATGCCCTGCACAAGGGCAGTCTGGGATCTGCTGTGCTAAGCAGGGACACGGGGATTTGAGATGCTCTGATGCTGAGGCAGCTCGACTCCCCAGGGCCAAGGGCCGAGCTCCTGCCCCTCGGGTGTTTTCCGTAAACACACCTGCAGGCACATACAGGTAGGGGTGAGGCAGTGCTCAGACAGTACACAGAAGTTTCTGTTTACAACAGGGCACCTCTGAACTCCTGAGAGCATCTCAAGGTCACTTCCCAGCTGCTGCCAAAGCTGGAGCCACAAGTGGAAAGTGGGGGCAAGCAGGGGGGCACCCTAACTCACCCAGGCACATCCTGAGCACCATCCATCCCCAGCTCAGGCACCCTGACTCACCCAGGCACATCCTGAGCACCATCCACCCCGAGCTCTGGCACCCTGACTCACCCAGGCACATCCTGAGCAGCATCCACCCTGAGCTCTGGCACCCTGACTCACCCAGGCACATCCTGAGCAGCATCCACCCCGAGCTCTGGCACATCCTGATTCACCCAGGCACATCCAAGGGCAGCATCCACCCCGAGCTCTGCAGGGACCCTCCTGGTGCCAGCCCAAGACCCCCACCCATGCCTGGGCACCTTTGGCCTGTGCCCCACAGCTGTACCAATATAAATACAGGTTTCCCTCGTGCTCCAGTAACCCAGATTTCTCTGCAGGCCCTTCATCCTGCCATGGTGCAAGACTTAAAGAGTTTCAACAAGCCTTATTTTTTTCTTTTTCAAAAAGAAAGTAAAGCAAGGACTTGAAGAAAAAAAAAAAAAGCAAGAATTTTTCGTTTAAAAACATTCTCTTATTTGATACCTCTGCTTTAAAGTCATGCTCTCAACATTACCACTGCTGCTGAGAGCATACCCAAATACATTTATCTAAATATCTCATTCCCTAATTTTTACTTTTTTAGTACTTAATCCATTGTTGCTAGACCACAGGTGGTGAAAGTACACGCATCCCTGCTTGCTACTGCCTTGAAAATTCAGCACAGGAAGGATGCATCCCTGCTCCCTCATTTCCAAGACTATACTTGGATATTACTCTACCCATTTTGCTTCTTTTTTCCTCGGGACTACTTTGACAGAGTGCTTCATATGACTAAGTACACCCCCAAATGCTCTGATGGTAAATACACAGTTTTAGTCAAGTCCTTACATAAATAAGTTGTAGATAGAAATGATGTTAAAATTTATCCAGTGAAAAAGCAGACTCTAATCTCCTAAATAAAAGAAATGACAACACTGCAGTTAAATCATGAACCATCTTAAAAATAGCTTAATACAATAATTTTAGACTCCAAGAACTTCCACAAAGCATCTCATTAGAATAAATTTCTTTTAGGTAATAAAAGACCACCTGCTCCAGCTTGCAAGATTTTTTTTTTCAGGGTTTTTAGTTGGTTTCTTTGGGTTAGGGCTTTATTTATTTATTGTTTCATGGATTTTTTTGTTTGTTTCCTTTCTGCAATTTTGCTTTGCATTGTCTTCCCGTTTTCTTAAACAACAAGGCTTGAATTAGGCTTGTAAATGTAAAAACCCCAATTTGGATAATTTTTTAGTGTAGAAGAATCTGAACACTAGATGCAAGATTCAATAATTGTATGACTTCCCCCCTAAATCTAACAGACCAGAGCTTGTGAAAATTACCACAATATTAGAAAGGGTCCATAAAAACCTCAGAAAATAGAGTCAGCTACAATCAGTTTGAAAATATCCTGCAGAATCATGTGCTATAGATGAGAAAATTCACTTGTAAAACTAACTTTGATTATTATACATTACTGACTGCATGTTCATAGGCACAAACCATAAAGTCAATGATGGATTATACTGGTAAAATTACACGATCACCAGTTTGTGCTTTAAAAAAGCATTTCAGAAATAATTTGGAGTAAGTGAGATTGCAGTCGATGTCCTGGACACAAAAGAAAATCTGCAGAACCTGGGAACTGTGGATTCCAAAAGGGCTGTGAATCTGAAACAAGAGTACGGCCCACACATTGTGCTTGTACTCAACAGCCTGCAGAATGCTCTGTATTTCACCCTGCCTCTGCTGTGAAGAGGTTTCTTACCTCTTTGCATGTCTACTACTGAATCCATCCCAAAATTTGTATTTTTGCTATTGCAACGGTACCTGAGACTTCCAAATTCTATATAAACTCTTAGCTACTGGCACAACAAATCTGAGAGAATCCCAGAATGATCTGGTTTCAAAGGGACCCCGTTCCAATCCCCTGCCAGGGGCAGGGACATGTTTCACTCAACAAGGTTGCTCCCAGGGATATCTGTTAAAGAAAGGAACTCCTCCACCAAGTACACAACTGTGTTTTTTAAGAATGGTATTAAAATAACTCTGCTTTCTAAATGTATTTCCCTACATTGATTCTGTCTATTCAGTGTGTTAAGCTAAATACAGGTCAAATGCCAAAACTGTGTACATAAATTAATACTGGGCTAGACAGGAGACTCCTATTCTTCAGGACACACCATACATATTTTATATATAATCAGATGACTGCTTGTTTGCAAATGCATAAGAAAAAGCCATTTCAACAGCCTTCTGGTTAAAAATACACTTTAAATAGATTTTGGCGTTAAAACTCCCACCTATAACACTTTTTTGCCTGTATCTCTTCGTGACAACTGATACGATGAGTGCTTTAGAAAAAGCGTAGCTACATTCTCTGTTTTTCCTGGCCCTCTCCTCCTTGGTCTTGTAAAAATTTACCACACAAGCCCACCTCCCTGGTAAAAAAAAAAACCCCACAGAATGGAGAGATTAAAACCAAACCCCTGTACTTCCTCGTTACATCTTGTTTTGTCCGGCAAACAGGAACAACCTTCACCCAGCTCGTGAGCTGCTCTGGACAGTACATATCTGTGCAGGAGTATTTTATAGTATGGCCAGAATGTTCCAAAAATAAAGCAAGCAGACGAGCCAAGAACACCCCCTAATCCAGAGGCAGAGATCATGCCTTTTGAATTCAGACTTTGCTGAGGGCAGGAGGAACCTTTCCAATTCTCTTTGGAAAACAGCTTCCAACGTGCAATTGGGTGCCAAAGGCAAAACCCCAAATCTCATCTAGTTAAAGACTGGAGGGAAAACAGCACTACTTGGGAGAAACATCGTGACACTTCCAGTCTGAATTGGGTGATTGAAAAAAAACTCTGCAACAGGACAAATACACAAATAAATGAAGATGTTGGAAACAGCAGTCACAAGCATACCGCAGAAGCAATCAATCACTCCTTTTGCACTGTCATGAAACAAACAACATGAAGCACATTGTTTTACAGATGAGATAAGAAAGGTTACATAATGACATCAACCAAATCCAGAGCTATAATCTCTAACCTTCCTTTTCCATCCAAACTGCTTGGCTGGTTTTTGATTTAACTCCCACATTCTTGCTCATAGGCTTACATAATTACTGCTCATGACCACAATAATTTATATAGCAGCTTATCTCAGGGCAGAGTTAAGGGCTGGAAGGCTGGGCAGTTCTGCACAAAACATTACAGAGATATTAGAATTATCTTGAACAATGGTGCAATCTGGCTGCTGTTCCTATTGAACAGCAAAGGGGAAGCTTATCAAAGTCTCCAGTCGTGTATGCATGTTGATGCAGAGCTTGAGGAACCCTGGCTTTGTGTGTCAGAAGAAAAACAAGAAGAAAAATCTCACATTAAAAAAAAACCAAAAAAACCCCAACTATTCCTGTACCTATCACTGCAGAAAAAAACTACTTTTGAATTCCATCAGGAAGTGACATCAACACATTTCTCTTACTGAGCCACAAATGTTCTGCACAGCTTTTCTTTACATGGAAGTTTTAAAGCAGCCAATACACACATATTGACTCTCAGTACTTCTAAGAGTACTAAGAGTTAATAGGGACATCTGCATGCCCAAGTAATCCTTCTTCCTTGAGTGTGTCATTATCAAAAGAAGTTTCCTTCTGATGCAAAGCTTTTTAAAATGCAAAACATAAGCAGCTGTTCATGGCTGTATGCATCACCTCTGAGAGCTTACTTACTCTTCCCTAAATAGAAAAGATACATTCAATTACTTTTATTCAAAAACAGAGTATGAAGATGAAAAATGTGGAGGATACAGCTTATTATTAAATTATTAGAAAGATTAGATCAGTATGTAAATCTCTGATATAAGCCTGAAAGAAAACAAACGTTAAAAAAATCCCCAAAATAATTTAAAATATATCTCTTGTGGTGGTGGAAGAATTAATTGCAATTCTACTCAGCTTTAAATACCCAGCCCCTCTCTTGTATACGTATACAGTGCCTAGGTTGCAAATAGCTTACTCTCATGGACACAGCCAAGTTCAACAGTTGTTTTGAACCAGAGCAGTGCTTTGGAACAGATTTCACTCTACAGTCAATACCAGCACCACCAAGACAATCAGGTAACCCTGTATTTATGTAAAATTCGAGAGGATTGTTTTTTGCTAGGAAAAGCAGTTGCTGTACCTGCTACGGGACAGGAGGCCTGAGCATAATTTGAAGGTGAAGAGCAAAGTTCTTACCCTCATTCCAAGAACTAAGAAGCCAATCTCTTCCATCAGCGGGTACTTGCTGACCTGCTGCTGTATCTTCTCCGCTGATGCATACGGATCGTAACTTTTCTGACCTATTTTTACATCCATTATGCAGGGCTTGTTAAACTTACGGGTCACATCTTCCAGTTTTAGGTATATATCTGTCAAGAAAACCAAAACTCTGGTTAACAGTGGGTCAAAGCAAAGTAATTACATAGCTTCTGCTGAGCACCTGTGCAGGAATGGGAATAGTTTAAGGCTTAACATCACCGTGAATATCTTTAAGAGTCAAATCTGTCTCTGAGTGCAGACTAATCATGGTCACTGACACCCATAAATTCTATTGCTGTGCAAATCTAGATGCTTTCTGGTTTAGAAAAACCGTATACAATTAACATGTGTTAACCTAGCATTCCAATTACTGCCCAGATAAAATCCGTCAGTAGCTTTTATTAAGCCATTAACATATCACAAAGAGCACTACTAACCACAGCAAATGCAGGTTTTGCAGCTTTGTGGCTCATTTTGCAATTCAGGTGGTCTCTTGTGTAATTTTAAAAATGCAGTGAACATTTCAGTCCTAGCCTTCAGGGGCTCACTTTGATTCCTTTTATCCCACTCTCATCTGCACTCATTTCTCATGGTACACCTTGTGCAGAAAAGGCTCTTGCAATTAAAAAAAAAAAAAAATCCATTTCCAACAGTCCCTTTGGGAGGGTGGCTGGACTAAGAAACCCTGTAGGTAACTTGGAGGGGCAGAAGATTTAAAGGACTACCTAAAACCTGATGAAAATGACCATTACCAGCATGACGCCCTCACTCGCTTTCAGAAGACGACACAGAAAATGGACTCCAGTACCCACCCAGCTCTCAGACAGCTCTGCTGGGTGGGAGACAGCTGCACATCTCCAGCCCGTGACAGGGCAGGGCACAGCCAAGGCAACACAGCCTCCACGCTGCTCCCATTCTGCCTAGGAGCTCGGCAAACCCACCTGCCACAGGCGCAAACTGCAAGGCTGTACAGCCTATCTCATAAATGGGATTTCTTTGGCTTCAATGCAGTCTGAAATTCTATTCCTGCAGCGTGATCCAAAAATGGGATTGTGAGAGGAAGCAAAAGTAGCTCGAGTTTAAAAAGAGGCACAAAGTGCCTTGTTTGAAAGCTGTACGGGCAGGTAACAAATCGGTCCAAGTCAAGACAAAGTGAACTAGCAACATTTCATTCACACTTAATAATTAGAAACACTTCCTTAAGGAAAAAAAATTAAAGGGACTTTTACTACTTTTAAGTCCTACTGAGAGCTTCAGTTTTTACACCATCACGATCAAATGTCCTAATTACTCACAGAGTATGTATGTATATTAATTTAAACAGGTTTGATTTAATCCTTAGATGCCTGCTTTCTGTATGAATGGAACTAGGCATCCTGTTAATGTAGTCAATTCCAGGAAAACATGTCCAAGCAAGACACTAAACCCAAACTACTCTTCCACTAACTCACTTCACCAGCTTTCAATGTCCTTGGAGCTACAGGATCAATCTAGCTACAGCAAAAAGATTTTTGCTACAGGCTATCTCACCTACTAACAACAACTGCAGGAATACATCCAAGCTGAAATAACTCACAGTTAACTGTGAGGAGCCCTAGGCAGCCAAAATACTTTATTATCTGCTCACTGAATATCCCAAAGGGAAGCAGGACAAATACCTTCCATACCAGGCAGGGTATTCTGTATCACCTGAACTCTGGAGATACTTTTACTCTTCCAAATTGTTATATGGAGATCTAATTCAGTCAGCTATTACCACAGCTTTTGCAGGACTTTAAGAAACCACTGCCAATACCTAGGGAGTCCATAAAATCTGTTAGCCATCTCTTATTTAAAAAAAAAAAAAAATTACAAATCTAAGTGTGATACTTCTGATGCTTTTTACACATTACAGAAATCATTGCAATCAACAGATCTGTGTCATCACTCTAAAACAATGCAGAAAATAACTACATAAAGGTTTTCAGTACACAGCTCTCAAAAGCAAAGAGCCACCAGGTTTACATGGGAGGTGAGGAAAGATGGAAAATGCAAAAAAATCTCAGAAAAGGGCTGCAGTGCTTCACCAATTCCAAAATGTTTTGAAGCATGCTGCGAGCACTCCAGAATCAAACTGTTAGAAATAAAAGAGTAATACAAACTGCTTAGATGCAACGCTTTCATCAGCCCTAAAATAAAACCATGTAGAAAGCAGTAGAAAACATCTATTTCCAGAGGGACCCACGGGTATCCTGCTGTCCTCTTCTGCACTGTTTGAACTCCTGCTTTCTAACCATACAGCACCTTAATAAATACTTACAAGTCCTAAATATCTGTCACTTCATTGCTCCCCGTCCTTTTCAGATTTCTTAAACTAGACTATCTTACCGACCTCCCAAAAACGTAACAATAATTATTTTTTTCAATTTAAGCATTATCTTTGTAGACAACACTAACCCCCAGGAAACACCAATTACTTAGCGAAGCTGTAAATTATCCAAAAAATTTCTCATCTCTCTCGCACTTTTTGGAACTAAATCTTTCTTGCTAGCCGAGCACTAGCTCAGAATCAGGCCTGCTGTTACGTGTTCACACACCTCTCTGCTCTCCCAAAGCTGTCTGGCCTTGCTGGCTGAGCAATGCCACCCAGATAAAAGTGCCAAGCTACTTTTACTCACGACTGCTTCAAACAAATGGATCAGCACTGTTTGTGCTTATTTGCACTGTATTCAGTGGTCTAATGAAGCAGCTCCCAAAGCCACAATACTGATACATACATAACCTTCACTTCCAGCAGTTACCCTGCAATACCTCCAAGCACAAAAGGCTAACAAAGCCAATTGCTCTCTATTTTCAAGTCAGTCACTGCAGGTTTCAGAAGCTCTGACCCCAAGTGTCCTTCTCAAAGGCATCAGTGAGTCTGCACCTCAGCCCAGATAACCAGGGCACTCTCCTCCCTTCTCTCCTGGCTTGGTTAAACAAAAAAACCCACCGATTTTCCAAGCAATTCAGACTTTCTAAATTATTATGTACTGCCCTGCCAACCCAGTGTGCTTCAGGAAATGATGCATTTGCCATCTAAAACTAGATTTAATTAAAAACCCCATGGAGAAAGGAATTCATTAAGATTTTTATATTCAAACTTTCATTGCTAGATAGTCTTGAGCATAAATAAATCGTTCATCAGTGACTTGCCCTGCCCTTTTCTATTTACCAATGGCAGGAAGGTGTGGCTTGACATATTATTTACAATTTTTTTACAGTCCCAAAGGAGATAAACCAAAAGACCACAAAAATTCAGCAATTATCCATGGCATGAACCACTGCAGACTTCGCCACAGATATGCCAGTGCATTCAGTCCTCACTGGAGGCAGAAGAGTCAGGATCACTTGAGGCATCTGATTCCTTTTCATGACTTAGGAGACATCTCTCAAACCACAGGAATATGCAGGGAAGAGCCCCAGTTGCCCACAGCAACAAAGGAAGAGAGGAAAGGTTTGAAGCTGGGCTATTTGCATCTATGCTGTTCTCAGGTTAGGCAACAACTAGGAAGCCACACTTAGAAAACTCAGAAGCAGATGGCTCCTACATCTTTTTAACAACTTTTCCACTGCTTTGTGAATAAACTCCAAATACCCACAATGCCAGTGCAGCTGATTTCAAATCCAACCCATTTTAAATGAGCTTAGGAAAACAGCATCCCACCTCTACCTCCACTTCCTCTGCAGCAGCACTGGGTATGTGATTTCAGCAGAACGGGAGTTATTTTACAAATTGTATTGATACTGGGAGTCCATCTTTTTTGTCACATCTCCTACACTCTCATTTACACTTCATACATTTCACCTCTTTTCATTAGCAATTTCATCCCCTTACCTATTTTTTTTCAGTATAGAATGCTGATGCTTCTCCCTAAATATTTCTCTAAGAAAATAAATTACGTTCTTCACCTTATGAACTGCAGTTCCTGCTTACCTGTCACATGGAAGCTCAGAGATGGTCACAAATCAAGTTGAGAGCAGAGGGCATTTTGCTTTTTGAGAAGTCACTTAGGACCAATTTAGTAACAATAGGAAATCACTGGGTTCACTATTACTGGGTTGTACGGAGCTGTGATCCCAGAGCCTGCAGAACAGGGATTGCCAGGGGAAACCTCAGGCTTCCAGTGTCAAAACTGCAGCAAACCTACAAATGTCCTCAATCTACACTTAAGAACAGGATACACCTACACTCCGCTAAGCTCCATCGTCTCCAGCAACTTTGATTTCTATCAAGATTACACAAAGCTCATTAATGCTACAGATAACAGAGTTGGTAGTGCAATGTTTTGGTTGAACTGTCGCCACAGCTTTCTATGAAGAGGACCCGTGACAGTGCACACAGTCTTTTCAAGAAGCAAAACAAAATTCAAAAGTTTATTCTCCTTTAAACAGTTGCTCCTACTGCCTGTGTCTGACTGACTGGTGGCAACCTTCCAAAATCCAGCCCCATGGTGCAGAGTGCTTTTGAATCCCCAAAGCAAATGAGCAACGTGTTGAATTACTGTCTCTTGGTTAGACCACGTATTTTCACATCTTAAGATCACACTGCAAACAGAAAAAAATTATTTACAATTAAGAGGGAATACTAAGTGAACTCCATGGCATGTTAAACTGTAAGGGAAGGAAAAAGATAGATCTTGCAGAGCTATTTGAGTTAGTGCCAAACAGGAAAGCAGAAAGGTAAATCTGAGCTAAGAAAGAGATGGTACTACCACAATCTTACTTTCTTGGTTGTTTTTTTCTTTTTTTTCTGTAAATATTACAGCATGTCTTTGGATACTGTCTTACTACTTCTTCAGAAAGCAAGTCTATCAAGTGACAGCTTAAGTAGAAGACAGTTATTTTAAAGGAGCATGGCATCTAGTTTGGTGCCCACGTATTCAAATAGACTCCCTTTGGCATCCCTTTGCTTCTGTGAGTTCTAGAAGCTCCATTTCCCCACTGTGAATAAGAAAAGTCCAAAAAGAAGAAAATCTAGTTTCTAATACAGCAATATTTATTTTCTCTTGAAGAGACAATCTCCCAGTTGCGCCACCAAAACACCCTTTTCTTCCTGACTCTTAACATTACACAAACACAAATTTTAAAGACACTAGATCTTCATTCAAACCAGTAACAGAGGATGACAAGTGCAACTCCCCACCACGGCACCTGCTGAAATAAAAGCTTTGGGTGGCAAGGCACAGCGATGGGAGCCAACCTCTGGAGAAACAGCAGCAGATTCCACTTTGAATGCTTCCTCAATCCAAGAGTATCCATCTCGCCTTTCTTCCACACCCACAAAGTGCTTCTTGCTTTGACTGCCTGGCTGGACATAACCATGCAACCAGCCCAGCTCCTCCACCACAAGCCCACCCAGAGCTGGAGCAATCAGGCCGAGCTACGCAGGAAACCTCTGCTTACAAACAGCCACTCCCCATCTGCCCAGATCTCCAAAGATCTAATCCAGACACAAGACTGCAAACTGGAACCAGTTGTTAGAGGGAATGTCAGTGGGTTCCAAAAGAAGCCCAAAAAACCCTACAGAGCTCACAGCTGCCAAAAATTAGTCTCCAGAAAATTTTTCCAGGAGGATTGGATTAAGAGATAAAATTAGAACAGTACCATTTGGTGCAGTAGGTGGTGACCAGACACCGAAGTATTTTGGCAGATATTCCCGCAGCTCCAGAAGAATGCTGTCGCAACAGTTGGAGTCATAAACCTGAAATAAAATAGGGAGGGGTTGGAGAGATCATCACTTTAAACATTGATTTTTGCTGGTGGGGGAGTGAACAAGTAGCTGCATGGTGCTTGGTAGCTGGCTGGGGCTAAACCATGACAACTTCCGCTTGTCCTGTAATTATACTTTCTTACAGTCTCTGTTTTCCTAAGTCTAAGGTATTTACCTCATATTTAAAAAAACATACAAGATGAAGATGATAACTGTCACAGTCCAACATAAATGACTGACATCCCTTCTTTCAAATTTTAAAGTGGCAACAATGCATCAACCCAAGCACAATTTATGGCTTAACTTGAATAAAAATCTAAAATTTAATTGTTAACTTCAAAGGCTGGCTATTGAAAATTAGCCACATCTTCTCACATTTGCATTCAAGACTGTATAGGATTATTGCATCATACTATCAATACAAATATTTTTAATTTCTATCAGGTAAAGTGCAGAAGTTCAGACTAGAGAGCAGTTTCTCATCTTCTCCAAGACAATTCACACATTCACATTCATCACACAGACTACGAGCAATTCAAATATATTTCTTTTCATTTAACACTTCCAGCATTTTTTTTTCAACTTCCGTAGGAAAAACAGCAGCTGGCTTACACTCCTGAAGGAACAGGAGTGCGATCTGCAGTTAAAATGATGCCTTGGATACTACCTGTTATGGAATTGCATGGCTGTTACCCGTTTGCAGCATTGCTAAGGGGGTTCCAAAACCAGCGAGGGACACCTGGCAGCAGCAGCTACAAGGGGCAGGTAATGCCAAATACATGCCTGAAGCGCTGTCACACAAATGTAATACAGATCTGGAGAAAAAAAAAAATCAGACCTGAAGTCCAGGTGCTATTTTAGAGCACTGAGGAGAGCCTTGGCTATCCTCACCAGTGCCAGTAACTCGAGACAGCGCCTCGTGCAGCAGCGTTAAAATTAGTTAACGTGAGCTTGTCCTAAATTTAGGCTCCACTGCAAAAATCTCAAACTAGGTAAACTCAAATCACCAGTGTGCTTCTAACAGAGGGACTTCTCCACAGCTAATGCAGGACACGCTCCTGGGCTTGCACCAGCCACAGCTCTGACACCCTCACCGTCAGTGACCAAGAGCGTGATGCACCCATGCTGGCTGCATGCCCAGGGACTGAACTCGACCTATTCCTTTAACCAGCTCATGGTACAGGCCCCATTTTAAAAAAATCCTATGGGAAGGGGCTGAATCCTGAAACTCAAACCACACAAGTACCTGCACAGCGTACTGCAAAACTCCAGGTTACGCCCAACACCACACCCTCTGCCACTACTGTTGCTATCTTAAGTACGGAGAAATTGCAGGGTGTGTATCTTTTAAGTTACAGAGTCACAGCACAGGGCACTCTTCACACGCCCTGGTTTGAGGAGCTTCGGACGACACAGAATTGTCCACGTAAGCCCAGTGAGCACAAGCTGGCACATTGTGCTCTGAGATGTGATCAGAGTATTTATGCAACATTTCCTCACTGAGCCTCAGGGGCGCTCAGCAGAGCACAGGGCTTTCTCCAGAAGGCTGCAGCGTGCCTTGATCTTACTCCTTTAAGGAAGGAAAGAAGCAGCTACGGTTGGAAGGCAAGATTAGCACCTGGCAGATGCTGACCTGATCAGACACAAACTTGATCCTTGCTCTCTTTGGTAAGAGCTGAGCGTTCCCCACTGTAGGGACAGTCTCGGGGCCAGCCCTCCAAGCACTGATGCTGTTATTTCGTGCTGTACACAAGCGGTACAGAACCATTTCTTGTTTCCTGTGGCTGTCTATGATTACAGCACCCTACATCCAAGGCAGGGCACTCCAGGGCCCACAGCAGCACTGAGGCTCTCCTTCACAGATGAGTTTGAGGAGATAGTAACGTAACAACTCATTTACTTAATTTATTAGCAAAAGATCCTGAGAAAGTGAAATGTCAGGAGACTGCTTTGGGTTTTTTAAGAGAGACAGGAACCCTTGATTTACTTTTTATCACCAATATAGGCAATTAAACTTTGCAACTTAGCAAGCAATGATGAGTATGCTCCTGTGTATTTCAAATAGCAGGATCTAAATCTACTCTGTAATTTAACCAGAATTCAGTTCAGTTATGTCAACGTGCATGTGCAACAAACTGGAGCAGAATTCACATCAGGCACTCTCCACTAGAGGACAAAATAAAGAAAACACAGATAAAAAAATTGTTAAGACATACTACCATTGGTGGTAATCTGGTAAAGATCTTTCAATTTTAACACATTAAATATTTATGCTATTCTTATTTTTCCTTTCTTCTTTGACAACAGAGCTGGAGAGACGCTGACCTGAGGTTACCCCACTGCAAAACCCAACCAACCAGCAGGCAGGGAGATCCAGCAAATTTCAAAGCAGAAAGTCAAGTACTACTCCCTTGCAGAAGTACAGTACAACCAGTTTTCTCATCCATCTTCACAACCACTGTGCCAAAAGACTGCTCTGTTACTGCAATGCATGATGTGCTGCAACATGAATATTGCTTGGGACTTTGAGGGAAGACACAGACCTGGTCAGAAACCACCACCACATCCAAGCTCACAGACCCAAAAGCAAGTTAGGCAAAGCCAGCAGCCACAATGTTTTTATACAAACTCTCTGCACCAATAATATATTTTTTAAAGCAGCTACAGCTATTCGAGCTTAAATTATCAGTGAAATTACTGAAAGTGGAATGATAGAACAATACAAAAAAAGGGAAAAGAGCCTAACGTGGCTGTCCCACTTTCTGAGAATATTCAGCCTTATTATTTTTTTTTTTTCCCCAGAAAGCAATCTGGTCCAGCTGAATATTTACACAGAAAAATGGGAGACAGCAAGAGCTGGGAGGAATCCTGGAGCACTTACACTTAAATAAGCATAATTTAATTTTACCTTTCAAAGAAACAGAAATCGGAACCTAATCCCAACAGACAGATGTTGGCTTGTTTTTCCTAGGACTGCAAGAGTTATGTTATTTGGATCCATGACATGGCAGTGCCACTAGAACCAGCTTACAGCTGGTCCCACAGCCTCCTGAGCACCTTCAGCTGGTTCACTGTCCATGTGCCAGGCCAAGGCACTCCAGTGTCACTGCCATTTATAGAATCACAGAGTCACAGGGCGTTAAGGGTTGGAAAGAAGTCAAAGATCATCATGTAGTCCCAAACCCCCGGCCCCAGGCAGGGACACCTTCCAGCAGATCAGGCTGATCGAGGTCTTGTCCAACCTGTCCTTGAACAGTGCCAGGTTTGGGAGAGCCACAGCCTCCCTGGGCAAGCTTTGAGGCCCCTTGAGATACTGGAAGATGCTGTGAGGTGTCCACACAACCTTGTCTTCTACAGGCCAAACAGCCTCAACTCTCTCAACCTGTCCTCACAGGGAAGGCTGCAGTCCCCTCAGCCACTTCACAGCCTTCTCTGAACCTGCTCCAACAGTGCCATGTCCTTCTCGTGTCGGGGACACCAGAACAACGCTCCAGGTGAGGACTGAGCCGAATAGAGGGGGAGAATCCCCCCCTCAACCTGCTGGCCACGCTCCCTTGGATGCAGCCTAGGAATCCATTGGCTTTCTGGCCTGGGAGCACTCACTGCCAGCTCATGGCAAATTTTTCACCCTCGAGTCATTCTCCAGGGCTGCTCTCAATCCCTTCTCCGCCCAAGCTGTCAGTGTGTCTGGGATTGCCCTGACCCAGGGGCAGGACCCTGCAGTTCTCTTTGTTGAGTTCCAGGGGGTTTCCAATGGCCCACAGCTCAAGCCTGTCATCCTGTTCCCCAGGATGGCATCCCTTCCCTCAAGTATGTCAAGCCTGTTTGGGTGTTTTTAATCTGGAAACTAGAATCCTTTTTGGAGACTGAATTTATTTTGTTATTCTTTCAAGTAGGCAACCTACACTTTCCTCAATCTCATTCTGTCAGCTCACCAGCCATATCTTACTTTTAAATGAACTCATAATGAACAAAGTATTTTCTGTGTAACACCAAGACATATTAGTAAGCTGATCCATATTCTCAAACATTCATAACTGAAGTGTAAACAGTATTTGATCCAGGCTGAAAAAGCATGTGCACGACCCTCCAGGAGAGCAGGAGCACTTCACTGGGTCTTAATTCAATTTAACATACTGTGCACTTTACAACTATGCATCTTCACTTTATTTCCAACCAGATCTACCCTTGGTAAGAAATCTTCCTCAAAATCAGGTCACTAAGAGAACTGGATTTTTTTTTTTCTGCTTATTTGCATAGACTGCAGACTACTCAGTCTGTTCCCAACTGCACCCAGTAGTTCCACAATTGCATTAAATTGCAATAATGGCTTTTTACTGTCTCTCTTTCCAAAAGGCTTCTTAGATTTATTAAAGCAGGTTGTAGTTTATTCTGTGATACACAATCCTCAAAGAGCATGAGAAACAGACAGTCACCAGACCCTTCTAGGTAAAAGCAGGCATCCAGCATTTTTGTCCATACAAGACTGAAAATCCAAACCTCAGCCAGAGACGTGATCATAGGATAAGGATATTTTAGTACACAACAGCAGCACGATGGCCCTCATCCACTCCTTTTTCAGCCAAGGATAATTATCTAAATCAAGAGTACAAAAGCACTTAACTGAGCTTACAAAATAGGATAACTTATCCTGAAACAAGACGTACTTGGCCTCCGCAATCCCTTTCCTTTCCTGTCAGTAGCAGAGAACAGTTTATGGAACACAGGCTGCCTTACGGTGATTTATGCTATATAGAGTTAAAGGGAGCTGAGCCTTATGAGTCAGTTCTTGCAATTCTGTGCAAATTCTGGCCAAAACCCATCTTTCAGACTGTTGGCTTCATTTTATGCCACGAAGAGGACCACAAGACTTCTGCACTGCCTGAAGCTGCTGGAATACTAATTAAAAATATTAAGAAAAGAAGCAAGCATCGAGCAGGAATGAAAGGACATAGCCCAGGAGCTGCAGCAGGTTACTGAGAACAAAATAAATAAAACAGTAAGGAGATTACTGCTAATGGTCCAAATGGACACAATTCCTGAGTATTTCTTCTCTGCAAACCCAGGAGCAGGAACAAGGAACTGTGGCTTCAGAAATACTAACCTAACTGGGTTTCACTAACACATTATCCCCTGGTTACAAACTCCAAGAATGACCGTGGAAAAAGAGACAGCAAAAGTTGCACAAACAATATCCATTCTGCCTTGCATCAGGCTGTGAAATGAGCCAGTGAGTTCTTGAGGGCAAGCAAAAGAAACACAGGTCATTGCCCTATGGAAGCTGCATTTCAATACATCCAAGGAAACTTCGGAACAATTGCATAGGCAACCACAAAACCATTCCTTCCTAGTTTCCAAGTGCCTAACTCTCACCTAACTATTGTAAATCTCTTTCACATGTCGGAGCTATTTGTGTCTCTTATATCCTGGCTTTGTTTTGAGGACGCACAACAACAGTGGAAAACATTTTCTGCTATCTCCACTGGTAGCAACTTCCTTGCATTCAGAGTGGAAGGCAGCAGGACTCAAACCCTGAAACTGGACCACTGCCAAAGCAGCTAACAGAGCCATCACTAACTGGCCATGGGTGGAAGATCTGTCAACCAGAAGAGCCAAGTAATTAGCTGAATTATCTTTTCACAATGCTGCGTGCGTTAATCAGTTCCCTTGGTTCACAAAGCATTGGCCAGAGGTAGGAGGTCACCAGAGCTGAGCTGGGACTGGGAGAACCCTGTCCACCTTTTTAACCCAACTCCCTTAAATCACCTTTGCACCTGGGATAGAACGGTCTGAGAATTTGGCAACCCTTCTCTCGTTCTGCTGAATATTCAGACACGCTCCATCTCTCCATGCTTAACACACAGCTTGCAGGAAACCGCCGGCACAAAGGTAACAACAACTGTAAATTCTCTCATCCTCAGTTTTCATAGAAGCACAGAATGATTTGGGTTGGAAGGGACCTTAAAGAACATCTTGTTCTGTACCCCTGCCACGGGCAGGGACAGCTTCCACTATCCCAAGCTGCTTCAAGCCCTGTCCAACCTTGAATATTTCCAGGGATGGGGCAGCCACAGCTTCTCTGGACAACCTCTGCCAGAGCCTCACCACCACAGGGAATAGCTCCCAATATCTCATCTAACCCTGCCCTCTGGTAGTGGGAAGCCATCCCCCCTTATCCCATCCCTCAAGGGCCTTGTCCAAAGTCCCTCTCCAGGCTCTCTTGGAGCCCTTTTAGGAACTGGAAGGAGCTCTAAGCTCTTCCCAGAGCCTTTTCTTCTCCAGGCTGAATGCCCCGATTTTTCCCGGTCTTTCCTCATAGCAGAGGAGTTCCAGCCCCCTCAGCACCTTGGAAGCCTCCTCTGGACTCGCTCAAAGAGGTCCACGTCCTTCCTGTGCTGGGGACAGCTCTGCAGATGGGGTCTCACCTGAGCTGTCCCCTCCCTGCAGCCCAATCTCTCTCTTTTAGCGCCCACAAAAGCAGCTGCCCTGTGTAAGGCTTGACGTTCCAGCACCCTCCCTCCCCTCCAGGAGTGCTCCCTCCTGCAATGCTACACTCCTGCCGTGACAAACCGGGGAAAGCCCAGCGCTGGGGAGCTCTGAACTGCAGAGACAGAGCTCTGCTGGCAGAGCGCTCTGGAGTACAGCGGGGCACGGCTGAGACAGAGCTCCACACCTGCCCAAGCAGAGGCCACCTCCTACAGGGGCTCACTCCCTTTTTCAAAGGACACTGCTCTCATGTTTTCAACTCATCTGATGCAGCAGATCACTGGAGGAGTGCTGGCTCCTTCTATCAATGCTGCTGAACTAAATCAGAGCGTTTCAGCGTGGATAAACGAGCCCTGGCTCGTATCAAACTGCAGCCAAAGCCCAAAACACACTGAGGGAAGGAGCAGACCACTTCTGTGGATTTCTTAGCATGCTTGTGCAGGCAGCCTACCCGCAAGCTCACACTGCCTTTTACCAATTTAGTCTGTCTAATTGAAAAGACTACATTTGCAAACAACACTATTTCCCTGTTCCCACATGATTGTATACTGCTCCCTCCCGAAACCCCTTTGAAAGAAGTCCTTTGGAGCACCTCCACCTGCATGTTCCCACAGAAACAACTGATCAACACTGCAGATAGCCCTTAAATAAACACCACCCTTATACCTCAATTCGTTTCGTTCTCTTATTGCTCACACCTACTGGAAATAAACTATTTTGTAGCTATTTAAGGTTAAAAAAACTTGTATTTTTTTTCCCACACAGATAGGCGTACCAGGATACCAATTAAAGCACTCCACGGTTATGCAGGTAATGTTTGTAAGGAGTTCCATGTCCTCAGGTACACACAGGGAGTGCGAAGAAACGAAATTAACATGTTATTCTTCTGATTAGATAATTACTCAGATTTACAGAACTCAATAGCAGGTGGACATTAAAGACAGAAAGTCACACTCCCAACAAGAAGTTAACCAGTGCACAGTAAGCTATTAACAAACCAGTACAAAAACAGCTCACTGTTCTACTATGTTTTATCATCTCTTACAAAAAAAACCTCTATTTTTTTTTGACTGTTAAAGGGAAAAGACAGTATGAAGAAAACAGAAAGGTAAGCTGACAGCAGCCCAAGTAGAAATTACTTCAGCAATTTTCCAGATTTGACGGAGACACGTGAAATTCTTTCATATTTCAGCTGCCAAGCGCTTCTGAGCAAGTTTTGGATCACGTATTAGCAGTACATATCATGCTCAAGTTTCCATTCCAAAATGGAAGCCCATTTTGTCAGGTCTCTACTGGTAAGTACTTCACGTCATGCTCAACAGAAAACAAGCCACGAATAACAAGGGAAAAAACATCTAAATCACTGACACAGGCTTTTACCTCTGTCACGTTCATGCATCGAGCTGCAAGCAAATCCAGCAGTTTCAGAAGAGAAGACCTTCTTGGTCCAGACAGAAGATAGCATCTACCTGGTATCACATTAAATCTAGCAGAGTTCTGGTCAAACTTGTCTCTTAATGCCTCGTTACCATCTCTCAGGACACGTTGCCTGCAGCCTCCAGCTCACACTGAAGCACCACTCCCTGGCTCTTGGCCCTTCTGCAGATCTGCAGGAGCTGCTCTCCAGAGGACTCACCCAGCTGAAACCGAGACACGCTCATCTTCTTGCTACCATAAACTACAGAGCTTCTCAGACGCCTCACATGAGGAGGTGTGCTGTTCCAGAAGAAAAGATACCCCCCCTTGTTTCTGACCCAGGTACTGGGGCACTGATTTTCATTCACGCCAGTAATAAGGTGAGATGCAAAAGGAACAAGAACTCATCTGCCTACAGACAAATCAGACAGAGCACATATGAAAAAAACAGGAGCAGAAATGTTTTTAAAAAACCATCTCAATTAATCCACACATACTAATGGACAACCACCTTCTTTGATCTTACCAACCAACCTGTTGTTTTGCCCTGACAAAGGGAGAGCTTGGGACTCCTCAGTCTTTTTTCACTCGTTTCATTTCTGCACCGTTTCTCACCATCTCCTGTACATGGCTACCTTTCAATCAACTCCCTGTCTCAAGGGGCAGTAAAATTACCCTTCCCTCCATCTCTGGAGGCTCATCAACCTTCTCCAAGGTGACAATGTCTCTTTGATGACAGCCCACAAGATGGGCTGAACTCAGTCACCAAAGCACGGCAGCCTTGCTGCTGTTCCCATTGCTTGTCAGACCACCAAGACAAGGAAGTTTTGCCATCTTCTGAATAGGTCAGATCAGCTCATAAGTGTCCAAAAAGCACCGTCATGGTGGCAAGGCAAACAGCGGGGATGGGTAGAAAGGCGTTTCCCTTTTGGCAACAACGAGTTACTGGATCAGCTGGAGCTGCATGTGAAACTGTACCTTATCCTGAACCTCCCAACCCAGAGCAATTATCATCCCATATAACAACAATAATGAAGTGCTTAGATGCCTACAGCATCACACAGTTCTTGCCTGAGAGTAAACACGACAGCGGTTAATCATTGAAAAGCAACAAATCCCCAAGACCTTTCTCCTGTACTTTCACCAACACAACACCCATGTATGTGCTCTCCTTTGCCTTCTCCCACTAAAAGACCTTCTAGCCCACACACAACTAATCCTGTCTACATCTTCCCCTATCTGTTACTTCTCAAGAATTGCCTGACCCCTTTCCAGGACACTTCATAATCCAAAAAATCACTGCTGGAAGCAACCCAGCAAGGCCTCAGGATACAGAACAGAAGCTTTCTTTGCGAGTTACTAGCATTGAGACCTGCCTTCTCCACAGCACAGTAACAACACGCTGACACCCCCTTCCCAAAGACTTTGCCTGGGGTCTTGCTCACGACTTGTCACGCGAGTCTAAGCTTAAACAGGCAAAGTTACAAAGTCTCTGATGGGAAGAGCTCACGTCTGAGCAATGCCTGAACTTACCCCTCTTAGCTGCTGGCTTTAGGCAGGGCAGCACATTACTGCCTTTGCCTGAGGATTTCACAGCACAGAAAGTACCCTGGTGCCCAAAGGAGTCTGTCCAAGCTTTCTCCTTCTAGTCAAGCTAACACTCAGGCTGGACAGCCTATTTCTTAACCTCATCTCAATGAGAGTCACAGAGAAACTCAGAAAAATATTTACATTTAACAGGCTCCTAGTGACTCAAGAGCTGCTGTTCTGTCCCATCACGAGCACTATCAAATAATGCTAGTATGCAAACACACTCTTCACTTAAAACACCTTGCTTTGTTTACCTAAGACATTTTCACAAAATCTGCAAGGTCCTTTGGTAACTTAGATAAATACCTTTGTAGGGAAAAATAAACCAATCAACGAAAATCCAAGCCGAACACCACAACAAGTAGAGGCTCTCAAGACTCCTCTTACACCGAGCGTGAAGATTTTGATAGTCCTTTGTAGCTCATAAGCCATGGAGAGGCACAGTGTGTCAGTGTGACCCACAAAAACCACATGTCAGACTACCCCAGGCAGGTAGGACAGAGCAGGCTCTAGAAACTGCTCACAGGAGAGCAACAGCTTTCCTGGTCTGCACTTGTTAAAAGTTACCGATCAAACAGACTGAAGATGAGCAGTAGCAAAAACACAACATTTTTAATTGAATTAAAAGAACTTGAGAGTCCTGATTTTTATTGACTTTTTAAAGGAGCTGAGTTTTTAGTACAGTGAACAGAGCAGCACTTCTGGGAGTAAACCAGGCTAGGAGAAAGCGTAAAACATGCCCAATTTAGATGTAAGTCTGAGAGACTTGGCTACACGAGAAAGAAACCCTTTAAACATAGACAGGAGAGAAGGCTTTTCAATAAAATCTTAGATGCTGTGAAGATCTGCTGTCCCACGAACAAAGGAGCCAGCTTAACTGCTGGGAGCGAAGTAAGCCTGGCATGAGGACTGACATGCAAGGAGCAGAGAGCACACAGACACCACAGCAGGTTACTTAGGCTGCACTTTCCCAAGTGCCATGATAAGCACTTCTACAGGAGGCACGCCCCTCATTTCACCTGGAGCTAGCCAGCCCTCTCCACACTGTGGGACCCTCACCTTGTTGTAGAACTCCTGTTCCCTGGGACCACGAGGTGGTGGCTGCAACTGCTTCAGGACAGTTCCATCTGGATGCTGCAGTATGCCTAGAAGAAAAGCATTTCCTTCAGGGCTTAGCTTTAAGAGGTACAGCTTTCTTTTTGCCTTTTTTTTTTTTTTTTTTCCCCCCAAAAATAGTGACTTCACAACCAAGGACAGCCTACTGAAAAGCTGTACTGCTTCCACTGCACACACAGTAGAGACAAAATTGTCAGCTCCTACATATAACCCTTAGCAGAGGTTTGCTTGCATTCCTCTTATTTCTACCCACTGAACAATTTCCTGGGTGTAGTTCTGCCCAAGGGCAACACAGTACTGGGATTTGACATGAAAATTTCCACCCCCCCAAAAACCCCATCGTTAACTAAAGAAGATTACACAGACACTCCCTTTTAAAATAATTTATAAATTGTTCTCCAACAACGCCAAGGTGTTAAAAGGAGTACCACATTTAATGCATTTCTCACTCCTGGAACAGAAATAAATGTCCTGTGGATGTACATTTATACTAGTGGCACAGAAAGAGCATGTCTTTACTACAAGAAGTAGCACCTCTGCAGCACCCCAAGCTATCAGAGGCTTCTATATGCATCATAATTACAGAATTTCTTGTTGGCCAGGCAACACCCTCATCAAGCCTGCACAAGAAAACCTCTCCAAAATACCCTCATGAAAAAGTCTTATGACTCTCCAGTCACCCCTTTTTCTGAATGCCTGCAGAAGAAATGCAGCTGAGTATCCAAGGATGCCCAAGACGTGGAGAGGAAACATGCAAAGAAAAACCAAAAAAACACTTCTGGAAAAGAAACTGTCTCCTAGGATTAATTTCTAGCTTTTCAGACATGAATTTATTTTGCTTAGAAGGGTAGCAAAAATGTCAGCTCTATCCAAAATAGGTTCTATTTTCAACTACCATGTGAGAAAACAGAAAAATGAGCCAGGAGCTTTGCATCCCAAAGAGAGCTTGCAGTTACAACAGCAATTGTGTTTTTCACCTCTTAAAAACCACTATCTATGAATGGGCTCTGTTGTGCAGTCTTGGAAACTAAACAAAATTTTTAGAGACCAAGATATTTACTTTAAAACAACCACCAGATTTCGAATAACTGCTTCAGAGTTTGCTATGCCAAAGACTTGCTTTAAAAATTTGCGTAAAACTGTTCTCAAGTCACGTTTCTTGCCTAAAGCTGGATTTCATACACTTTGCAAAACCAGAAAAAGTTGGATTTTATACACTCTCCAAAACTAGAAAAATGTTCCCACACACGTGCAGACTGCTTCAACAATCTTCCAGACACGGCAGCTTGTGTTCCCCCTGCCTGCACCCTTTGGCATGGGCTGGAAACCACTCTGCACTTTGGTGGCACGTGTCCTATACGTGAACTGTTAACAACCACATTAAAATAAAATAGGTTAAACATTTAAATAGGTTTTATGGCATACGCTCCTCAAAAATCTGCATTTTGGCCTTGATATGCAGACGGTCTACAAGGCAGAAGGAGCAGAGAAAGATGCCTGGAAGGCAAATCCATACACTATTGGGCTGATACAGATCACTCAAAGAGTTGAATATACACTGATATCTACAGTTCCCTCATTCTCTGCATTCTTGAGAGTCTAGAACACTTACTGAACTACTCTGTCACTGCAACTGAAACCCAGGGCCACGTTTCAACACCCACCACAAAGACGTGAACTCCACAACCTTCCCTCTGTCCTACAACAATCAGCAACCACCTGCAGATCACACTAACATAGCTGATGGGCTTCTTGCAGGCTCCCTGGGGTTTTTCAGCACACACAGGGAATAGGACTGCTTCGAGATAGGAAAAAGCAAATTAACACTTCCGAGGAATCAACGAAACTACGCTGATCATCTGAAATATCTCACAAACGCTTCTCTCTGGCTGTGGATGCAAAGCTTGCTACCACTGAATGGCCCCTTCAGCTACAGGACCCCACTAGCGGCTCGGGGAACCCCCGGCATTCTGCAGGTACAGGCACCAAGCCACAGCCTGCTGCAGGAGGCTCTGTGAGCTGACACACCCCACCAGCTTCTGCCTCTCCCTACCTGCCTGTGGAGCCACAGCCCAAAGCCATGGCCTGACTTACAACACAGGATTCATCCGGGGGAAGCACTACAGCACTCAACAAAAGGGCATCACAGAAGCCTAAAGTCTACACACACACACACACGCAGAGGGGCTGTGAGAGGCCTTTCTCTGCAAGGCAGGGACAAAGGGGGAAAGGAAGGTTGTCCAGGAGAAATTTTACAGTGTACTTTTACTAAAAAAAAAACGAAGTTTAAAATACTTTGGATACCTTCGAGTCCTCTGTCTGTTGTATGTGGGAATAGAAGGGAAAATTGAATTACAAAAAAATTAGAGCTGTGAGTACCAGAGCAGCTTCGGTCTTCAACACAGAGCAGTTTCCAAGATGAGAGCATCGACCGTGGTGGTACCTCTGCAGAAAAGCCTTGGTCCTGCCCGCGAGATGCAGTGGAGGCAACTTCACCTGACCCAGTGGAGTGGCACCCAAAATCCAGCTGATCTACCTGTGCTGTTTGATCTGACTGCAGTACCACTGCGGAGCTCTCCCTGAAGCCAGCCTTTTTCTGCCTGACCCCACCTCATGCTATGCTGTTATCAACACGGAACACATGGAGCGCCTTCACGGATCCAACGCTCCTCCATCCACATTTTAGTGCACCGTCTGAAGCTGGGGCAAGGGACAAGAATTACTCTTCTGTGGAAATTATCAGCAGCAAGATATGCCGTGGAAACGGGCTCACAGTGCCCTTAGTGGGGTAATTCCAGCCACTGGTGATTGAAAAGGTTCTGAAGTTCAGCCCTTGGCAGGGGCAAAGGGAAGAATGACTTTTTTTGTTGAGATTATCTGCAGCAAGGCACACCACGGATGCAGGCTGCAGATAAGACAAACTCACAGTGCCATTAGTGCTGTAATTTCATTCACTGACAGCCGACAAGGTTCTGTAATTCAGCCCTTGGCCTATTCAGCAGAGGCACTTCCTACTGCCAGGGTTCAAAGGCAATATGCCAGCAGGTACTCTCAGAGGGCACACTGCAAGCTGAATGGATTTACCTTCCACCTGGCTGAGAGGCAGGAGTTATCCCAAATGTGCCGTTCTGAAAAGGTGAAAAATGCCGTTTGGCAAGGTTAACTTGGCTGCCTGCTTAGGCACTGACCACTGCCTAAGCTAAAAGGCCCCTTCGTCAGAAGGGCCAACACCTCACTCCTCAACATGGAAACAAAATAGAAATTCAGAGCTAGGAGAGGCATACTTCCAAATGTCGTATCCTTATGCATTAGATCACTTCGTAGCCATTGGTTCAGATTTGCCATCAAATAAACAAGCAAACAACAACAGCTTAATGATAATTCGCTGAAGTTTCTGGTGGCCACAGGTTCAGGTGGTCTCGCCAGACAAACCACGTTTGTGACATCTGTTCTGAGAGAGCAAGCATGCTGCGACCTGCATTTCCACTTTTTAAAAGGCGCCCGATAAAAAAACGAAGCTGCACGGCTGAAGTCCTTCGGTTTACGGGTGCCTGATAACTATCACGTCCCGACAGACTAACGCCCTTTAGGAAAAGCACCAGACGAATGAACATTTGGCAGCGGCTGCATCGCTCCATCCACGGCCCCGGGCGCAGCGGGGGAGCTCGACCGGCCTCGCCTCCGCCCTTCCCGGGGAGGCTGCGGGAAGCGGCCGGGAGCTCGGAACGGCCCCGCCGAGCCGCCGCTCCCACCCGCACCAAGCCCCGCTCCGCCAGCCTCCGAGCTGCCCCTCCGCCACCGGGGCGGCAGGGAAATCGAAGCCAGACCCACCCCGCCACCGCCGGTCTGGGAGAATCCCGAAAAACGGAGGGAAGGAAGGGAGGGTGGGGTGGGAAGAACGCCCGTAACGGGGCGATCCGGCCGGGCCCCCCGCCGCCCCCT
>VWZN01017183.1:449688-465637 GCA_013396955.1 Regulus satrapa
TCTCGGTTACCTGGAATACCCCCGAATCCACCTCCTTTCTAAATAAATCTACCGTCACGCCGAGGTTTGTTCAGTTTCTCTCCAGTAGATAGGAGTGACTGCAAGCGAGATCCAACTGAGGTTTCTGAGCAGTAATAAATAAACCTTTACAGCTGACAGGGAGCCCTCAAAGCAGCCTGAACCAGAAACCTTCCCACACTCTGTACGTGCTAGCCTTGCATTCATGAGTGCACCTGGCCCAACACCGGATAAATTGGATGATGGATTAATCTCTAAATGGAATTTTACCTACCCGTGGACAGAGGAAGGCTTGCATGGAGTTCACTCTCAGGACCCCGAAGCTTGGCTAGGAGACTTAATTAACACCTCACTAGGGCTCGTATCAGCTCTATATTAGCAGCCTGTAATTTACTCCCTTTTCTTTTTGCTGTTTCTTTCCCTTATAAAATGAGCAGATCTCTGTGAGTGTTCAATTTGCACGTCTGCTGTGATATCTGCCAGTATCAAGTTCTGTTTAGCATTAGTGGGACACAGAAACACGAAGAAAATGCCAGAGAAAGGAAGATTAATTTCAGCAGATAGAGGTTTTTCCCCCCAGGTTTTATAAATCTGATGCATATACAAGAACTGGCACTGACATTGGAGGAAGTCGATATGGTGAGCTTGGCTGTTTACCACGTCTTCGCCATCGCATAGCTGGAGATGTAGAGATGTGGAAGGAAATTTGGGCATCAAAGGAGCAAGAAGGTCACAGGGAAAATTAAAACTTGACCAGCGAGAGAAAGAGACAAAATATAAATGAATTCAAACTAAGTTTCTTAGTTTCTTGTTCACGGAACAGTTTGTTTTACACACTTAATTGGGTAAGGTGGTGTAGACAGGGGTTACGACTCAGCAAGGTCCTTCCTGAAGTAACAAGGCTGGGCAGAGAACATTTCTCCCTCCTGAATATCCCCCCTCTCACCACTCCTTACTGTCTAGCCCTAAAGATTAGGAGCCAGATGGGTGCAAAAGCTAGCTCCTGTCTTCAGATAACCAATGATGAATTTTCACAGGGGGTGCTGGCACAGGAGAAAAACACCACAGATTGGCCAAGTCTTGCACAAGAATTAGTGAGATGTACAATGAAAAAAAGTCAAGTGTGTGTGTGTGTGTCTGGTAGAGAGAAGGCTCCCAGTCTTGACAGCAGTAGCTGCTGCACGGTTTGGATGCCAACCTGAGCCTTGCAGAAAGATATTTCTCTCTGCAAAGATGTGACGCACTTCAGCTAATCTGGGTCTAAACACAGAGAGCAAAACAGAGATGGCATTTCAAATTTTTCGAAGTGCCCATCTAACTGCAATCTGCCTGAACTCAAAATCTCAATGGAAGAAAGAATGAAATTAAAAGGCAAAAAACACCTGGAATTTAAAAGTTATTTAAGCACCTAGTCCTCAACAAATAGCTGCTAGATATTCTTGCAGCTAACAGAAATGTGCCTGGAGAGCATTAAAAAAAAAAAAAAAAAAGAAAGAAATACAAAAGCATGAGTAATTGGAATAAGCAAACACTGAGTCTTTCCTTTTCCCTGACATTTCCTTTAGTCAGATTTATGCATATAGAAATCAAGTGACGTGAGACTATCCTCCAGTCACTCATTCCACCCTCACACTTCAGCACATGGAATTCACTAATCTTTCTGGCAACTTCTCCTAAAATGACACAAGTGAAACAGAGAGAGTAGCAGAAATGGCAAATAATTCCTTACTCCACAGTGCAATACTGTAAAAGACTGCACTGAAAACTGAACCTACCAGCAAGATTCCCAAGGAAACTTCTCATCTCCAGACTATGGGACTGCTCTCCAAGAGAAAGCAGAAGAGGCTGTGAACATTCCCTCCTAAAGGAATGGCATTTGTTTGAGAATCTCATCCAATTCCCTCAATAAAATGCATGTGGCGAAATTATGCTTAATTCCGGATTGCTCTTTCTCAGCTTTGCTGAAAATCAGTCTTACCTCATCCAGTCTGATGACAATGTACAGAGGAACAATGCCTAGAAAATACCAGGCCTGCATCTGTGCTGCGAGAGGATGTGTCACGGGCAGATTGCACAGCCGCCCCACACGCTGAGCGAGGATTACAAAAGAATCACTTTCTGCTGAAAAAAAAGGGCCTTTTTCAAACACAAAACCTAGTTAATAACCAGCCACAAGACACTCGGTAGTTCAGCACAGGAAATAAGCTCCTATTTTTGTGTAAGTGCAGGAGGACATTAGGTAAACAGAGCAGTGGGGCTGGGTCTTTGCCAAAATATCGGTACTCTAGAAGCATGCTGACTGCAAACTCTCTGCTGGATTGTTCACTGCACCTTTACACGATTCACAGCCAGCTCTTCCATCCCTCACCCAAAATACCGCCTTTGTGCTAGAGCAGTGCTTTCTGCAAAGGGTCTGTGCGACAAGACGTGGATGCTGCTGCCCACAGAGCCACTTCCTGCACCAGGCTGCTGCATGTGCACAGCTCCTGCCGGGCCCAGCAGATTGCAACAGAGCCACCAGGACCGTGCATGTGGGCGTGAGAAGAAACGGCCGTCACCCAAAGCAGAGTTTGCTGGAAAGGTGGAAGCTGCAGCTCCTGCGGGCAGGGAGGCCTGTCCCACTCACACGCCATCGCAGCAGCGGGGAAGCTGGAGCTACCTTGCAGCTCTTTTTGCTTGCCATTTCAAAGCAGAAGTGCTGCTGTATTGTGACTTCTTAAAATCACTCAGGGTGGGTCATCCTTTGTTAAACTCACAGAAGTTCTGTCCTGTTTTGTTCTTGGGAAGGAAAAAATCTAAACTTACCCTTATTTGCTGCAACTGTAAAACTCAAGGGTGCCGTCCTGCTTTCTTTCCCAGCCATGGCCTTGTCACTTAGGAGTCATGTCCCACAGTGACTGATATTTTACCTGGAAAATAGACAGAATCTCTTTGACATTACTCTCCTCCCTGACAATTGGTCCATTTGGCTTTTCTAGAATAAAAACAAAGGGATGCTGTCAAAAGCCAACCTACACTCTCTGCGAGACTATGGTACATTAAAAAAATGACTGCAAGGTTAACTCATTGCAGTTGTGTGTCTTCTGGATCACCTTTTCTACAATCAGAGCTGTAAATTTGCTACCATGTAGTACTGTTACATGATGGTAAATCTTCTCTAGCTTGTGCTGTCCTCCCATCCACATTCCTTTTCTCCCTTTTCCTCTTCTTTCTCCTCAGAAATTTGTTTGTTTATTTTTATGCTATTTAGTTTTTAATTCAGCTGCTCTCTGCATTGGCCTCAGAGTGAGGCAGCTTGGAAATCACACTGCCAAGAAATGCACTACACACCCACAGCTATAGAAAACATGCTTCAAGCAGCAGGCCCAGGTACCCATTCTAAACTAATAGTGGCTCTAGCAAAATCATTATGACAGTGCAAAAGAAAGAAGCCACTCATCGATTCAGGAAAACCATGGCAGAACAAGCCTGGATACAGAGAGCAATTGGGGAAACAGATATCAAACACTGTTGGATATGTGTCAGCACAGATTTCTGTGAAATGTTCTGTCCGGGCTGAAATAGCCATGGTGAACATCAACAAACTCAGTGTCCTGGAATTGGTGTTGGTCACCCTCTCTCTCTGCCCACAGGCAAGGGGGAAGTTGTGCTTGTCCACCTAATCCAGGCAAGGCTCATTGTGGGTTTTGTCAACCTTGAAGCTTCAGGAGTTGAAACAAAAGCCCAATTTAGCATGAGACTTCCATGTCCAGGGTGGCTAAGGAGAAGCCAGCTGACAAGGTTCCTTTGCAAAATCAAGGTTTAGTTTCATGCCTACATTCTTATCCTTCCTGCTATTATAAAATGTTCTTCCATTTCTTGGAAGCAAACAACTGTGATACAACTGTGACTCATGTTTCCATGTATTTAGTTGCATTGCACTGAAAGGAAAATCCAAGTCTAACTGCTGCACAACTGCACAAGACAAGTTTTACAGACCCCAAACAGCACCAGAAGAAGGCCCAAACAGCAACAATATGTTAAGTTTAGCCAGCTCATTGTCAGGGAATTGGCAGTACAACCTCTGGACTCAAAGTGCATCAGGCTCTGGGCAAGAAATGCAGCTTAGTCACTGACATATTTGTGCAGTGCTTCCAGCTGCCAGGGCTCAGCCAGCCAGCACTGTTGCTGAAACCCCTTAAATCCACAGCTGTGAAGAAAGCCCCTATAGCAGCGCTCATGGAGGCCTCATTGCACAGCGTGTTGATTTGGCACGGACTGGTTCCCTGGTAGCAGGGGAGGGTCACAGAGGTGAACACACACAGAGATTTCGGTGAGAGGCTGCCAGAAGTGTCCTCCATGGACGACAGAGCCAATCCCTGACAACTCTGAAGATGGAAGTGCTGCTGGTCCAGTGAGAGAGGTTGGTAATGCCTCTGTGATGACCTGTTTAAGAAGAAAATCAAAACAGCACTAACAGTTTTCTTTCCAGGGCCGGTGAGGCAACACCACCAGCATTATCCCAGCACAGCACACGGTGCTGTGCTGTGGCCACCCCCATCTCAGGGCGAGCCTTGCCTGCCTGGCCAGCCCCAGCCAGCCCCACAGCAGGCAGAGGAACAGGGGCAGCAGCTTCCCCTTCCCGGCATCCTGTGTGGAGGGAGGTGTTGAACAGCCCCAGCACCACGGGGCTGCCACTGCCTGCTCAGCACACAGGTGAAACACGGTGAGGGACTGTGGCATAGAACCGAGAGGAGACCAACCTCCCAGTGCTGCAAGATCCTGCAGGAATTCTTGAATTAGTGGAAGATGTTGGCAATAGTACAGGCAGCAGTTTTTCTTCTAGTCAGAGAAGAGGAGGAAGTGAGGACATGTGAGGGAGAACAACATGGCGGCACCAAGCTCTGCAGAAAAAGGGAGGGGAGGTGCTCCAGGCTCCAAAGCCAAGATTTCTCTGCAGGCCATGGAGAGCACTCTGCTAAAGCAAGCTGTCCTCCTGCAGCCCATGAACTTCACGGGAGATGCAGAGACTCACTCACAGCCTGTGGGAGAAGCTGGGAACGGGTGGGTGCCAGAGAAAGCTGTGATCTAGTGGGAGACCTGAAGGGAGAGAGGGCCCTCGCTTCCAAAGCGGAGCAGCCTATCCTTAGAGGACTGTACGCCACGGACAAGCAACCCACATCCCTGCAGTTTTGGGAAGACTGTTCGCCCGTGGGAGGGAACTCATGTCGCAGCAGTGTTGGCAAGACTGCTGCTGATGAGATTAGAGAAATTCACGGAGAACTGTCTCCTGTGGGAGGGACTCCACAGCATACCAGAGGAAATACTACTTTCCCTGAGCAAACAGAAAGATGATCTCAAGTGATGAACTGATAAAAACCCCCACAGCGTGTCCTTGCGCTGTTGGTGGGAAGGAGGGCAGGGTTAGGAAAAAAAAAGGTGTTTTAAAGTCTTATTTTATTCCCAATTATCCTCCTCTGACTCTTAAAAATAATTTTATTTATACCTTTAAATTGGAACCTGTTTTGCCCTTCAAGTGTTTTCTCCCAGTCCTCACCTCAACTCATGAGTCTTTCATTAATTGTTTTCCTTCTCCTCTGCCCAGCTGAGAGCAAGAGAAGCGAGTGAGCAGCTTTCAGGGATGCCTGGCATTTGGCCAGGGTCAAACCACGGCCTCTGTTTCCATGTGGCGGAGCAGTGCAGCTGCAGTGCTGCCTGCTGGCCTCCACTGCCTCCTCAGCCTGCAGACCAAGAGTGCTCCAAGGAAACCTGCAGGAAACACATGCGACTGCCATCCTCTCCCCCCATCAAGGAGCCTAACTGCAGAACCACTCACATCCCTGACATCCACACTACTCCGATGAGTCACACTCAATTACTCACGAATCAATACTTTAATTTCTTGACCTTCCCAACAAACAGTTGCATGCTGAAAATAACAATGAGGAGCAGAAACAGTTTTACTCTGCGGCAGGAATTTTTCTCTGCTTTAATTTTTGAAGGATTTCTATTAAGAGTTTCAATCTGAGGTCAAAATTGCACATTTGCATCATTTCTTTATGGTTAAAACTGGTAAAAATGCACTTCATACTCTCGATTATTTGAGGAAAGCACTACAGAAAGAGACTTAGGAAAACACTGGAACAGTCAAGCACTCTGCTCATTAGAATGTGGTGACCTATTATGGTACTAAGAGAAGAAATGAAGTGTTCTCTGTGATGCTAATTGAGACTGCTTGGTTAAGTTTGTTTCCTCAAAGACTCTTCTCGTCATTGCATTTCAACAGCTTGCATAAATAAGGTACAGTACAGAAATTGTATGTGCCTCTAATTAAGATCTGAACACTAAAATCAACATTCAGAAATGCAACACCTCCAAAAGAAAAGTCACCAGGATGTAAATCAACATAGCTTCTGCTTCTGCAGCTTTGCTTCCCAAGAAGAATAAAAACATCCCACAGGACCCACTTCCCTGACACCCAAACTCCCAGAAATATTTTACTGGCAAACTCCACAAAATAAGTTTTTTGACTCGGGAGACTTATCTGAAACCTCAGGATTTCATTTCTCAGACCATGAACACTGCATTGATACTCCTTCAGGAGCAGACGGGCTTTGATGTTGACAGGAAAAGGAGTCTCAGAAGGAAAATCCACTCCAGACAAAGGTTCATGACTACAGCAGCACTGTACAGCCCTACTGAACGAAAAAGCATACCCATGAGAACACAGACTTTACAGCCTTGAGATTAAGATGAGCTCAAATGTGTATTTGACAAAAATACAGAAATATCCAGCGTCATATTCTATTAATACAGAAGTTACTTTGCTTTGGATAAAATCTATTCGATAATTTAAGATTAGAACAATTTTGTATATGCATTAGTACTCAGCAAAGTAAATCAAGTGTCTTTACAGTCAAGGCAGACAGAAAAGACAGTTTGCCTTTTGCAACTTCTTTCACACAGAGGTCCCTTGGGCAGTGGTGCCCTTATTCCAACACTCCACCTTTCTCTCAAAAAGCACTTTATGTTTTGTGCCTTCTGCCCAAATCCAGACCAGCTGGCCAAGACCTCAGCCCCTGAGTCGCTTTGCAAATCATCTTCAGTTTTAACCAGTTCTACCAACCACCCTTAAAACAAGAAAGCAGAACCTCTCCCGCCCTGATCACCTGAAGAATCCTTGAGGGTCCAGGCTAAAATGTCAGTTTCTTAACAAGGCCTTTCATCTAGCCCCGAGGTAGTTTCTGTCCCAGGACATTCAGAGCTCAATCCTATGCAGGCCACAGTTACACTAATGGACTGGGTTTAGTACAAAATTGCCCCCCCTGCTGCCCCACTCTTTGGGTTTGGCTTTGTACTCACACACATTTTAATAAATCAAGGGTATTTGAGGAAACCAACATGACTGCCATTAATGCAACCATGCCAAATGAGAAGACAAGTGCCAGGGGTGAGAAGGGAAAGAGCTCGCTCTGTCTCCTTCTTCCCTCCCTTCTTGTTCCTATCTGTTTTCAAAGCCTTTCTTTGTCCATGTCAGGGTTTTTTGGTAAAATCAGCTGAACCACACTAGACGCCCAGGCAGGCAGGAGTTAAGACACATAGAGCCTAAGGCCATGTAGTAAGAAAGGTATGGCTCCTCCCTGCTCAGCGGGAAAGCTTTCCAGAAGGAGCCAGTGCAATGGTGAAGCAGATGGTCACGATGGGTGGGGTTTTAGTTTTCATTTTAGCTTCTGGAAGGAATCAGCACAGCCACCCCACGGAAGCATCCTGTGGTCTGGAAAGCTGACTTCACTGAAAGACTGAAGGTGAAACTTAAGGCTTTCTCCAACAGCAAAAACAACCCTGCCACCCCCTGCCCGTCGCTCTCAGAGCGCTTTGGGACATTCCACTCACCTATGAAGAAATCTCTCAGGGATCATCTCCCTAATCCTACTCTAAATACAGGTCTGCAGTTCAGATAGCATCAAATGGAAGTGGGGTGAAGTTTCAATGCTGCTGTAAAAATCAAAGGAAAAGCTGTCTTCCAGCCCCATCTTACTTTCAGCCTTTTCTGTTGTCTGTTCTTAGCTAGCGTTTTGGAATTTGTTCTTTTGCAGAAGCCACACAGCACCGTAGTGTAACAGGACAAATGTGACACCTGCAGAAAATGCAGCATAATCAGAGATTAAAACAGCACTGTGATTTCTTCCCTTCCACTGCCTTTCACATGGACGTCTATCCAGCTCTTTTACTTTAGAACCACTCCAGGATTTTAGTATCTACCTTTCGATACACAGGTATTTGAAAATAATTTAATACGCATTTCCTGATAAAGTACATTCTGTGCCTCATTTTAGTTTCACACTCAGTGAGAGGGTACACACACTTTACAGGACAAAAAATTTAAACCATGACTGCTTAGTAAATTATGCAATGTAGTGACTGAAAGACAACAAGCACCAGAGAAAATATACATGCTGAAGCCTGATGTATACACTACATACGGAAGTCTTCAGTGATATGACAAAGAATTTGTGGGGTTTTTCCCCCCAATTACAAGAGAACAGAGGATTTGTCAGGCAATGATTCTGTAGCTTCTACTGTCCACTCTAGGCCTCCTTCCTCTTGATGATCAGAGGCCCAACGTTGTCGCCAGTTTCCTCGTTGTGCTTTGTGTGAGAGCCGTCACACAGTGGGAACTGAAAAAAGAAAGAACAAACACATCTAAAGTACATCCTGAGCCAGAACGGAGAACCTAGGCTTAAATTAGTTCATTAGGCACCTTTTCACAAAATCCACTGAAACCACAGAACTCAACAATGCAGGCCATTGCAAAAAGACAGCAAATTAATTTAGCGCTCCTCCAACTCACACCTCTAAATGAATGCAAGTAAGAAAACAAGTGGTCTCACTTTAATTACAGTTTAGAGACAAAACTCCTGCCTCTACACTGGTAAGTTTGAGTACTGAGTTTTTTCACTAAACTGGACAAACTATGAAGTGCCTGAGGAGCACAACAATGGATAGAAAAGGATCATTTAAGGAACCACCCATTTATTATTTACAGATAATTACATGCCAAGACAAACTTATTTCAAGATACATGTGGCTTTTAAAAAACACACACATTCCACAAAGACTTTGGCCAGCACAAAAGCCTTTAAAGTACACTATTTCAGAAAAAAAAAAACAAAAACCCAAACCAACAAAAACAACTGCTCTGTTTTCAAGAGTTACTCTAAAGTATTCTGGTATGGTCCAACTGGTTTGTTATTCTGTGTAGAGGAGGAACACCACGTGGGGTCAGCTGGAAGTGCATGCAGAACCATCCTGTGGTTGCTAATGCTGCTGGTTCTACCAACAGCCTCGTGCCTCAGGGGAGCCTGAATCTGCAGAGAAGTGCACAGTGTGACACAGAAAGACATTTCTTCTAGCTGCTATATGCACCTATTGAACAAAAAACACCACAGGAACTTCATGCATTTGAACTGTAACTGTAATTTCCTGCATTGAAAGCAGACCCATTCCACATTCTGACAGCAGAGAATTACAAATTTTAAGAGTTTGAGAACTCTAAGAGCCAGATAATGCTAGCTGACAACTTCCAAAGATGGCAAGTATGTAGGAATGATGTGTTTTATTACTGTTTGGCAACAACACATACGAGAACCACACAAAACCTATTAAAGGTTATGCTACCCGTGCTGCAAGGCCAGCCCATCGGGAGGAGAGGAAGGCAACAAAGCTGGAAACTACACAGTCTTTGAGGTGAAACATGCTGACTAAAATACTTACCGTGAAACAGCAGTAAAAGGAAACAAATCCCTTCCAAATTTTAAACTGACCTCCTAAATGCCTTTGGAAGATCATTCACATCAGAATTCTAAGAATTCACTCATCATAGCCTCATTTACTGCCTTTCTAAATCAATAGGGTAACACGTTCCTAAACTGACAATACTCAAACATATGCCAAAACGTATTCCCCTTAAGGTTATTTCACACCAAAAAAAAAAAAAAAGGTAACATCAAACGACAGCAAACAAGTGGCAGGAGCTGCAATGCAACCAGTGGAATCAGACACTTTTCTGCTTAGAAGATTGACTGGGAGGCAGAAAGCACAAACACCAGGGTTCAAGTGGGTTTGTTTTTTTTTTTTCAGTTCAGACTCCAGACAGAATAAAGAAGACAAGGACACCTCCTCAAGACTATTTCAGCATCAAATCATAACGCTGTTTAATCCTTAGCAGTGTCACACTGTAAAACCAAATTCAGGTACAAATGTGTAAACCCCTGAGTTACCCGCAGGGTAATGAAGGCAGATCTGACAACAACAAGAACCTGAAGTTACAGCATCTGGAAATTACTGAGTTGGGCCTAACGAGACCAATGTCTAAGGCTTGAAAAGTTGAGTATTCACCTCCCTGGAGCTAAATTTCAAGGCAGTTATCCGGCTCTGAGGGTCTGTATTATTTCAGTCTCCACACACTGGCATCTCCTAAAAAAGCATTTAAATGTGCATCAGTGGTAATGGACAGGATTAATCATGCAAGCTGCTTTCTCTCATTATAGAGAAAGTATACACATCTCAGCTACATCTCTAAGATCAGATTTAAATCTGAAATACTGCTATTGAGAGTCTACGTTATCACTAATTTAAAGCAACTGAAGCAACCCAACTTCAAATGCAAGAAAGCTGGACCAATACTTAGGCCAGACTTTTCACTGCTCAAAAATAGAAGCTTAAAGTACATTATTGTGATTGTACTGGCATACATCGTGTACTACTAGCAAGGTACTTTCTGACTGAGCTTCTCCAAGAGGTGGCTAAGGTCCTCACAGACCGTGTTTCCTGAGCTCTTACTGCCAACAAGCTGACAGATTTGGATAAGCCTCAGTATTAGCACAGGTAGCACACAATATGGTATCTGCCATCCATGACCATGCTGCAGACTGCTCTCTTTTCAAGAGATTTTCAGAGTTGCAGAAACATTTTGTCAACTGTTAGCACTGATCTACAGGCTCTACTCTGAGGATCAGACAAATCTGTGTAGTTCTACAGATTAGAGTGTTGCTACATCTCAGTGCAGAACAGTTTAGGTGAAGAGAAGTTAGTTTGCTCTAAACAGAGCAGTTCAAAACCGGTTTTGCTGAAAGATGCATGCACATGAACAACACCAGACCAATTCATTCTTCTCTTACCTTCTTAGACCTCCAACAACGACAGTACACAGCCTTGTCTCCCAGATCCTCCATATCAAAGGCATGGACTACCTTGGGGTTATCCTTCTGGATATGGGGATTCACCATTGCTTTGCCACATTTGTCTTTAGAGAGAAATTTTTTGTAAGCTAGATATCCAACAGCAGCTGCTCCAGCAGCTAAGGAGACTGCAGCAATCCATTCAACTAGAATAAAAGAAGAAAAAAAAAAAGTAAGACTTGTTAGGTTTTGACCACAACATTCTACTAAAACTACTCAGCAGTAAAGGTTTTCATGCTTGCAAGCAACACTTTTCTACTTTCCAATAGACCTTTTCATTCTGTAGTAGTAACTCTCTACTTCAGGAGAGTATTTTCCTTTAACAGTCACCTAGTTAACATGCTTTTTCCTACTCTTCAGAGTTCTACTTCACCCAAGTCCTTTCTACTTGAGGGTAAGAATTAACCTGGCAGAATTTTCAGGCTCGTGTTTTGTTTTCTACTCTTCTATTTAGCAAACTCTGGTATTAGCATCAGTAGCATGTGGTTCCAAAGTTCAACATATTAAACCAGGTTTATGAACCAGGTACATCCTGTAGCACCAAAAAAACCCCTGTATTTTTCATTTCAGTTGCAAGAAAGTCACTAAAGAAGAACAGCCAGCACCAACAACCCAAAACCAGGTTTCTCCCTGCAAAGGCATGAGTAGCTCTTAATAAAATGCATCTTGTAACTAAAGACCTAATACCAGCTGTTTGCCAATGGGTAAATTATTAAATATACTACCAACAGTTACAAAAGCCCATCCCAGAGTAAATCCCTACTGTGATATAGAAGAAAGAACAAGGACGCAAAAAGATTGTATTTAAGAATCATAGCACACACATTTATTTCTACTAGATTTAAATCCTGAATCTCTGCAAGACAACACTCATTTAAAAATAAAATCTTCTTGCCACCACTCCTCATTCACATTTCCTCCCTTTATTTACGAATAAAAATTTTGCAGTCTTTCTTAGTACAAAGCCCATTCCTTCAAGAGGTTTTCCTCCTTTTTTTTGCGGCTCTACTGTTTTCTCTGTGCTTCATGAAAATATGCTGGACTTTGGCTCAAAGGTTCAGGCTGCAGCGCCAGGTCTGGCTGTTTCCCCTCAGAGTAACAAGTGGCTGCTCTTTGCTTTTTATCCGCCGCTTTTACATATTGCAAATTCTGTTTACAGACAAATAAACAGGCATTTAATTTTTAGCACGTTTACAGAACTTAACAAAATTCCAGCAGTTTCCAGCTGGGAATTTCTGTCCTGTCCTTCTGTGTTTTAATTGGATTTTTAAGGTGCCAAGCCAGATGGCACCTGTGGAGCAAGAGACATCACTATGTCCAAGTCCAGAGACAAAAACCTCTGTCAGCCCTTGCTACTTTCCACGACCACCTGGCTTGCTGTATTTCCACCGTGAGCTTGGACTAAAAGTACCCAGGTTTTTCTATCCCTATGTACGGACTTTGCTAAAATGTTTATGAAGGCCTTTCCTGGGGTAAAGCTCAGGGGCACCCCCCCCGAGCCACAGGCTGCAGCAGTATGTGTAATTAGACAGCTGTCTGCACAGTATCTGCAGCCCTGTGAGGCCAGGGAAGGCAGGCACTCCAAACTTCAGTGTCTTGTTTAAAGGAGTAAAACATGCGGAAATCCTTCAGAGTTCACTTTCTTGGTAAATGACACAGAAGAGACCCCCCCATACACCGAGACCTCCCTTGCTATTGCGTGACAAACCCTTCCTGTAACAGTGAGGTCATACTAAGGTACAGAAAATCATCTTCAACATGGGAGAGTTTAGGGCAGGCTTGTTTCCCTGCTCCCCAACTCTTTATCAATAAAAACCTCAGAAACCATGCTGTGAATGCTGTGTTTTATATCCATCAAATTAGTCCCCACCCCTTACTCCCCAGAGTAATGCATTAACTTGGATAAAGAAGTGAGGAAACATATTTTAAAAATAATTCTATGAAAATCTGCTTTAATTTACCTCAACAGGCCAAACTTAATCAGCTGCAGTTTCTCACTGGGGCAGGGAGGAGGTGCCCAGCAAGCTCAGGGACCCGCTGAGTCTGACAACTTGGACGTGACCCCGATGAAATGTCAAGTGCAGCTACAACAGCAGAGGCAGAACCCAGGGACGACTTCCAGGGAAGCAACAACTGCAAGGACGGCCCAAGCTGCTCCCATGCACTGCCCATGGCCCCAAATCCCCACCTGTATTTTAAACACCTGCCGAGGGGACAGGGGGACGGTATCCATTCCTTATGGAACCTAAAAGAGCGACTCTAATGAAGACTGCAGGCTGCTCCTGTAACAGTATCCTTTAAGGTACTGCACCTTAAGAAATATGATCTTTACTCCTCCCTATCCAAAAGTACAAGAAAAGTCAGCAAACAAGAAGAGGGAAAAAAAAAATTGCAATATTTCTGTGACTCACTACAAGCGAGAGAAGTCTGTACTAAAATTGAGCAGCACATTCAGAAGAGCTGTTCTGCACATCTGCAGCCCAGCAAGCAGAGATCATGAATTAAATCATGATCTCATCTGATCCTCAGTGATCCTCCACCTCTTCTCCCAAGGCCAGACTCAGCCTTTACACACACAGGCAAGTTGGATATACACCAACAGCTTCAGGCAGTTTTTTGTATTAGCAGAGGAATGCCTTTTCTATATCGTTCCTCACTTCACATTTCCCCTTCCAGGGTGGAAAATTGTATCAACCAATAATGCATTCAATTCAAACACTTAAAGGAGTCTTATTCTTTAAATTCCATAATTGCCTTAATAAATACAATGAAAATTTAGAAGATGTATTTGAACACAATTCAAATAGACTCTGTTAAATCATCCTGCACAGTTTCAGAGGCAGTAAGTTTTGTCTTGTTTCACACACAGACCTGGAAAAGCTGGAATATCCAATTAATCTTTCTAACTAAGTTAATCATAAAACGCACCTGGAAGAAGAAGAGTTTTATTTTTAAATACTCCGAACTGTTTCAAAAAGCCTCTGATACCAATTCAACAGTTTGCTGCCAAACTCTTTAAGATCATGCATGAGGCAACTGGTAACAGAACGACACTGATGTGGAATGACAAGAGTCACAAGAGTAATAAAAACAAACCAAAGCAAACAAACAAAAAAAAAAAAAGCCCCTGTATTTTATGTCTCCAGAAGTGCTTGTAACTTTCAAGCATTTTTCTCCTAATTTTGTTGCCAATGAAGAGACTTATTGTGCAAGAGCTGTCCCTGACACTGCGGTAGTGTCACCAGCCACAGCAAAAGGCAAGGCTGGAGAAACACACGATGCTCACACCCACTGAGGAGTTACCCAGAATAACTGGACACACAAAAAGCCTAACAGTAAAACCCAAGCAGTCAGGCTGACAAAAATCACTTCGACCGCTCCACAGCATCCACAAAAAAATGAGATGACAACAGGCAGGCCCAACTTAACTGAACACATACGGTAGGAGAGGCCACCCGAGGGAAAAAGTTGGTTGGATTTCACCGATAAGCAGTGAAAGACAAGTCACAGTGATCAGATCTATGGCTGGTGAGGGGTCACACTTGCAAACAACCGCAGACAAACAAAAACCTAACGCTACAAAAAGCATCAGCTGTAGCACCCGCTGCCTTCCAAAGGGCACCCATGCACATGAGCAATTAACTCCCCCCACTGCTACCACCAATTAAAACTCACAAAAACATGGCAAGCTCCTGGCATCCACTTTCCAGTAGAGAAAAAACGATTTTCAAAATTCATCAGCCTGACACACATTCCCAGCTGGAGCAAGAACTGTAAACTGCCAGTCACAAGGCGCCGATCAAGCTTAATCTCTTCCAGAAATCACAAAAACCTAATGCCGTCTCCTAAACAGAGCACTCTCCAGACTGGTCCCATCAGCTGCTCCTGTGCTCTTCTTACATAATGATGACATTTTCAGTTTGTTTAGGAACATGTTCTTGTCCCACCTCAACAAAGTTTTCTGCTTAATTCCCAGTGTCTAAGAACTGTTCTAATTCCTGCAAGATTATAAATTACAGCAAGATCCCGCTGGGAACACAGCTTGGACGGGAGCTATTATCAAGTCATCCTCAGAGCTATAGTTATTTTGATAAGCATAGCTTTCCATCTCTACAGCCCATTTCGAACAAATGTCTCCGTACCAGCAACCTCCAGCCCCCCCAGCACCTCAGAAAAAAACCTCAAACCATCTGCCCGCTAAATTAAGGACATAAACCACGAGCAGCTTTGCAAGTGGAAACTACTCATGCACGTGGAGTTCGTTTTACAGGGAAAAATCAGATAATTCAGCTCTCTATTCGACCCTCCACCCGGCCCAACTATTTCACATCCCGTCCGGTGTTGCAAGAGCATTCCAGACACGCTCCGCTAGCTCCGGTACGGTTCAATCATTACACAGCGCCAATGTCACCGCTACCCCCACCAGGCACAGCGCCGGACACTGCTGGAAGCCAGGAAAAAAAAAAAAACACCCTCTGAAACCGAGAGGTTTTCACGACATTTTCACTCCAACACGTGGAAAGACAACCCTCCAACTCAATAAAAAAAAACAGCCCAAAAACCCCCAAAAAACCANTCTAAGGGGGGCTGTCCCCTACTGCCGGTAAACCCCGGGCGCGGCCGAGCCCGCTGCGAGAGCCGAAGCCCCGCAAGGCCCCGAGGCGGGGCTCGGCCCCGGGCCCTCGCACCGCGGTGGGACGGAACGAGCGGGG
>VWZN01017184.1:0-10364 GCA_013396955.1 Regulus satrapa
CGACTCAGCATATTGTGTGATTCCATGTGGAAACGAAGCCAAAACCAGAACAGCAATCTTCCCTGCTGTCCTTGCTTCTCAGTGATATCTGTAGCAAACTAGTGTCAGCAAACTGCAACAGGATTGAAAATGGTGAAGGGGAATTGCTGTGCATCACTTGGTCTGATTTGGGGGTTTTTTTGGGCTTTGTTTTTTTTCCCACAATCATGGTTTGTACCTTGACTTGTTTGCTGTGTTTTTGTTGAAGTTTCAGTTCCGAAGGGTATAGCACACTTCCCTGCACTAATAGAAGTGAATTACTACAGGATGGAACTCCAGGACTGATTTATGAAGTGGATAACAGCTGTGATGCTGAATTGATTTGGTACAAGGAGGTACTTTGCAGCCCCTGCAGACAGAGGCTGGGTGCCATTGGAGTCTTACCTACCCGTCTGAATGTGCTTTTAGGGAACTGTTTGCATACCAAGCTTTTGGAGAATGGCGAGTCCTTTCCCAACCTGGCTTTTGAACTGCAGAGCCCATCCTGGCACTGGAAGTGAGAACATGGGGCACACATGTACATACCACGTTACTCATGTGCAAGACTGTGTGCAAGTGTGTAAGACTCCTAGTCAGAACATTTGCATTGTGTTGCTCCTAAAATAGTCCAGGTTGTACTTTGTCCTGATTAGAGGTATACTGATGGCATTCATATTCACTGGCTCAAACGAGATTTAATGCCTTTTTCATTGCTACACTTCTAATGCCTTGATTAGATTTTCAGAAGTTTTATTGTATCCTCTATATCTTTAATTCACTTTTAAAACCTTTTCTTCATCCATTTATAATAGGATTTTGCTCTTGAGCAGGTGTATGGATAATCTTTTAAGAGCAGTTAAAAATATAGTGTGAAGAAGGTGAGAGCTAGTCATAGAAAGTAACATTAGTTGAGCCTTTGGTTTGTGGAATAGTGATTAAAAAATGGAGGGAAAGATGATTTGCTATCTTCAGACCCACCAGTCTGACCTTGAGATCAAAATTAAAGAATGAAGGAAAAAATGACAGTACACAGAGAGAAATTGTTAGATAGATTTGCCATTTATAAGTGTTCCTGTTTAAAATACAATATGTATCTCAGCTGGATGTTTTATAAGCATCATGTAGGATGAAGACCTCTGCAAGAGATAAATAACTGCAGGCTGGGCTTTGGAAGCCTCTTTGATTCAATGGCACCACACAGAGCAGGACTGCACTTAATGACCTATGAAGAACTTTTCACCTCAGGTGTGGTAGTCAGGAAATCCGGAGATCTTCTATTCATTTCTATTGATGTAGAATTAATCAGGTTCCTTCTCAGATTACAGGTATGGAAGGGGACCAGTTGGTGAGGTGTTAAAAGGGGGGCCAAGGGAGATGATTCTGCCCTGCTCAGGTGAGACCTCACCTGCAGAGCTGCCTCCAGCTCTGAGTGCCCAGCACAGGAAAGACCTGGAGCTGTTAGAGCTGTTGGAGCTGGACCTGAGTCCAGAGGAGGCACCAAGGCAATCAGAGGGATGGAACGGCTCTGCTTTGAGGAAAGGCTGAGAGAAAATTTGGATTGTTCACTCTGGAGAAGACAAGGCTCTGGGGTGACCTAATTGTGGCCTTCTAGGAGCTGACAAGAAAGATGTAAAGAGACTTTGGACAAGGACTTGTAGAGACAGGATGAGGGGAAATGGCTTCAAGATTTAGGTTAGATATAAGGAAGAAGCCTTTTGTGATGAGGATGGTGAGGTGGCCCAGGGTGCCCAGAGAATCTGTGGTTGTCCCATCTCTGGAAGTGTCCAAGGTCAGGTTGGATGGAGCTTGGAGCAACCTGGAAGAGTGGAAGGTGTCCTGCCCATGGCGAGGGTTTGGTATCGGATGGGCTTTAAAGTGCCTTCCAAGCCAAACTGTTTCATGATTCTATTGTGAGAGATAAAATACTTTGTTTCAGCCAAAAGAAGGTATTGTTCATCTCATGTGGGCAAAGATGTAGCTATCATGAGGCTAGGCCTGGGGAGGGAGCCTGGCCAGGAGGAGAAGGGGTTGGCTGATGTTTGTTACAAGAGAGGGGAAGGGGAGTGCAAAGGTGGTGTTGGTTTTGAGTGCAGTGTAGATGGTCAGAAACAGTGTACGTTCCTGAGTACGCAGCCAGTGGGAAGGGACACAGGGACACCCCCCAGGCCCGGGAAGAGCATAAAGGTTTGTACATTTTAGGGGGAGGTGTGCCTCCACAGGGAGATGCCCCTGACTCAGCTGCGTGTTTATGTTAATAAATAGTTTCGCTTCAATGACTTTGTTCTCTTTTCACTTTATTGGTGAGTGAGTGTTTCTCACACTGAAAGAAAGGGAGAGGGTAGGAAGTTGGAGTTGGAACCTGATTTTGTATTTTCATTTGTGATCTGGGTAAAGTGGAGAGATGTGCTGTTCTTTCATCACTGCTGATGTCACTGTGGAGTCTGGGTGCAGAGATCATACCAGCATTCGGGCACAGCAGGTGAGGGAAGTGACAGAATGGGGCTGAGGTGGCACTGCGCTCATGGGGGTTTACAAAAACAACCTGTTAAGATGAAGTTATATATATATATTAAAAAAAAAAAAAAGACCCAGAAACGGTAATTGCTCCTTTGAATGGTTGTTACTTGTCAGCATGATGCATTTGGGAAGACAAGGGAAAAAAAAAAAAAAAACAGAAAGGAGAAGGAGGAAAAATGATGCTGTGGTTCAAAGCCCTGGTAGAAGTATCTCCTCAGTAATATCATGGCTCTCTGATCAGTTGGTTTCCTTTTAATCACATGCTTGCAAGGAGGATTTTTCTGGTTTTGTTTTCAGGGGCTCTGGCTGTCATTTCTCTTTTTTTATGTCTGTTGATCAGCAAATGGTCTTGGCCTGCAGCTGTTTCTTACTAGTGTGAGAACCTGGTGGTGTTCATTCCATAGTGCTTCATGGGTGCTAAACTGAAATTACTATTTCATTTACTGAAGGTAATTTTTAAATGGAGCAAGTCCTCATGTTTAATCCAGAGATGTTGATGATTCACTCCAGCACCAGTCATTCTACAATCCTCTGCATCTCTCCCTCCACAATCCAGTGACATCTACTCAGATTAGAAGCTGGAAGTCAGTAATTGTAGAACATTTTGTCATGCCATCTTCCGTTTAAATACCTATTAAGTTGGTTTAGAAATATTTTTTTATTATTTTTTGTTGCACCTTGTTCTCTAGCTCACTGGATGCAGGTGGGTACTTCATTTCTTAATTGTCACCATTTCAGCTTCTTCTCAAATGGAAAACATACTTCTATATTAAAATTTAACTAGACATATAAAAGCTTGTCACACTCTTAATATAGAAGAGCAACCTCAAATGGAATAAATTTGAGCAAAACAATGTGTGTATGTTATCACTTCTCATGGAGAGCTGCTGACGTCAGAGTGGGCTGGGGGGGTCTCCCCTTTGGCTTGCTGTCTAGAACTGAAGTTCACCTTACTCGTTGAGGAATTGTGACAATCATGACCCTTTGGAAGCCTCACAAGGCTTCTCAGGTGTTCTTCTGTATATAAAATAACTTGCAGGATTTTTTTTTCCCATTCTTCACAATGTTGTGATGTTTGTTTTTTGTTTGGTTTGTGTTTTTTTGAAGCACAAAGTTTTATGTTTGCAGCTTTCTGCTGGAAATCCTGTTCTCCCAGTTTTGGTGCCTTGTGTGATGTGTAATCACTGTTCACATGATAAAGTTTGTGCATAGAGGATTGAAACACTAATTTCAACCATTGTATCTTTCAATGATTTCAAAAATTCAGATAAAACATCATGTGGGACATTGTATTTTTGGTGTGGAGTGGTGGAACTTATGCAAAAGTGATGTTAAAGTTTTTATTTACATCAGTAAGGCATGTTTGCAAATTGCTCTTTCCCCCTCCACACATTTATTTACATAAATGATTCTTGATTTGTTTTTGGGGTTAAAAACTGATTATTTTTAATGTAGTGCTCAAGTGGTACTGTTAGTAACCTTGCAAAAGTTTTGCATTAACATGTACTTTTTAATGTAATGCCTCACTACACTGGGTCTTTCATAAAACCCTCCTCTTGCCAATGTCCCTGTGTTAGGGAATTGTGTGAATGCGACTGGGATAGTCAGGATGCAAAATGTTCTGCAGCAAGTTAGTGGCTGGGTGAGGTCTGGGAGTCTCCAGGCTTGTCTGGCAGAGCAGCCGGGGCTTATTGACAGGTCACAGCACTGCTCATGTAAAAATAATTTTTTCTTCAGAGAAAAGAGGATGAAGAGCCCTGGGAAAATGTCTGCTTCTTGGTTCAGTATGGAGCAGTGAGGATCAAAGGCAAGAGAGAGCTTGGACCGAACTCCTAATGAATGCATCAGCCATGGCTTTTGTCCATGAGGGAATTACTTATTGATCGTTATGGAACTAACATTAACACCATGAAATCCCGTGTCTCAGTGAGATAGCAAATGTGTCATGCAAATAACTAAATTTATTTGGGTTCCAAAGCAGCAGCAAATTTAGTATGAACTGTGTAAAACTCTGCTGTTTCCCTCTGATGTTAAAAGGGGTGTTATGAAAGGTCCTGTGGGTGAGTTTAATAATAGTTTTTGCCTGTAAAGCCCTGTTGCCTTTCAAGGCTTTTCTGTGTTTGCTGTCCATGAAACACTTTTGGATTTAGCCTTAGAGTTGTTGCCCATGCATAGAAAATGGTGACTTGTGTTAAACTTCGAAATTAATGATCCAGATCTTAAAAATGACCATTCAGTATTTATCAGTTCTTGCCTTTTCTGTCTCGGAAATACCAGGCAGTTATTTAGGGAGAGAGTGAAACAAAAAAACCAAAACAAAAAATATTTTGTGATGGAGTGGATGGCAAAGGTCTAAATGCTGCTTATCCTCCTTGCTTTGGAGGGTTTGGGTCAGAGTTAGCTGAGCTGATACCATCAGGTATTAGTGCAGTCTTGGCCCAGTCCTATTTAATATTTTATTGCACTCTTAATAAGTTTGCCGATGACACGAAATTCTGTGGAAGTGTCGGTCTGCTGAAGGGCGGGAATTTCTGTAGAGGGCTCTGGGCAGCTGGATCAATGGACTGACACCACCGAGTGGAGAGGGTCAGCAAGTCCAGGTGCTGATTCCTGCACTTGAGATGCTGCAGCGGAGCACTCCAGGTTGCAGAGGGGCTGGGAAAGGCCCTGGGGTGCCGTGACAGCTGCTGGACAATGAGCCCTGGTGTGCCCAGATGGGCAGAGGGCCCTTGGCCCCTGGGCTGTGCCAGCTCTGGGGTGGCAGCACCCAGTGCCCGTCCCCTGTGCTGGCACTGCCGGGGCACCTCCAGTGCTGGGACAGCTCTGGAGAGCCCTGGAGGGGCTGGAGTGAGTCCAGGGAGCCGGGAAGGGGCTGGAGAATCCCTGAGGGAACCAGGAAGGGGCTGGAGAATCCCTGAGGAGCTGGGAAGGGGCTNGGAATCTCCACCATCCCAAGGAATGACCGGATGTGGCACTCGGTGCTCTGGGCTGTTTGACAAGATGGGTGCGGGGGAGTCACAGGTTGGACTTGGGTGATTCTGGAGGTCTTTTCCAGCTCCAGTGATCCTGTGATTCTGTCACTTCAATTAACCTTCCTTTAACTGGGGCAGTGCCCGTGCTGTATGTGTGCTAGCTGCTGCTTTCTGACCTGTAATATTTAACTAACGGGGAGCAGTAAAGGGGCTTTAATTTTAAATCGACGAATTTCCTGGGAAATGCCATTTCATGGTTTGGGAATCGCCGTGTGCTTTAAGCTCTGCTTGTTAAACTTGCTGAGATGAGAAACTCATCCCTAAGTGAAGAGCTCGGCGGCTCCACTTTTGAGAACTGCTTCCACTCTTCTAAACTAAGGACTGTAATTAGTGGAACCATTTGACTCCGAGCCAGTTTGAACAGCCTGTCTTAATCTAAATAGAACTCAAATGCTTTGAGCAAGTTTTGCTTCTCTTTTCCCTTATCTGGCTTTAATAAATAAATTAAATAATGAGATGCAAAAAGCTCAAAATCATACTGTGGAGCTCTTGTCAGGCTGGAAAGCAGCTGTTCCCACAAGTGAGGGGAAGGGGAGAAACAAGTTTGGGGTCCAGCCTGCTCTTGCTTGTCCCGATCACAGACTGCTGTGATGGCTCACCTTCTTCCCAGAGCTCACCTCAGCCAGTGACACTCCTGAGAGCTGGGCAGCACTTTTCCCTCTACTTTGGGAGTCATGTTTGCTTTTTGAGGATTTCGGTTCAGGTGTAACAGGGGTTTGACATGACCTGGGCTGTGGGAACCTCACCTGGTCAAGCACTTGTGGTCCAGATGCTTGGGATACTTGGAGGGGCTCTGTAATTGGATGTGGGAGTTTTAAAATTTCCTAGGAAACATGCAGACATATTTGAAATTATTTTTGTCATAAAACCATGAATTTTTATTTGTACATTTGCATAGATAATTTTAGCATAAGAACCAAATGGTTCCTGGAAGCTATTGTCCAGTGCCTGGTACCTTTGGATTTTTCCTATGTCTGAGAGGAATTTATCTCCGTGATTGCTTCACTTCTCATTGTGTGTGCTATAAATTACCTCTAACAGATTAATTTAAAGCACAGGAGATGAGAGGAAGTACTGACCTTATGATGCATTGATGCATCTGTGGTTAGCTCCGGGAAATATTCAGCTGGAATTTCCTCCTTTGACCTGAAGCTTGGTATTTATTGTGTTTAAATATCTGAAATGAGGGCCAAAACCAAGATTGCCTTCAGTTATACCTGTGCCACGCCCATATGTGTTCCTCAGCCCCTCGGCCGGGCAAAGAATTGCTTTGGGCTGGAATAAAAATACACCCAAGAGGAAAAGAGCCTGGTAGACAGGGCAGTGGCATCAACCCTTCGAATGCCTGGGAGCACAGCAGTGGTGGAGCGAGTGCCGGAGGGACGCGCTCCCTGGGCCTTGCCTCACGGGATTCTGCTCCGCAGGACTGCACCTAAGTGCTCCTTAGTGCTCCTTCGCGGTGAAGTGTCATTCCTTTGTTTAAGCAATTTTAAGGCAGGAATAAACTTTTCCTGATAGGTTTAAGGGTGTGAACTGGGCGTGGTTTGTGTTTCTCATATAAATAATGTTTCAAGCCATCTTGGTTATGAATAGAGATAATGAAATTAAAATATAGGAAGCTAAATGGAAAAGTGGAATGAGGCAAAACCTTCTCCTTTCCAATTTTTCTCAATAAACTGAGGCAAGCACAGCAGTATTTTGTGCACATTTCCTTGTTAACACAAACAGGATTTTAGAATCATGGAATAGTTTGGGTTAGAACGGACCTTAAAGATCATTCCCCTGCCATTCCTGGGAACACCTTGCACTGTCCCGGGCTGCTCCGAGCCCTGTCCAGCTTGGCCGTAGACACTTTCAGGGATGGGGCAGACACTGCTGCTCCTGGGCAACCTGTGCCAGGGCCTTATCTCCTCTGTAGAAAACAATTTCTTCTTAATATCTAATCTAAATCCCCCTTCATCTTAGGGCCATTTCCTATGGACATTACCAGAGTGAGGAAAGATGGGTGATGACTGAATTCTAAATAAGAAGTTGGGACTTTTTTTAGAGTTGTTTAGTAGAGAGGTGGCCTGTCAGGCATGTTCAGCTTGGTAGTGAAGTGAGAGTTTATTTCAAAACTTTGCATAACTAGTGTTGAGACACTGTCTTTGTTTTTGTTGTCACAAATCTGTTGTGAGCAGATGGAATTTCATTTTTTCCCCACCACCACTCCGGAATAACTCCTTTCAAAGTCATTTTGGAGGCAATAGGAGAGGTGCATATGGCCGAGCTAGGGATGTAAGCTATGATTTTTGCTGCTATGTCTTCCCTCGGGGACTTCAGCTCTTTGCTGGCCGGGTCAGATGTCCGCAATTTTGGTATTTTTTTGATTGGTCGTTTTGTCTGTTGGATTTGTTTTGTGTTTTTGATTTTTTTGAAGGAGGAGTTTCTTAGTAGTGATTATCAAGAGATCTGCATGCTAGACACTGCCTTACTACAAGAAGAGATTACACCCACCCATCCCCATGAAGGAATATCTGCCTCTGCAGCTAAGGAATCAGGAAGCTTCCGTGTGACCTTCCCTGAACCAAGAGTGTTTCACACACAAACACTCCAGAGCTACTTATCCTAGAAAGAAATGCTAACAGGACTTGGATTATAAAGCTATTGTAGCGAGACTGTTGCTAAGGCAGCATTGATACAAACCACAAATTCTCTGTAATGTGCCAATGAGCGTATTGTTTCTATATTTTCAAAGTTTGTTCCAAAAATAAAATGGCTTCATGTAGTCTTTTCTTGATTAAAGTGTGCTTAAAAAGCCATAGAATCCCAGCATATTTTAGGTTGGAAGGGACCTTAAAAAGCCTGCATAGTCCCACCCCCTGCCATGGGCAGGGACACCTTCTGCTGTCCCAGGGGCTCCAGCCCCAGTGTCCAGCTTGGCCTTGGGCACTGCCAGGGATCCAGGAGCAGCTACAGCTGCTCTGGGCACCCTGGGCCAGGGCCTGCTCATCCTCCCAGAGAACAATTCCCAATACCCCATCTATCCCTGCTCTCTGGCAGTGGGAGCCATTCCCTGAGTCCTGTCCCTTGTCCCCAGCCCCTCTCCAGCTCTCCTGGAGCCCCTCCAGACCCTGCCAGGGGCTCTGAGTTCTCCCTGGATTGTTCCCTTCTCCAGGGTGAACATTCCCAGCTCTCCCAGCCTGTTTTTATTTTGTAGAAGGATTTTCTTTTTCTAAAACTAGCTTTTCTTGCTTCATCTTCTGCCCTGGTAAGGAATCAAGGCTTGGTGTTTTAATAGCCAAGAATTTCTGTTGGTGGGTTAGGAAATATCTGATGTGGATTGTAAAATTTATTGTGCCAGATGCATTTAATCAGGCATAGCAGTCTATAGTGCCTAAAGTCACCCCATTCCCTAAGGGATTTAGACTGGTCACAGTGAGGCTGACAAACACATTCTGGCATTTGAAAGTCCCTCCAACTCTTCATCTCCTGCAGTTTGGAACTGTTGAGTTACTGGATGGCTTTCACATTTGGTTTATTTGCTCAGGCTTTTCAATAGACACTTGGGATGGTTTGAGCACCATGGGTTTATTTCATTCTTTCCTGGAGCTGGTGGAGAAACTTAGGCTGGCCGGGGGAGTAATATGTGTGGTTAAAGTGACCTGTGCCAGCAGTAGAAAGTTTTCATTGAAGGGATTAAGGTGATTTAATCAAAGCTATTTTCCATTTGCTAAGTCAGGATTTTTGCTGTGTGTTGATGTGCTGCAGGTGACTTCCCATCCCATAGGTGTGAGTGAGAACATGCAGCTGAACGAGTGCTTGGTATTCACATTTTTTATATGTCAATGTATTCCTGCCTAAATTCAAGTCACCTGGGTTATTCTTTATTTTTGAGTATTGTTCTACTTAATGAAGGGGAACTTCACAAGGAAGCCAACTGTGTACACCTGTCTTCATTAGATACTTGAAGTGTTTGGTATTTTGCTCCTTTTTTTCTATATAGTGTGAAATTGCTGTCATTAACATGAGTCATTTGGGGAAAATGCCACTCGAGCTTTTCTGCAGGAGGTTGCAAGTCATTCTTTTCCTTGCTGTGATAACAAATTTAGTACAGCAGTCTGTGGGAGGGAGGAACAGCTGGCTTGAACTGGAAAAGGGAAGGGAGAAGAATTGATGAAGTGTTTGTGTAAGTGTTACAATATTGTACCAAATATGTATGTGGAAATGAAAAGTTCCTGTAACCAAAAATTAGGAGACAGTTTTTTTGTTCCTGCCTTTCTTTCTCCTGGATATTGGCAAACATAAGTGTTGCTTATTTATGTTGTCAAGTTGGGTGCTTATTTCCAATTGTTTTTGCAGGTGCTAAAAGACAAAATCCTAGAATGATTTGGGTTGAAAAAACCTTAAAGACATCTAGTTGCAAACCCCCTGCTGTGGGCAGGGGCCCTCTCCACTGTCCCAGAGTGCTCCAAGCCCCATCCAGTCCTTTGACACTTTCAGGAATGGGGCAGCCACAGCCGCTCTGGGCACCCTGTGCCAGGGCCTGCCCACCCTCCCAGGGAACAATTCCTGCCCAGTATCCCACCCAGCCCTGCCCTCTGGCAGTAGGAGTCATTCCCTGGCTCNCTCCATCCTCAGACTGTTCTGAGAGCAGGCATTGCCCTCACCCAGGTACGGGACTTTCCACTTGGCCTTGTTGAACCTCATGAGTTTTGCACTGTCCCAACTCTCCTATCCAAGGCCCATTGGGTGCCATTCCATCCCTCAGGGGATTACTGTCACCACTCAGCTTGGTGTCATCAGCTGTTTGGGGGG
>VWZN01017184.1:10444-79192 GCA_013396955.1 Regulus satrapa
GGGGGGGAACAGAGCTGAAAACTCATCTGGGTTCTCAGGCAGCACTGCTGCTGACCTGGGCTCTGCTCCTGAGCCAGCTATCACAGTCCTGCTTGAGTGCCTGTCCAAAATCCTTGAGGTGGCTGTTCTGAAGGGACTGTTAGGAGAGAGAGGTCATGTGGCTGAAGGGAGTATGTCTGGGAGCAGATTCACTGAAATGAGGTAGAAAACAGAATAATCTAAATAGATTTTAGGAGATTGTAGTGATAAATTGTTGGTTTATTATTGGTGCTTTGTGGACTTCTTCTCCTCTCAATGAAATTCTTCTCTATCTCCTCCTTTGAGACAAATATTTACATGCTTTTCATTCTTTATATGTGAGGAGAAGGACATTTTCCGGACAGACAGAATATACTTATATAAAGATACAGTCTTATTTTTCTGGGAGACCACACTTTCCTTGTTCTCTCAGGTTTAATATTTGATGCTTAAAAGGCTCTTTTGCTGTTGTATAATTTTTACTACCTGTGGCATCCTTGAGAACATCTTCCTTATTACTTGATCAAGGTGTCATTAAATTATTGTATTGGCTGAGAATTAATTTCATTAATAAATACAGTATTTTCATTATAAGTACCCTGATCTTTGCATGTTCTTATGGTGTTGTTTCAGCCAAAGCCCTGCTTTAAACAGTCAAGGATTTTTGATTCTCTAGGTTCAAAAATGCCCCTCTGGATTTTGGGATGTACTATGACTATTTTAAGGGTCTGTATATGAATGTGATGGTTTCAGTGGTGGTTAAATGCTCGTGTACCTGTTAGAATCGCTTACTTATTGCCTTGCTGTGAGATAGGACTAGGAGAAGGAGCAAAACAGACTTAAAACTTCAAAAAAGAACAAAGAAAACTTTATTGACAGATTTAACAGGGTTATGAGAATCATAATAAAACCTTTAGAACACTTGTCTTCCCCCCCAACACCCTTCCTTCCTTCCCACCAACACAATAATGTAGAGAAACAAGACTTAAAGATTTCTAGTCAGTGTGTCACTCTTAGAACAGTCCTTCTTCCAATTCACTCAGGGAGAGGAGCCTTTTATTGACAAAACCATGGAGACTTCCCCAGAAGACTCAGTTTGCAGTCCTCTTGTGGTTACAGTCTTCACAAATGCATCCACCCGGGGAAATGTGCACTTGTGAAGTCCTCCCCATCTCACAGCCCTCCCAAAGGGGCCTTCTGGGCCACAGCAAGTGCATTTTTTGAGAATCAGTTTTCCCAGCAGGTAACGCTATGTAGTAGCTTAAAATTTTTGAATGTCAGGAAGGAAATATAAAAGAATTATTTCTGTCCCCATTAGGAAAGTGGGTCAGACTGTGATGTTTATTTATAGAATGTCTCAGTATTTTCATTTTTTTTGCAACACTGATCTTTGGCTTGTGCTTTTCTGTTAGTGCGACTACTAAGTTCTGAGCTCTGCATTTGGCCTAAAAATCAGCAGTGATGGAGGGTGGCAAGTTTGGAGTTAAATCAGAGTCTGAATGGGCTTCTTAAGAGTTCAGTGGTCTATTTTGGTGTTTAGTGTTAAGGAAGAATAGGGCAGCAGTTTCATATACAGCACTGGAAAGCAGAAGGGATTGCTGCTGCTGCTTTTACATTCCTTCTAGAAACTTAGTGGGTTTGCATTTGTCTGAGAAAGTGCATCAGGATGATGGTCCTCTGCTCCGTGGAGATGGCCTTGAACTCCACTTATTCTGATTCTTTCTGGCTTGAAGGTTAAATCAGTTGCTTGATTTACATTTTTTTTCATTTACAATACAGCACATGTTCTGCCAGTGAATGCTTTTCCTGGTCTTAAACGTAGGCCTATGTGCTGGTTTCAGATGGAACCCAGCCCACAGAAGTAATAGACCAATCAGGAAAGGCTACGCCTCTGTGAGATACACATTTTAAAATCGAAAGCCCGGGAAAGGGAGGCTCTCTTTTCCTTCCGGCGGAGAGGGGAGGTAAGGCCGGCAGGGCCCGGCCCGGGGCCGCGTGGCTGAGAGGGCCCGGCCTGTCGAGCTCAGTTCTGTTATTCTTTGCATTCCCGAGAGGGCCCGGGGCTAGAAATGCCACTGCTATTGAACATTGCTGAGCAGGGGAAGGAATGGACTATTGCGGCCACATGCTGGCTGTTCCCCCAGCTTGGCTCCCATGGAGGATTATACGCAGAGACTGCAAAGCAGCCTGGTAACCCAGGCAGAGACTGGCAGCAGCCTGCCAGCTGAAGATGGCCTGAGCCCAGCCTGGCCGCTGCGTTCTGTCGATATTTTGGCCCAGCCCTCAGCCTGGATTCCAGTGTTCTGCTGTGTTTTAATTCTGTCTGTTTGCCTGCGAGAGATTGAACTCCTTAAGACCCAGATTGAGATCTGCAGACATCGATCTTCTCCCGAGTCAAAGGAAACAGGGACTGAGAAAGGACAGTGTAGAGGAACACCATGGAGACGTGAAAGAAGTCCTCATTTTGGTTGGAGAGTGAAGAGTCTCCTTGGACTGAAATTCTCTTGTAAGCCATGGTGATAGACACTAATTAGCCTTGTAAATCATAGAAAATAATGGGGGGGGGTGGAATGGTTTAATTTGAGACCAGAGCAAAGATTGTAAGTTTCTTGGAGCTATTGGAACAGAGAAAGAGATGAAGTAGTAAAGCCCCCATTGGCCAGAGGGAGGGGGTGGCATTCTTTTCTTCCTAGAGATGAAAAGGATTTCTTAGAAACAGATGAAGTTGAAGTTTTGCATTTGAACATTCATCCCTAAAATATAATGCCCCGTGCATTTGATATGGCCCAGGAGTGCAGCTTTGGGAGAGCTGTGAGATGGGAAGGTTTTTTGCAAGTGCATATTTTCCTCTGGGCTGATGCACTTGTGAAGGTTGCACCCCAAAAAAGACTAAAAACTAAGTCTTCTGGGGAAGTCTCTATGGCTTTGCTAGTGAGAAGCTCCTCTCCCTGAGTGAATTGAAAGACTGTTTTTAAGAGAGATAAATCTTTGAGTTTTGTCCTCTCTACATTGTTATGTTGGTGATAAAGGAAAAAGGGTTTTGGGGGGAAGAGAAGTGATTTAAAGGTTTCATTCTGATTTCCATAAACCAATTTAATTTGTCAATAAAAGTTTTTTTTGTTCTTTTGAAGTTTTAAGCCTGTTTTGCTCTTTCTCCTAGTCCTATCTCACAGCAAGAAATAAGTAAGTGATTCTAACAGGTGCATAGGCATTTTAAATACCACTAAAACCACTAGATCTTTTGGTGCATTGGCCGGGAAATTAATGTTAGCAAACCAAAACCTCTGCACAAAATAAGGTTTCTGCCTGATTACAGGCTCAAACCGCTACAGCCTAATAACTTGAAAGCTTATCAAAGTGAAGGGCTCTCCAGCTGAAGAAGCAGATTGATGTCTGTCAATTCTGAGCATGTGGGCTTTAAAGAATTTTAATTATGAAGCTTTATTTTCAAGACTTAAAGGTGTGCTGTACTGTAACTTAAATGATTGTACAGGTATTTGAATTCCATTGAATAATTAAATCTTTCTAATTTTGGGAAAGGGACGAAGAATCATCTTAGAGACCTGGTATGCATGAGCCTTTGATTTGCTTTCATCATTGCAATAATTTGGTTTCTCTGTCCTTTTGTCTTGCAGGGGTAAGACATTTGCAAGGGCTCTTGCCCCAACATTATAAGTATTCATTGTGTGCCAGGGAAAGAGAGGGATTGATATATTCTTTTTCTGCTCTACTGAGATGGTTTATGATGTGTGAGATGCATGTGCTTCTGCTGTGCTCTGCTGTCTCCTCCTGCCTGTGTGTATAAGACAACTCCCTACCACAAATGCTCCCCAGGAGCATTTTAGGATCACCAATGAAGGATGAGACTCCTGTTTTTCCTGGCACTACAAACACTTTCAGCTAAATTATCCTTGTTTTAAAGAACTAGGCCAAGATCCAGTAAGTGAGTTTGGGAACAGATGGGGAAAGCAGAGTGTAACCATTGGGTTAGATTAATAGGCAGCTGTACCGTGTCTCAGGTACTTGGGGGGAATATGAGTGGCCTTCAAAGGGGACCTCATGAATTGGCCTTTTGTCATAGCAACATTTCTGCATAAAATACAGGCACTGGGGGAAGTGTTTAAAAAAATAAGAGTGCTAAGATTAGAGCTCTTGCAGTGAAAGCAGAGATCAAAGATAATATAGAGATAGTAGAACAATGCCGCAGAAAAGCGTGCTGACAAACAGCACAAAATGTGTTCTTCTTGTGTAAAGAACACATCCCTTCAGTGTAATTAATAATAATAATAATAATAATAATAATAACAATAATGTTTTTTATTCTTTGTTTTACCTGGTAAGATTGAATGGGGGGAAAATCTGAAGTAAAGGTACACAGCGATGTTGACAATTACAGTGAAGCTTGCCTGGTTGGTTCAGCAGAGATAAAGCTGAAGTAATGCTGTGAATCAATGCTGCTTTGTGGTCTCTGAGATGAGACTGGGAGTAAAGAAATGGGAGAATAGGCAGGGACGTACGTTTTGATGTTTTCAGTTTGAAATAAAAATTTGAGGCACAAACAAGAGTGGTGCTGCAGTGTGTTTCTGGTGTGGCAAACACAGTAGGATCACAAGACAGTACCTATAAATGATCGTTTTGAAGCAGTGGGGAAGTGCTGGTGTCATTTGGGATCCAGCATGGTTCTGTTTTTTTTTTTTTTCAGTGCTTCTGATGTGGGGAAATAGAGTTGGAGGAGTGAAATTAGCTTTTCCTGCGTAATTTCTGTTGTCCCAGTCTTGAGGTTTGGTAATTTAAACAATTTTAATAATTCAATTTTTTTAAAAAAAGTATTTTAATTATTAGGATAAAAATCTTTACTGTCAGAAGAAAGTTCTTCCCTGTGAGGGTGGGCAGGCCCTGGCAGAGGGTGCCCAGAGAAACTGAGGCTGCTCCTGGATCCCTGGCAGGAGACTGGATGGGGCCAGGCTGGACGGGGCTTGGATCACCCTGGGACAGTGGAAGGGGGGTGGAACGAGATGATCTTCAGGGGCCCTCTTAATCTAAAACATTGTTTCAATGCCTACAGCAGTGTCTTCTGCATGAGTTTGCTCATCTTGAGGGCTTTTATCTCAAGAGACTGAAAGAGAGGAGGAAAGAATTCTCTAGACACCTGGAGTAGTTAATTGCCTTTGTTTTAGGTACCTGGTGCTGCACAGGTAAAATCCTTATCAAAGTGGATTTTGCAGTAATGTCATTACCTTAATCTCTGAGACCTGGTCTGTCATTAATTGCATCTTCCCAGCTTTACCTGTGGTGTGTAACAGAAGTTCTGAGGTGGCAGAAATAGGGATTTAGCTGTTCTGCATTAGAAATTAATGAAATAGCTGTGTGGATTGTTTACCTGCTTTTCTTATCCTCAGTGTGCCTGATCACTATTCCATGCCTATAAATTAAAGCATTTGCTTATAATTATAGGTCCTTTAACCTCAGTTCTTCTAGTGAGAACAAAGTCAAATTATTAATCAATTTAGGATAGAAATCATTTGTTCTGGTAAGAGGCGGTAACATCCCTTTCTTTGTGCCTTCAATTCCAAATATACCCAAATCAATGACTTTTAATTGTGAAGTGCTTGTGCACTTAGGAAGGAGGAGGAAAAAAGGAGGAAGACTCAGTGCTTGCATCAGTCTCTAGATTCAGCAACTTCCAGATTAGAAGGGACCAGTTATTTGGGTTTGTTTGGTGGTTTTGGTTGTTTATTTTTGTTTTCCTTGGTTCTTCAGGTTTTGTTTGTTTGTTTGGAGGTTTTTGTTTGTTTTTTTTTTGTTTGTTTTTTAATTATTATTTGGTTGGGCATTTTTTTAGTAAAAAGGCTGTAAAACTTCGCCAGCAAGATGCTGATAAGTCTTCCTGCCAGTGCACTGCAGTCTAACTGAAAGTAATACAAATCCCCATTTTGAGATTCAGTGATGACCATTTAGAGGTTAAATTTTAATGTATTTTATAAGCCAAACCAGCCTGCTTACCTTTTCTGCTGAGTGATGAAAGAAAGGCATGCTACATTTTTTCTTTAGTACTTCTGATGAAAATAAATATATTCAAAACCCTCTTGCGAGCGTATAAGGTACCTTTAATGTCACATTGCTTTGAAGTAAGTGCTGCAAAGTTATTTAATCCTAAATTCTAAGGTACTTTTTGTACTCACTAGCAACAGGCTTGCTTTAGATTTATTAGATAGTAGTTAGTCAACAGCTTTGAGGCTTTGCCTTGTGCAGTTCCTGCCTACTGAGGAATTTTCTCAGTGCGTACTAATTTGTATTTGAAAAATAGACGCTTCTAGTATTACTCATGTTATTATAAAAAAACTATGGATTTGTCTGGTGATTTCCAGTATCATATTTGGATGAGGTCACTGTTTACCCAGACGATACCATTAATTAGTGCCTGATTTTCTTGTGTTGCTTTTGTGCCTTTCAGCAGCTCCCAGAATGAGTAGGGAGTAACTAAATATGCAGAATCTTTTTACATAGAATATTTATCTTTGAGGTTCTTTTTTGTTAAATCTTCATCCTTGTCATTGCTTCTCTTTTGTCTTTTTCTTTAAAAAAGCTATAATAGGCAGCACTTAAGGTTGGCAGCTCTTTGAATATGTGTGCTATATGTTCATCTCCCTAACTCTCTTCTTTCCCTTTGGTTCTTATATATTGCAGTCCTTTTGTAAATCAGTAAAAACTTTAGTATACACAACACTGTTGTAAACAGTGAAGTTTGAAACAAACCTTAAGTATATGCATGTATACGTAAATACTGCATGTATTTATGCAGTACCCTTACATATTTTTTTAATCCGAGTTTTGTGAATAGATCCTTGCACTTGTTTTTTTTACCCTGGAGATTTTACAGTTGATGTAGTTTAGAGCCTTGTAAGTATTGTAGTACAGTACAGTACTGTCTTATTGTTTTCTTAGGGTGTAGAAGCTGGTCCTTGCAGAACAGAAGCTGGAACACTCAGGTAGTATGGAAGCACTTGTGTACTCTTGTGTAGCAGCCACACGTTTCACCAAATTAGCAAAGACAAATGGTATTTCATGCCTTTGCATATTTTCTAGTATCTGATTTTTGCATCTGAGTCATAAAATTACCATAGAATCACAGGATTGTTGTGGTTGGAAAAACTGTCTAAGACCAACAAGTCCAACTTTTTTCCAGGCCCAGCACTGACCATGCTCCCAAGTGCCACATCCACAGGGCTTTGAAATGCCCTCAGGGATGTGGACTCCACCAGGCTGGACACCCTTTGCAGGAAGGAATTTCCCCAATGCTCACCGTGACCCCATGCCCAGCCTGGGGCCGTTCCCCCTCCTCCTGTCCCTGTTCCCACAGCCTGACCCCCCCGGCTGTCCCCTCCTGCCAGGAGTTCTGCAGAGCCACAAGGGCCCCCTGAGCCTCCTTTGCTCCAGCTGAGCCCCTTCCCAGCTCCTCAGGGATTCTCCAGCCCCTTCCCGGCTCCCTGGACTCACTCCAGCCCCTCCAGGGCTCTCCAGAGCTGTCCCAGCACTGGAGGTGCCCCGGCAGTGCCAGCACAGGGGACGGGCACTGGGTGCTGCCACCCCAGAGCTGGCACAGCCCAGGGGCCAAGGGCCCTCTGCCCATCTGGGCACACCAGGGCTCATTGTCCAGCAGCTGTCACGGCACCCCAGGGCTTTTCCCAGCCCCTCTGCCCCAGCCTTGAGCTGCGGAGGTTGCTGTGAGCCAAGGGCAGGGCCTGGCACTTGGCGTTGTTGAGCCTGGCTGCAGAAGTATGGCCAAAGCTTTCTGGGGCCCAAGACCCCTGAGTCTGGTGGAGTTGGTGACAGGTGACGTGGGGTAGGAGCCTTCTATGTGATAGTGGCCCGATGTATGTCGGGAAACTTTCTGTATTCAATTCCCTCATTCCTGGAGTGTTTTTCCTTCTGGAGTTACTCATGCATTCCCTTCCCAAGCCTTTGCTTACGGACAAAGCCAGAACACTGTGTAGGACGTGTCCCGGTTATCCAAACCCTATGGCCTGTGTCACGTATGCGCAGGCAGCACTGAACATGGGGAACAGGGGAGTGTTTGCCCTTTGACTGGAGCTTGCAGATCAGTTGAGCTTTGTGTATTGAATGGAAAGAAGAAATTCTAACTGCAGTTTTCTTTTGTGCTGAAGATTTACTTCTGTCCGGGAGAGTGTTTATAGAAGAAAATGGATGCTCCTGCCCTGCTCCTAGCCAGGCAGTGCAGGCAGTGAAAACTTAATTCCTATTTATTTTCCTTTCAGAGATGTCAGTGTTTATTTATTATAGATTTTAAATATCCCTCATTTGTCCATAATGGCAAGAAGTTTACTAAGCAATCTGAAAAACTTACAGATAAGTTTTTATTGATAGTGTATCAAAGAAGTTTGACTTACATTTTTTTGAAACTTCATTGAATTACATTTCTATTGAAAGGTTGTTTGGGGTTTTTTTCCCTCTTGAGATGTGACATGCCTGGGGCTACAGTATTAACAGGATTCATTTATTTCCTTTTTTTTGTATCACTCTTGGTAGCATTTCTGTGGTGAATGAATTAGTAAATGTTTCCAGATAAAACTGTTGCAAGAGTTCGATGAGCAGAGGCTCCCTGAGAGCTTGCCATAGGACACAAGCTTGTTTTTGGCTTGAGAGATTTGCTCAGGTTTTCAGAGTCTCTGCTCTTGGTTGCAGGTGAAGTTCTATCAGTGTTGATACTGTTTGATTAATGACTTTTCCATGGTATTATATTCAAAAGGATGAATTTTTTGACAAAAATACTAGATTGCCTCCAATTTGGAAGTTTCATTTGGTTTTGTGAATTCCTGGTCAGTAGATAAGTGGTTTGAATTTTCAAAGACATTGAAGTTTTAAAAGAAGTATAAATCACAGAATCATGGAATGGTTTGGGTTGGGAGGGACCCTTCCAGTTCCAACCCCTGCCATGGCAGGGACCCCTCCCACCATCCCAGGTGCTCCAGCCCCAGGGTCCAGCCTGGCCCTGGGCACTGCCAGGGATCCAGGGGCAGCCACAGCTGCTCTGGGCACCCTGTGCCAGGGCCTGCCCACCTCACAGGGAACAATTCCTGCCCAGTATCCAGCCTAAATCTATACCTTCTCTATGTGTATTTGTAAATAATCTAATCTCTGTTTACACTGCTGTCTGTGTCTCTATAGAAGTCCCAGATGCTTCTTGTGCTTTCAAATATCTGAGTATTTTCTTCACTTGCTTGAGTGTCCATATCCTGCAGAACTTCAGTAATTTGCTTTAAAAAATCTTCAGCTCACTTTCTCAGGCTGAAAAGTACTATAATAAATTTATTTATAGACAGAGGAAGATGTTTTTTAAAAATCTGTGGGTTTTGCCTTTTTAATTTGAATCACAGATCAACCTTAAAAATGCATGATGAAAAAGAGTTTGGAAAATCATTTTTGACTCAGCCAAAACATTTTTAAAAGTGAGACCTTAACAGTAACAGATCACTGGGGAAAGGCACAGAAAAAGTTCCAAGATACCAGTTTGGGGAACTTGATCTCTTCTCTTGCTTTCTTCTCTTTTTGCCAAGTTTAAATTTAGAGTGTTTTTGTTTTAAAGCTGTGTTGTAAGTAGGACTGTTGAATTTTGCCAGATGGCTGTGATTTGCTCCAACCATGTGCCGATGATGGAGTTTATAACTTGCCTGAGAAGGAATCCTGCTTTGGGTGCCAGTGTGTGCTCTACCAGAGTGTGGTGTTCGGGCACCCTCAGGTGCTGCTGCCTTTTGCTGCCATCCTTCCCTGTCATTTATTTTCAGCAGTTTATGCAATACTTCAGCGATTTGTTAGAACAAAATTTGTTCTAGAGATTTGTTAGAACTCATCTGGAATGTTTTGACTAATTCATGAGATATAGGAATGTATATCCCAATTGTTTGGCTCTTGGTTTTGTGTTTTGGTGTAGAATTTGCACTAGTGTAGTGTTTGCAGATACTGATAACAGTACAGAATCACTGGATAGTTGGGGTGGAAGGGACCTTAAAGTCTGTCTCATTCCACATCCTGCCATGGTCAGGGACACCTTCCCTTAGACAAGGTTGTTCCAAGCCCTGGTCAACCTGGCTGTGATCACTTCCAGGGATGGGGCTTGGGGATCAGTCCTCCATTCAAGAGGTTATCAAGGAGTTTGGGGAAAGTCAAATAGAGAATGAGGGAGAACAGAGTGAGAGGTTGTACTGTAGGCTTCATCTGAACTGCAGGCAAGAATGGTGCAATTTGTGTAAATAAATACTTTAGGAAAAATTTTAGCTTCTTTTGGGGAATTTCTTTTGCTGGTTAGGTGATATATCCATACATATAGGTTTGGAGCCATGACAACAATCACTCTTGAAGTGATGTCCTTCAAGATGTCATTCTGGAAGAGTAATCATCAGAAGACCTGCACAGAGAGTTCAACAGAAGATTCCCAGCTGGGTTTTGTTGTGCTGTTGTTGGTTTGTTTATAGTGGCTCTGAAGTAAATAATAATTTAATGATGGCTCTTCAAAATTTAGGGAATCCTTTCTGAATGTTTAAAACCACTGGAGACTAATGCTTGTCCTTGTGTTTTTGTTTGCAGACTCACTGAACCTTCAGGGTATGTCACAGATGGGCCTGGAAATTACAAATACAAGACAAAATGCACCTGGCTCATTGAAGGAAGGTGAGTGTTGGAAGCAGCTTGGGATTTTGTGTTGCTGATTGGGACTTCTAGCTGAGTTTGATGTCCACTGAACGTTTTTAGGTCTCATGATTCTTTCTGGCTATTCTAAAAGCTAGGTAGGGCAACACTTAATTGTTCTTGGTAAACAAGTTTTTGTGCAACTGAGCCCTCCAAGCTGACTTGTGATTAAGAGGTTTGTGTTGAAACAGCATATGGTAAAAAAAAAAATCAGTGCACTTCTCTAACTAATGAAGGATTATGAATTACTTAACTGATATCGTAGTGGACCATTCAGATGATGGGATTCACTGTGCATGGGATTTTTCAGTCTGAGAAACAAGAGAAAGCTGTGAAAGCTATTATTCATGAAGAATCAATTTTTGTAGTGGTGAACTTCAGATGTTTCTTTACTCACAGAGCCATGAGGACTTCAGAGGAACCACTGACCTTTTATTGCAAAAGTTTTCTAAACTGAGAGAAGTCCCTCAGATCTATCCCTTCACTTTGCTAGCCTTCCTGTAGTTGATCCTTATATTGCTTAGAGCAATTTCTTGCACAGGTTTTTAGGGTTAGCATATTTAATGTCTTTCCTCTGTCACCTGATTGATGGCGCAGCAGTTCAGAGCATCTCAATCGTTGAATTGTTTTTTTTGGTAGTTTTTTGGCCTGCCAGAGGGCAGGGCTGGGAAGGAATTCCCTGTGAGGGTGGGCAGGCCCTGGCCCAGGGTGCTCAGAGTAGCTGTGACTGCCCTATCCCTGGCAGTGTCAAAGGACTGGATGGGGCTCGTTGCAACCGGTCCATGGCAGGGGGGGGGATGAGATGGTTGCGAAGGGTCCTTCCAACCCAAACCACTCCATGATTCTTTGTTTGGGAGGTCTGATGATTTAGGAGGAATTAGTAATTATATCTGCTTCAGATATTTATTTGAGTTGAGGAAGTTTAATTCCTAAGCTCCTAAAGTACTCAAAACTGAGGGCTAAGCTGCTCCATAAAACTGTCCAGAACAATGAAATGGAAAGGGAACCACTCACTATTAACTTTATAAAGAGCCCATTTGTTTGAGGTGGTTAAGAGCAAAAGTTGGATGCTCCAAGTGGGTACACCTTTTAATTTGTATAGGTAATAGGAATACAGCTGCAGACAGTTTGCAATTACAAATAATTAAAAAATATTTCACAAGTGCATTATTGCGGACAAACCAGCCTTAGGAATCCCAGCACAGCCAGCTTAACCATTATAACTGCTGTTTTTAAAGGATGTTGTGACTCATTTTTATCAGAGGTGAAGTGCTTCCCATCAGTCCTCAATAATGTCACCAAAGCTGCTCCTCCAGCCTATAATTACTACTACTGAGAGGCTTCTTAGGGAACCACCACTTTGTGGGGTTTGAAGTGAGATCTTTCTTGCTGGGAAGACAGAAAGGTTCCTCCCTAGTCTGTAGCCAAGCATTTAGGTTGGAGTTTTTTCCTTGCATGTGAGTGTTTATAGCCTGCTTTCAGGGCATGGTGGTAAACAGAAAAGAGATAATCATTAAATCAGCTGAAATACGCAGCTGTGTGAAAAGAGTCCAAGCGCTCTGCCAGAAGTGAAATTCCCAGAGATTTGCACTTGGAAAGCAGCACCTGCAAAGCTGTTAGTTCTGACTGCCCTCACCTTGTTGCTGTCATTCCATTGTGCAGAGGGCTTTGAGGTTAGGGAAGGGTACAATCTGAGTGAGCCATTGAAAGCACTGGAGAGATTCAGATACAGAATAAGCCATGTGTTCCTTAGTCTTCTCATTTCCTTTCTGCAGTGTTCCTGATTTTTCTTGGCTGATGTATGTGCTGGGTTCTCATCCCAGGAGAGTCCTTTTTTTTTCTTTTTTTTTTTTTTTTAGCCTGGGAGTGTGAACAAGGCAGACGAACTCCATGGAGCCTGAGGACCATGTGATTGTGCAGATGATGGTTGTCTGCTAAGAGTTGTTGCAGAGAGACTATTCCTTTTTATTTGTGGTCAGAACCTTTACTGATTGACAGTTTCTTTCTGTTCTACAGCTGTCAGGCTATTCAAAGAGAAGCAAACCCCTATGGCTCCATAGGCTGCTCAGTTCTGAAGTCTTTGTACCTTTTCTCTAAGCAGGACATTATCCTTGAGTTCCACCTGTGGCTCTTTTCCAAAGGCCTAGAGTATAGATTGTTGTACCTATCAAAAAAAAGAGTCATTTGCAGAATAACTCCCTAAAGATTTCCTCTCCTGTGGGAAGGAAGGACTCTATGGCACGCTGACATTTAAACATTTTATTTGATTAGGATGAACAGGGATTTCATCTGAATTCAAGGGCAGTGCTGCTGGGGAGATCCTAGACACTTGTGTCTGTCCTTTCAACAGCTCCAGGGGGTGGGAAAAAGTGCTGCTGATAAAGATTCATTTTCTGTTTGTTTCAGATCCAAACACAGTGTTAGTGGTGTTTGCACCCTCCTGGAGCTGAGCCCTAAATTAAACATCTGCTGTGGTTTCTCTGTGGTTGTCTTTAGATTTATATTTTTATATTAGCCAGGAAACAAGTGGTATCTTATGGTGTTGGAAAACTGGACACGTCCCAGCTATGTATGCTGGCCCCCAGAAGCCCCGGTGCCCTGGGCTGACGGTAGCATGGGCAGCAGGAAAGGGGGGAATTGTGCCCTGTGCCCCCTGAGGGGAGAGCCCACCTGCAGAGCTGCCCCAGCCCGGGGCCAGCAGCAGGAGGACGCGGAGCTGCTGCAGAGAGCCCAGAGGAGGCCCCGGAGCTGCTGCAGGGCTGGAGCCCCTCTGCTCTGGAGCCAGGCTGGCAGAGCTGGGAATGTTCATCCTGGAGAAGGGAACAATCCAGGGAGAGCTCGGAGCCCCTGGCAGGGCCTGGAGGGGCTCCAGGAGAGCTGGAGAGGGACTTTTGGCTTGTTTGGGCATCAACTGAGGTCACTTGGTTTGTTCAGCCTGGAAGAGGCTGAGGGGAAACCTCATCACAGTCTGCAATTTCTTCTGAGGCGAAGAGAAGGGGCAGACACTGATCTCTGTGACAAGGGACAGGACCCAAGGGAAAGGCTGGAGCTGTGTTAGCGAGGGTTAGGTGGGTACCAGGGAAAGGTTCTTCCCCCAGAGGGTGGTCAGACACTGCCCAGGCTCCCCAGGGAATGGGCAGGGCCCCGAGGCTGCCAGAGCTCCAGGAGCATTTGGGCAATGCTCTCAAGCGCAGGGTGGGATTGTTGGGTGTCCTGTGCAGAGCCAGGAGCTGGACTCAACGACTGATCCTTGTCTGTCCCTTCCGACTCAGCATATTGTGTGATTCTGTGCTCTGTTCTACACAGCGGGACACAGTTTTCTGACCATCGAGAAATTTTTGCTTGGTGCCCGGAGAACTGCACACCAAAAAAGCCCCTATGCCACAGAGTGCACCTGCAGTTACACCAAGTCACTCGTTTTAGTCTTGTCTAGACCAGACCTTCACACCAGAGGGGTGCGCTAAAGGTGTTTTGCCCTGTGTGTTAATTACAAATCTTTTATTAATTTGCTTATTTTTCCTTTACAGGCCAAACACAATCCTCAGGCTTCGATTCAATCACTTTGCCACAGAGTGCAGCTGGGACCACTTGTATGTTTATGATGGAGACTCAATTTATGCTCCCTTACTGGCAGCTTTTAGGTAAGTTCCCCTTGGTGAGACTCTTAACTGTAGCCACTGGTATTTTCTTAGCTTAAAGCCTGACTTAAATGTGGTTTCTGACACTGTAAATATGATCCAGTAATCCAACCTGTGCTCCAAGTGCAGCACATATATCCAGTGCCCTTCTGTGCACTGTTTGTCAGCATAAACAATTCAGGAGTTGTTTTTCGCTTTTACAATGAACAAGTCATGTCATTGCACTCTAGCATGTAAGTATTATGTTTTCATTTCCAATTCCTGATTCTTCAAGAGACAAAAAAATTATTGTCATCTGTCTGGGCTAGAGATGATTTAGTGTGCAGGCTCCTTTGAGAGGATAAGACTGCCCCCATTTATGGGTTTGAACATGATTTAAGAGTTAAACTTGTAGTGTGTCAATGCAGACAGAAGGGCAAAAGCCAGCTAATGTTGTAGACATGGAGGTCACTAGAATTATGTCTATCTTTTGCATTCCTTAAACTTCAAATTTATAGTTATTTGGAACATGTTCAGGAACAGCAGTGAAGGATCGACATAGTGGTTGGAAAAAAGCAGAATCACAGGATGGTTTGGGTTGGGAGGGATCTTAAAGCCTGTCCAGTGCCCCCCCTGCCATTGTCAGGGACACCTCTCTCCATCCCAGGCTGTTCCAAGTCCTGTTCAACGTACCCTTGAACACTTCCACGGATCCAGGGGCAGCCACAGCTGCTCTGGGCACCCTGTGCCAGAGCCTCACTACTATCACAAAGAAAGACCTTCCCAGTGTCCCATCTAGCCTTGCTCTCTGGCAGTGGGAAGCCATTCCCTGTCCTGTCTCTCCATCCCGTGTCAAATTTCCCTCTCCGGCTCTTGATGTGTACAAGTATCCATTCTGCCAATAGGTTACAGGTGGTTATTTTGCCCATGTGACAGGAGGTCAGTGTGAATGCTGGTGAGCAGTCGACATTTCATGCTGAGACCTAAACATAACTTGTGCTTTTCTGTATTTCAGTCTCACAGTGACACCTCCACCTCATGCTTTTTATTCTTTAAACTGGAATTAGGAAAATAATCCCAAGTTATTTATGGAAAAAACTAATGGTTCCCCTGGGACTCTGCTTGTTCCAAGTGGCTGCGTAACTATTTCTAGAATTAACCTTTTGCTGGGCTTCCTCTCATTTGTGAAATGAAAATCCAAAAATACTGTGTCTGTTCTAGAAAATCCTTGTCATATCTATAAGAGAAGATCAGGAGAGGAGCTGATATCAAAAGTTGATCAAAATTTAAACCACCACATGTGGGTTTTTTTGGTATTCAACTGCAAATGTAGTTGTTTTGGAGTGAAAGAATGTTTCTGTAAAGCTTCAGACTAACATGAGGTCAAAACAGGATACCTCATTTGAAGAAGCAGCTACCTTTCTCTTCTAGTAGCCTCCAAAAATGTGGCAATGCCACCCGGAAGTGCTCTCCTGGTCTCATGTCCTGATTGATGTGTAGGAAGAGGAGGAAATGTCATCTTGACCCAATGTCATTTTGTTCTAATCAAGCTATTTTTAATATGCTGGTGAAAAGGTGAAATTATGATTTGTGCCTGCCATTTTTTCTGTGTTTTCCAGAAATTAATAGACTTTTAAAACTGAAGTTATAAGTAGTTCACAGCATTAACAGTTATGATTCAGACTGGGAAATCTTCAGTAAATCAGGAAGTCTGGGCCTGAGGACAAGCAAATGTGAGCTTAATAAAATAATATTTTTGAGGTAGGAAAAAACCCCAATTTTTTTTAGCTGCTTCTTTAAATGACACTTGAATTTAACTTCATTAGCAGTGAGCTGTGGTGTTCAGTAATCCAAGTTCAGGAAATGGCAGATGTTTCTCATTTTGCTGAAGTACCAGAAAGCGTCTGTTGAAAAACACCTTTCTCTAATACAAAATAAATGCATTGGAATTTTTTAAGAGCAGTGTTTTAATATTTTCTTAATTTACTTAGGTTTTATTGAATTTATTATTATTGTAACCGTGTTTCCTTGTTTATTGTTTTTGCGCCCTACCAGGAGATTTGCAAGACTGAGCTTTGTACAGTTGCACCCTGTAAGCTTTCAGAGTTCATTGATAAACACTAGAAATTATTTTCTCTCTGAACTCAGTTTTTGTTCCCTCCCAGGCTTTTTACAGCAATTCCCTGAACCTTCACTTCCTTCACTGCTCTCTTTTTGTTTTCTTGACCTTCTGATGCTCATTTATGTTTGTTCACCAGGTAATATTTATCCTGAAATACATACATATGTGTATATATATCTTGTGTGTGTGTATATATATATGTATATAAAAGATGGTCTTGAGAATCTTCAACACTGGACTGTAGGGAAGCTTTAAATTTGTTTTATATGTTTTTAAGAGCAATAATATTTGCCTGATGACAACAGTTACACAGTTCAAGTGTGTGCATAGGTTAAACTCCTAATAGTTTGAGGGCCCCCAGAGCTCTGTGGTCTTGCTCATTAAGCTTTTTTTATGAAACAGTGTTAAAAATATCTTTGCTTCTTTATATTTATGACCACAGGTACAATGAGACTGTCTAAATGTCCTGCTTCAAAAATGCAGTAAAAGAACATGGAAAAAAATGCAGCATGTTTGTCAGCACTGATAAATCTGAATTAGATCAACTCCACTGAGCATCTATGAATTTTGTTGATTTTGTTAACGTTACTCTGCATTAAACATTTACCAGAGGTGGTTTTACACTTTTATTTTCATTTTGCTACGGTTGGCAGGAGGTGTTTTCCTCATCAAACTCAGTTGTTCTTCTGCAAGACTCTTGGCAATGGCCCAGAAGCTCCTGATGGTTGGCTCTCAGGTGCCAGATGGATGCTCATGTGAGCCTGTGTTCCCTCAGGCACTTGGTCAGCTCACCACCCTTTGGTTACGTGCTGGTCAATGAGGCACTTGGGCACCCCGAATTGAGTGTAAGGGTGGGGTGGGTTGGAAGGGTCTGACTCCTCTCGCGAAGCAGCCATCAGAGCCCGTTGCCCAAGAATTTGTCCTGTGGGTTTATCTTCAGGATGGAGATATCGTTGATCCTCTGGGTCAGTGGTCCAGAGATTGATGTTAAAATAACGATTAAAAAGTAATCTAATACTAATGTCTGGCCACAATCTCTTGTTGCAACCTGTATGTTGCCTCCTGTCCTGTTCTTGTGTTCCTCTAATATTCCCTTCTCTCTGATCTCTCCTGGGGTAGTTGAGGTAAAAAATTAGGTTTCACCTTTTTTCAGCTGTCTCTCCTTGAATTTAAAGAAACCTCACTTTCTACCTCTTGTTGTACATAGATAAAATGGTTGACCCCCCTCTATTTTTTCCTTCTATTCCCTCAATTCTTTGCCAGAAATTGTAACTGGCCTTGCTGCCTAGGGAACGTCTATCCAGCTCAGGGGCTTCCAGCAGCAGGAGGACGCGGAGCTGCTGCAGAGAGCCCAGAGGAGGCCCCGGAGCTGCTGCAGGGCTGGAGCCCCTCTGCTCTGGAGCCAGGCTGGCAGAGCTGGGAATGTTCATCCTGGAGAAGGGAACAATCCAGGGAGAGCTCGGAGCCCCTGGCAGGGCCTGGAGGGGCTCCAGGAGAGCTGGAGAGGGGCTGGGGACAAGGGACAGAGGGACAGGAGCCAGGGAATGGCTCCCACTGGGAAAGGGGAGATTGGGCTGGCACCTTGGGAATTGGGAATTGCTGGCTGGGAGGGTGGGCAGGGGCTGGGCTGGGATTGCCAGAGCAGCTGTGGCTGCCCCTGGATCCCTGGCAGTGCCCAGGCCAGGCTGGAGCTTGGAGCTTGGAGCAGCCTGGGACAGTGGAAGACTCCCCATGGCAGGGGGGTGGAACAAGATGATCTTTAATATTTTCTCCAACTCAGGCCATTCTATGTTTCACTGATTCTCTATTGATAGTGTTTTACTTTCTGCCACTGACTTCACCAATCCAGCTTACAGAAAATAAATGTTATTTCAATCCAAGGCAGAGGTTTGCCTTTCCCTGGGTGTCACTGAGCAGTTGAGCTGAGAAGGAGTGTTTATTTGCTTTGGAGTAGAGATGGTTGCAAAATGTTTTGAAACCTTATGAAAGGAAATAAAAGCAGTGTGTTGTGAAACATGCTGATCTTGGCCAGAGTTGAGTTGCTCAGAGATTCTGGATCATAATTTAAAGGAAGTTTTGCATAATACTTTGTCACTCTGATTCCGCCTATTGGATTCTTTTTCATGGTAGATGTAAATTCTGTTTGTGCTTCTTTTTATTCCATGTGATGCTGGAAGCAGACTGATTACTTCACTGTTTTTGAAGTTCAACCTTTCAGGGATCTGATCGTTTCCACTATGTTGTGTCTTCCTGGATTTCTCTGAAAGAGATTAAAATGCCCTATCTCTGGAAATGTTCAAGGCCAAGTTGGATGGTATGGTATGGTGGAAGGTGTCTCTGCCCATGGCAGAGGCGTTTGACTAGATGACCTTTAAGGTCCCTTCCAACCCAGACAATTCTATGATTAAGTTTCCTTAGACTGTTATAAATTTGTGTAGGTGGGATGACATCCTCTTTAGTTATTTACACATGAATCACCAGAGAAAAAGATGGAAATGAGGGAGTAAGTGGGATGCAAGCATTGCTATATGCTAATATGCTATGTTGCTATACCTGCGTTCTCATCAAATAAAATCCACATTTGAGATTTCTGTGAGAAAACTAATTGTCTAGTGATAGTCCTTTTATGAGGAAAGATTATTGAGGAGAACGTTTGTCTTGCCTTCCACTTATTTTGCCCTGTAATATCAGTGATAATTGCTGAAGAAGAAACCAGAACAAAGCAATTTTTTTCTTGTCCCTGAGCTGCAGTTTGCTGTACTGAAGTTATTTTCAAATGTTTGTTTTCCTGTGGTGGATATAGACTGTTCTACAGTGTCCATTGCAAAGGAATATTATGAACCAGACAAGAAGTTTTTTAGGCTTTTTCTTCTTTGGTTTTGTGGGAGATGGTCTTTCGGGAGAAACTTCAGAAGTCTCAAACATTGAGAATAAAACAAGGCACCTCTTCCAGAGAGGTGAAAAGGGAATGAATTTTGCTGTTTAATCCCATATTATTGAGAAGCAAATGAGCAGCAGGGGAAATTTGGCTTTTTCATAAGGAAATATTTCTTGAAATGTGTATCAGCAGATGCGCTGGAGTTGTTTAGCCAAAACATGGGATCAGATTCCAGTGATTTTTACGGTGTGTTGGTAAAATGAAGGTTATCCTTTTGTCCACCTGTTGTACAGGAAAGGCTGTTGTGCAGTTTGCAGTGTGATCCCGATGTAGGTTGCTTGCTCATCTGCTGGTTTTGATGCAAATACCCTGAAATCTGTAGCAGTAAGGATCTCTGGGTCCTGTTCTGTTCTTGGAGCACACCATTGTATTGTATTGCATTATGGGGACAGAAGAATTCAGTTCACAAAAAAGTGCTTTCCAGGTGGTATTAATGGATGCCATGGATAGCTGGGGGTGATTTCCTTGAGTGGATAAACTCATTTACTCTGTCCTAGGAAACTGTCCTCAACTGCCTTTGCTTTCTGTTCTAAATAGCTGTGAAAAAAGGAAAAGTAACTTTTTCTCGCGGGGGGCTGGGGGGGATTCTTTTCATCATAGCTTTTTAGTTGGTGGTGGCCTTGGATACTCGGGTGTTGCCGCACATGGGACAAGGCTGGGCTGTTTTCCCGGGAGGGCGGCTGGAGCTGCCTCTGGCTCCCTGCCGGACACACTCTGCTCTGCAACTCGAAGGCTCTGCTTGTCACAAAGCTTTGACTTTGCCTTTGAAAATGGGAGCGAGGCTAGGGAAAAATGGATCTGTACAGGAAAATAGCAGCTGACTGTGAAGAGGGGATGGTAGACAGTGTTCTGTATATGGATAAGGGCTTTTAAAAACATAAATTCAATAGACTTGAATTTATGACCACTTTGATGTCTTTTGTATGAGGGAAGAATCAACTTTTTGTTTTTGTCAGGCTTCTTTTAAAGGAAGGATAAATATTCCCTCTCAGATACCAAGTATTTAGTGCAATAGGTAAATAGGTACTAGTTACTTTTTTCAAAGCTCGTTTAAGTTTGTCAGTTTACTCCAATTATTTCGACAAACCATCATAGAAATCTGTAGTGCATCTGGAATACTGTAGATAGTCTTGCCCACCATCTTTGCTTCTCTCTGCCAGTCCTGGAAAACGAAAAGGCTGGAAGGTCTCAGAGAACCTGGAAAGGTGAGAGAAACAGTCAAAGGCGTCCAGAAGTGTGAAGCGAAGAACGAGGTGTGAGTTGAGAGTGTGACGGGCTGCGGTGATAGAAAGGGCAACAAGCCTGGATGCGACGAGTCAGGTGGAGCTTATAAAAGAAAAAATGATAGGAAGATGTGGTGCAGTTGAGAGGCCTGAGGGACGAGACGGCATCCGGAGGGAACTGGACAGGCCCAAGGAGCAGCACTGTAGGAACCTCATGAGATTCAACAAGGGCAAGTGCAAGGTCCTGCATCAGATTGGAGCAATCCAGCATATGAGAACAGACTGGGGAATGGAGGGATTGAGAGCAGGGATTTTTATGTCTCTGGTTAAAGCTTTTAATGCAAACCAGTGTGCAAATGTTTGTATTTCCCATAGAAAAGAAACCTGAGAGGTAGCAAGTCAAAAATTAGTAGAATGATCCTTTCTCTGCTGCTGTGGACTAAATTGTTAACCTGCCTGCTGCAGATTTTTTCAGGTGAAAAAGATATAAATGATTATGAAAGGAATTGGATAGAAGCATGGATGAATGGTTTGTTTAACTGTGCTGACTTGGGTGCATTCTCCAGGTCTAAGCATCTGAACTGGGTGTCTGGCGGATGGATTACACATCACCAAAAGGCTCTGTACTTGCTTGATTTGTCACAGCTTTTCCCAATCATTTTTGTAGCCCAGTCAGAAGGAGGTCTGTGTTCAGCATTCTTTAGTTTGACTTCGTAGTACAGATTTTATTCTTTTGGGACATACTAATTTTCATTTCCAAACATGTCACCTTGTTTTATTAATGGGGCCTGCTTAATTCATTGCTGAGTAACAAGGGTGGAAAAGGTTGTTGATAAGAATAACTAACATTCTAGATGGCTTCAGGTTAAATACTTTCAATATACATTTATTTATGATTCCTCAAGTTCATTATATTTCAAATAATGGAAATACATAGAATTTCAATTATTTTATTGACATTCAATTACTTTATTGAACATACTGACACATTTACTGCTTTGCTCGCTTTTATTTCAATTCTAATATTGTTCTTTTATTTTCCAGTGGTCTTATTGTTCCTGAGAAAGACAGCAATGAAACAGTACCCGAAGTTGTAGCTACTTCTGGATATGCTCTTCTACATTTCTTCAGTGATGCTGCCTACAATCTCACAGGGTTTAACATAACCTATAAGTAAGTGACACCATTCCATGGTGATACTGCAGGTTGAGCAAAAGGAGTTTTCCCCTTTTCTTACTTCTGTCTTGAAATAAACAATTGTCATTGAAGTATGTAATTATGAGTAGACACCTGATTTTTATCTTTATTGTACCCTTGCAACAGCTAATAACTGGCTTGTGCTCAGTGTTACATTTTGTCAGTTGTAAGCGTGGATAAGTGTTTGCTTCTAAAAGACATCTTATTATTTGTTTTATATTATTAGATCAGTTTGAGCATATCTAATCAACAAGAATTGATCTGTTTTCTGCATGTCTGTTTTCTTGAGTTTTCTGCAGGGATACTTGTGCACAAACATCTCTTTCCATCGGCCACACATTTCACTTGAGATGCTGGGCTGTACCTGTTCTTGAAGATCCTCATCCTTGGGATGTGCTTACTTATTCAATCCCCAAACTAAATCCTTTAATCTGGCTTCTTTTGATTCTGGACTGGTTTTATATTCTTTCATTAATATTTTAAACATATGGGTCCTTTCTGTTGACTGACATGTATGTAGTCCTCATTGATGAGCTTTTAAAAAGTAATTCTGGTGTGCTCCCTAATTCATCAACTGCTTTTAGAAAGGCTTTGTCTTGAGGTAAATGTATAGACATACTCACAGAGATGCAAAGTTTTTCTTCTGCAGGGTTTGTGAGCTTTGAATTTTTTTGCTCCTACAAATGCAAGTTATGTTTGTGCCACACTGGGAGTTTTAATTTGGGAGTAACCTGCAGAAGGTCACACCTATTTCAGAAAAAACAGTTGGAAAAACTTCAGTCACAACTGACTTCTTGCAAAAATTGAGTTTCTCTTAAAATGAGTAGCTTAGTTTTTGAATATCAAACCTCAGTGCTCTTATCCTTAGTAAGAACATAAATATGTGCTTAATAATCCACATAATAGTAAATTCTTTAAAAATCGGGGGCATTTAGCACCCCTTAAAAGCTCTAGAAGAAAATGAGGAGCCTTTGCAAAGTTACTTGAATCAGAGGAGCTCTCGGAGGCTGCTCTTTTTCAAGGCTGATTGATTGCATAAACCAGGACTCCATCTACAGCCAGCTGTTGGATTTGCACCATTACAATAAACTACTCTCTTCAAGAACAGTAATTTTAATTCTTCATTTTATTCATAATTTCAAACAATTTTCAAGTGTTGTTTTGTGTTCTAATTCTTCGGTTTCCTTGTAACATTTTTACAGCAAGTAGATTAAATGGTACATAACAGGTACAGGTCTTCATAGTTACTACTGGGTGTAGGTACTCAACAATGACCTGTGAAATTATGGAGCCAGTGACAGTGAGAACAGTGGGCAGTAATTCCTGTCTGGAAATTATTCTGGTTGATACACCAGCAAAAACTGGAGTCTGGAAATTGATATGATTTCAAAATTTGAACCTTTGGCAAGGATGTATCTGGTTTTGCCTCAGCTATGTTGCAGATATTATAAAATCAGAAATTATTCAAACCAGGCACATCTTTGGCTTGGGTTTCATCTCCAGTTGCTCTGTTGGTAAACAGATTCCAGAATAGCACATAATTGTGATCAGTTTAAGTATAAATTGCACAGACACCACAGCAGCCTTATACTCTGATTAAAGTAATCACTTACTGTTGGGTGTTTTAAGGCAAGTCATTTGCCTTACAAATGGCTAGAAATCATATTGATAATTTTCTCAGAGGAGCTGAGAGTTTAACTTGTAAAATTAAGCAGTTTTGGAGGAATAAAGTGCAAATCCCTACAGGTCCATCATGCCAGATAGCAGATTACTTGTCTCTTGGTTTGTAAAGGCTTGTATTAACTTTGTTTGACATCACTCTCGCCTTTGTCAGGAAGGAAGCAGAATTGTTAACAAAGTGCTGTGTGCTCTGTCCCCAGTTTCAATATGTGTCCCAATAACTGCTCAGGCCAGGGGGAGTGCAGGCTCAGCAGCAGCACCATGGCTCCGCAGTGCGAGTGTGCCGAGCGCTGGAAGGGAGAGGCGTGTGACATTCCCTACTGCCCGCAGAACTGCGGGGCACCTGAGAGAGGCCGCTGCAACCTCAATGGCTCTAAAGCATGTTTGTGCTTTGCAGGCTGGCAAGGTGAGTCTCCTGGTGGATATACAGAACGTTTAGGATGCATTTTCTAGGTATGGAACTGGCAGTTTAATTGGGAGTACATGGGAATGTTCTCCATGACAAGTAGTAGCATTTTAACTAGGAACAGAGTCAACAGAAAAGAGAATCTGCTTTTTAAATTGGAAAGCTCACACTTCATTTGGAGGGATGGATATGCTGGAGAGGAGGCCACAGGGCAGTTCCAAGGGATGGAGCCTCTCAGTTCTGGAGGTAGTTTGGAAGAGCCGGGTGTGTTCACATGGAGAAGGCTCCAGGGAGACCTAAGAGCCACTTCCAGGCCCAAAGGGCCTCCATGAGAGCTGGAGAAGGATTCTGGACAGGGGCCTGAAGTGCCAGGACAAAGGGGAATGACTTTAAGTTGAAACTGGGTTGTTTTAGATTAGATATGAGGACGAGGTTTTTTTACAATATCGGTGATGACACCCTGGCACAGGTTGCCCAGAGCATCTGTGCCTGCCCCTGGATCTCTGGAAGTGTCCAAGGCTAGACTGGATGGGGCTTGGAGCAAACTGGGGTTGTGAAAGGTGTCCCTGCCCACGGCAGGCGCGTGGAAGGGGATCTTTCCAACCCATACCAGTCTGCGATTCTGTGCCAAATCTGAGCGTGGTTGACATAGTTGCCCTTTTTGAACATGTAAAAGGCCTCGTTCTCATGTCCAGCTGAGCTGATCAGCCGCATCCAACTTGGCAGTGATTTGGCCTGACCTGAACATCCATTTTTCGTATGCAAAGACCTACTGATGTAAGTTTTAGTCTCATATTAAATGTAACCAGCTACAGCACTAGCAGGAGATTGGCTTCCAGCTGAAATACAGGCTTTGGAAAAAAAACTGTTTTAAACCTTCTTTTCCCAGGTCCTGGCTGTTCAATTCCTCTTCCTGCAAACCAGTCGTTTTGGACCCGGGAGGAATACACTCTTCCAAAACTTCCTAGAGCATCTCACAAAGCCGTCATCCATGACAATAAAATGTGGATTGTTGGAGGCTATGTGTTCAATCATTCCGACTCTCAGAAGGTTTTAGCGTGAGTATAAACCCAGATAATGAAAACTAAAGAGAGGAACTTAGAGTTAAGAGTTATTTTTAGGAAATGCCACCTGACGTGCTTTGCTTTGGTCTATGCTTCATCTCCAGGGGAAAACAACTGTAATAAAAACTTAGGCTCACGTTTGAGATGGGGAAATTCTTGGTAAGGGGTGCTAATTTTGGAAAAGAAAAACATAAGGTTCTGGATGTTAAGTGAGTTTTTGATTCATCTGTGTCTGACAGCATTTAACTATTCTTTGTATATTTCTGGGCCAGCTCCTAAATTATATCTAGCCTCATATTCAAAGAGGATAGTTCTGCTTCAGTGCTTTTCACCCTTCCCTATGTTGTGTCTGTGTGACTTGAGTTTTTGGCTCCTTAGTTAACACACACTGACTACTCTGGATGGTTATCCACAGCGAATGGGATGCCAAACAGGGAGTGGCATTAGGATGAGGACATTGACACAATTGTTTGAGAACATTTAACAGTAACTAAAATAGCAACTAATAATTGTGTATTTCATAGAAACATTCCATTAAAAAAAACCCCAGCTTTTGTATTGTATTAAGGCAGGTCTAGGCAAAAGCTGGATTTTTTTTCCTAGGGATACTCACATACCTCATTTTGATGGACCTAGGTGAGAGCTGTGTATTCTGCAGTCACATCCTGACGTGATAGTTCTTATAGGGGAAGAGGAGCTGAAAGCACACATTTAAATGTAGAACAATTGCTAGTTGCACCCACAATTTACTCCTTCAAAGTCGCACCTTGTTTTTTAATAGGGTACCCTATGGCTTTGTTGAATGCTTTCTCAGAGATAATTTTATCTCACAAGGCCCTAAGCCTGGCAAATATAGTGCCTTATTTTAAATAAAAAGCCACAAGCCATTTTCAGGGCAGAGGGTCTATGTTATTTTAAGCATGAATGGCAAAGACATAATTAAAAAGTGCCTTTTAAGCACTGGCAGAGTTTTTTTAATCAAATAGTTGGAAATTACCTAAGCTTAGTGTAACGTTTTCCTTCTTTTTTGAGGGACGGATGGTGTAGGTTGCACAATTTAATAGGCAATGCATTAGCTCTTGGTTTATGTGGAAAAAAAAGCAGGGCAAAGGAGATCAATATGTGGATGTTGAGTAACAGAGCAGGCTCAACTTGATTTTGTTAACCCATAAGTAGTTTGTGTGAGCTTTATGCCTGCTGAAATCATGGCAGCATTTACTGTTTCAGTAAATAATTACAAATTATTCACTGTAAATAATTTAATAAATTGCTTAATAATATTATAATGATAAATAATTTTCCCCAAATCTTAGAAAGGACAAGCAGTCATATTCTCAGATTCATACCTATTCCTTGGAAAATAATTCAGTTTTTATTTTATAGGTATGATCTTATTTCTGAAGAATGGCTTCCACTGAACAACTCTGTGAACTCAGTAGAGATGAGATATGGTCATTCGTTGGCATTGCACAAGGTAAGTTCAGTGTTCCAGACTTGCTTCCCAGCTGATTTCCTCATCTCTCCTGCTTCCCACTCCTTTTCCCAGGTCAGACTTGCTTTGGAGGAAGCATTCCTCATTCAGAGGCTTGTCCATGCTTAGCCCAGGCTGTACACTTGTGCTCCAGGGAATCCTTGGGTGGGTGTCCTAGGAATTCTGTAGTGTCTCTGCCTGTGTTCCTTCTTTGCCCTTTTTCCAGAGATTTTGAGGATGACTGAGGTCAGTGAGTCTGTTTTTTCCTTCTTGCTGTTTGTGCTGACAAGACATGTCTGAGGCTGAGTTTGCTGGAGTTCAGCTGGTTCCCCAGCTGCCTTTTATGTAGATCATGTGAATATTTTTATGAATTCTGTTGTCCAAGACACCAAAACAGAACTGGGGGATTAGAGACATTTGTTACTTGCTCTGCAAGTGAAGTCATGAATATGATCTTCCAGCATCTGACACAGCAAGTGGATTTGACTGTTTTTACCTCTTTTCTCACCTGAGTGCCTTGCTGTGAGTGCACACCATGTGAGAGCAGGATGGCAGTCTTTGGAAAGGAAATGAGCCGATCCTTTATTGACCTTTGGTTTTGGAATGTTATTTAGCTCAAACAGTGCACGCCTGGGCAAAACTTAGCCATAAATGCTCAAAAAACTCCACACACTGTTATTCACAGAGCACTTGAAGAGCTTCAAAGCATGGAGACTCCTCATGGAATGACAAAACAGTTTGGGTTGGAAGGGATCTTAAATATCATCTTGTCCCAATCCCCTGCTGTGGGCAGAGACTTTCCACTATCCCAGGTTGCTCCAAGTGCCATCCAGCCTGACCTTGGAGACTTCCAGGGATCCAGGAGCAGCCACAGCTGCTCTGGGCACCCTATGCCAGGGCCTCCCCACCCTCCCAGGGAAGAATTTCTTCCCAGGATCCCATCTAACCCTCCCTTCTGGCAGTGGGAAGCTATTCCCTGTGTCCTGTCACTCCAGGCCCTTGTCCACAGCCCCTCTCTGGGGCTACTTCAGAGCAGGAGCTTCCTTCCTTAGCAAACAGCAATTTCCTAAATGCCAAACTCCTCGGCCTTATTTTATCTACTTCTTTCAGGATAACATCTACATGTATGGTGGTAAGATAGATGCGACAGGGAACGTGAGCAGCCAGCTGTGGGTGTTCCACATCCCCAGGCAGAGCTGGGCTGTGGTGGCTCCCAAGGCCAAGGAGCAGTACGCTGTGGTGGGGCACTCGGCCCACATCGTCACCATGCGCGACAACAGCAGCGTCATGCTTGTCCTGTTTGGGCACTGCCCCCTCTACGGCTACATCAGCAACGTGCAGGAGTACAACCTGGGTGAGTGAAGGAGGGAGGCAGGGAGGGAGGGAGGCCCTCCTCAGTTGCTTCAGCTCTAGCAGTTGCTTTGAAGGTTATCTAAAGGACTTGTGTTCAAATAGCAAAACACAGGCAAATGTGTTCTCCTCCTCCTTTTTGTATTTACAAGAAGTTGAACCTAACATATTTGTATAATGCAATGAGCAGGCAGCCACGTACCTCCAGCTTTATATACACAGTGTTAAGTCCCAAAAGCATAAAGCTGTAATTGAGAGGCAAAGCAGGGCAACTCTGGGACAATTTAGATTAATTTTCCTCTCTCCCTCTGACAAAAGAAGCACTTCTGAAACTGTTTTTAAATTCTGTAATTATAGTAATAGCTGTAACAATTCAGACCAAATATCTGCTTAACCTGTCACCCATGACCTCAGCAGCAGATGCTATGGGGAACCAGGTGGTGAATTCCTGATAGGATCTGACCCTCATATCCTGGAATAGTCTAGGCTCTGATTTTAGGATCCAGAGACTTCTAGTATCACCAGTGGAGAAGCACAGGAAGCTTTCCAGGTAAACTGAACTTCTACCTAACTCAGAAATGGAGGCACGTTCCTGGCTCCATGGACCATGTAGTTAAGCACAGGAAGCTCACAACAGGAATGGGCTCGCTATTCTCAGGAATAGTGGCCCTGTCTGCCCTTTGGACCTGTTATTCTTGTCCTCCAGTCATGCTGATCCAGAGGATCTACTGGAGCCTGATTTTTTGGAGTTCATGTGAGCAAGATTTCTTCTTCTAGGAGAAATCCAGAGAGAGCCAGGGCTTGTGTGGGGCAGTGATTTGTTTTTGCAATGTATGATCTTTCAGACTGTTCAGTTCCTTTGCCTTTTGAGTGCCTGCTCTGGCCTGGAGTTGGGAATCTTGTATAGGGTTTCATTCAGCATTTACTGCAGAGATTTGGTGTATAATGTGGTATTTTTATTTCAGTTGCCATTATTATATGTCTAAAGTGCTTCAGACCATTGTCATTTTTGTGAATGAGATATAGGATCATGAATCACATATTAGTTTTTTACTGCAGTGTTCTTCACAGTCAGACTTGGCTTCAGTGCTGTCTGGCTTTGTACATATATATACATATATATAAAAGTAAAAGTGCTCTTGATTCCCATTCCACATCAAGTCACAGTGCTGGCATTTTCATGTCATTGAAATGCAATCTATTATTTGTCTGCTTTTTGTATCTCTTTTACTTAGCATGTCTGCAAAATCTAATAAATGACTGGGGAAGAGCTACTTCTGCTCTAATTAAAAATACCTGGCAGACTTCTTGAAGGAGAATATTTTTGGATATGAAGTGATAGAGACAGTGTCTAGATCTGAGTCAGGGGAATCCCAGTTTATTTCACCATGTTGTTGATGAGTTACTAATGGACAGAAATTAACCATGTTTTGTCACTCATGTTTTTCAGTGACAAATACCTGGAGCATCTTACAGACAAGCGGAGCTTTGGTGCAAGGAGGATATGGTCACAGTAGTGTTTATGATCCAAATACGAGATCAATCTATATCCATGGGGGTTACAAAGCCTTCAGTGCTAACAAGTACAGGCTGGCAGATGATTTGTACAAGTATGAAGTTGATTCCCGTATGTGGTAAGTGATTCTTCTTATGTCTTTTTCCTGTTTGCTATGCTGTCAGTTTTGTTTGTAGTGAACAAGAGGATGGGTATTTGATAAGGGTACAGTGGTCTATGTCTACCTGAATTCAGGGTAGATGCTGTGCTCGTGGATCTCTTGTTTTTATGTCCCCCTATGAATAGAGAATTATATAATCAGTATAATCAAGGCTGTGAACAAGCCAAGAAATCCATTTTAAACCATTGTTTGATTCAAGCTGGAAAGGAAAATGCTTAATTTTTTTTCTTGCTAGTCATACAGACTGTGCATGTGAGTGCAGTTACTGCAGTCAAGCGAGTGATAATCAATTCTGCAGTTATGACTGTAAAAGAATTTCTATTATAACCCTATTTTCTTCTGGCTCTGTAACTGCTTGAAATGTTAATTTCTTAAGCTGAAATCTTCTATGATTTGTTTCTGCCCAAAGATGAGTTTTGTTTAAAAGCTATAGCCACACTTCATAGCCTGGAGCAACAGGGGTGAAACACATTTTCCTAAATTCTGTGGTTTTCATAATGTTGATTCTAATGGCTCTTGACAAAAAGGAGACTGTCCTTTGGGTTAACACATGTAAAATTGAATCACTACATCTCTTATTGGCCATTAAAATAGCTTGTGTTTCTGCAGCAACTGTTTGTGAGTCTGTACTGATGAGGAAGGTAATGAGTGACTAATTTCCAACCCCCTCCTTTCCACTCAGTTGTACACACAGAAATAACCTCACTTCCTCTCTGGATTAATTTGATCTTCCACTTCAGCCATGGAGTGGACAAATCTGGCTGAGTAGGCAGAAACTTAGCAAATGTGACAATGTTCTTCCAAACTCCTGCAGCACCAATAACTCCTGCAGCACCAATTTTCTTTTGTCGCATTTATTTTGTCAGTCTGGCAAGCCCGGTTGAACAAGTGGAGAGTCTGGACTGTCTGTTCATTTCTAACTCTGATTTGCTTTTTTTTCTTTTTTTTGGTGTCATTGACTCTCTGTTTTATTCTTCAGTGATTTAGGCACTCTTTCTTGTTAAGTCTCATGAGCTTCCCATGGGCCCTCTTCTAGAGCTCCTCCAGGTCCCTCTGGAACAAATCCTGTCCCTCAGGCATTTCAACCACACACTCAGCTTGATGTCCCTTAGTGGAAGGGACCTTAAAACTCAACCCATTCCACATTCTGCTATTGCAGGCTGCTCTGAGCCCTTATCCCACCTGGCCTTGGGCGCTGCCAGGGATCCAGGGGCAGCCACAGCTGCTCTGGCAATCCCAGCCCAGCCCCTGCCCACCCTCCCAGCCAGCAATTCCCAAGGTGCCAGCCCAATCTCCCCTTTCCCAGTGGGAGCCATTCCCTGGCTCCTGTCCCTCTGTCCCTTGTCCCCAGCCCCTCTCCAGCTCTCCTGGAGCCCCTCCAGGCCCCTGCCAGGGGCTGGGAGCTCTCCCGGGACTGTTCCCTTCTCCAGGATGAACATTCCCAGCTCTGCCAGCCTGGCTCCAGAGCAGAGGGGCTCCAGCCCTGCAGCAGCTCCGCGTCCTCCTGCTGCTGGCCCCGGGCTGGGGCAGCTCTGCAGGTGGGCTCTCACCTCGGGGGGGCACAGGGGTAGAGTCTCCGCCTTCAACACAAATCCTCTCAGAAAAGTAGGAAAATCCTCCAAAAGATGGCCCTCTATGTTCAGTGCCATCAATCCTACTGATTAAAGTTGAGATCAGTGGTGAGTTTGATTAGTGCTTCCCATGATTTAGTCACTGATGAGCCTGTGTTTTGTGCGGGCTCCATTTTCAGGAGCTGTATAGATTTCCTTAAAATAGACTTTTTAGTTATGAGCAACAGATGCTGCCCAGTGTGAAAGAATTCTTTGGGTTGCTATAAAAGCAGAGTTACTACAAAATATTGGAGTCTTCCCAGGCTGGCTATTTTCAAAAGACAAGTTAGTGTGAAAATTTGAAAATCCCTAGGGAAAGAATTGATTATTTGTAGATCCTTAGCTTTGGAAAGAGGTTCTAATAGATATATTTCTCCTATAAATTAGCAAAGCAAATGGAAGGATGAGAATGAAATTACAGGTGGAATTGAACAGTGTGGAATGCAATTGTAAAGCATCTCATTAGGAAAAGTAGTTAATACTATCACCTGCCTCCCTGCACCCTCAAAATGTTCTTCTGCTTGGATTTATGGAGTGTTTTGCCTTTGTCAGGTACTTAGCAGTCTCATTAACATATCTATTTTTGTTTCCAAAGGACTATTCTGAAAGACAGCCGATTTTTCCGCTACTTGCACACAGCTGTGATAGTGAGTGGCACCATGCTGGTGTTTGGAGGAAACACTCACAATGACACCTCCATGAGCCACGGAGCCAAGTGCTTTTCTTCGGATTTTATGGCCTATGATATTGGTGAGTTCTTGCAGAAATAATAGCAACCCCCCCAAATACTTGGCTATTCCCAGGTAGCTGTCCTCAGTTTATCTCCAGAATGGCAGGTTTATGTGTGTGTATATTATCCCAAATGGTGCTGGGCACTGGGATGTGCAATCAGGAGAGGCTCATTAGCGTGCTTCAGAATTCCGAGTAAATGAGGTGCAGTGATATCCAGTTACAGACAGTAGCACTTCCTTTGTCAACAATTTATACACAACTTTGGGCATTAAAAATTAATTTTAATTAATTAATTAAAAATTAAGTTTTTAAATTGTGTATTGTTACAGAGTCGTAAAATCATGTAATCATTAAGGTTGGAAAAAACCTTTAAGATCACTAGCTAGCAACCCAGCACCACGACCATTTTCACTATTAAACCATGTCCTTAGGTGCCATTTCATATTTGCATTTCACATTTCAGGTTCACATTTCATGTTTTTTGAACACTTCCAGAGATGGTGACTCCATCACTACCATAGGCAGCTTTTTCTAGTGTTTTGCAACCCTTTACATGAAAATATATTTCCTAATACCTATTCTGCATCTTCCCTGGTCCAGCTTGAGACTGTTTCTGGCCTGCTATCTCAGCTATAACTCTATTCTGATATTTTGAGTGTGTTTTAATCTATGATTGATCAAAAATTCAAGTTCTTAGGACAGTTACAAGCACTAGACCCTGCTGAAACTCAACCTGCACTGTGCACATTCTTGTTTTAACTGTGTTATTCAATAAATAAAGCCAAATTGTCAGGTTGGATTTGCTAATTTTCAATAGCCAGGAGAGGGCAGCATCTATTTGTGGATTTGGATTCCTGAGACTGAGTTTAAGAAGAACAAGGAAAGAAGAGGTGAAATTACATAAAAGAAGGTACATACACACCCAGATAATTCATACTGGGGAAAAATGCCACTCTGTACCCTGACATTCACCTTTTGCTCTCAGAATGCCCTAAATGTGACTTCCCTGAAATAATCCTAAATCTGAAATCTTGTAGTGACTGTCCACTGAGATTTCACTCTTGGTTTGTGAGAGAAAAATGCGAGTGAATACTTGGGTCATCAGGGTTTGGTATCCTTCTGCCCTTTTGCTCTCTGTTATGGCAATCATTCTATTCTGCCTCCTGTGACTTCTAGTCACATCTCTCTGGAATCCTTGTATACTCCTAGCTAGCTTCATTTTGATTTCTTCTTTAGTTGAAGAATTAAAATGAAGTATTTGACTCGGTTGGATGGGGCTTGGAGGACCCTGGTATAGTGGAAGGTGTTCTTGCCCATGGCTTGGAGATGAAATGAGATTGTTTGAAGGTGCCATCCAGCCCAGAGTAAATTGCCATTCTGTGGCAGTCATGAGCAGTTTGATTTTTTTTTAAATTGTTTTTTTTTTTAAGCTTTGGTAGCAACAGTGATAGATTTTTCCTTCTGCATTCTGCTATCTGCCCTGACCTATTGAACTCTCTGTTACGTGTAAAACAGAAATGGCATTAATTTGTCAAAATATGCCAATAATGATGTTCATTTTGATTCCCGTTAGGTAACGGGCAGGTTCATATGACATGACAGGAGTATTGTCAACATCCCCAGTTCTTACCAGATATACACTGACGCGTGGAGCTTATATTGATTTTACCTCGCATGATGGGTGAGAGGTGTTCTTGAGTCACCTCATTCCTTGGAGGAGAGACTCTCAGCCTGAAAAGAGCAGCATTTTCTTGAGAAATAAGACCACTGCTTCTGTTCTCTTCATTGCAGGAGCCATTGTGCATGATTTTCCTTATCCCATGTGGCTAGAAATGTGTTAGGGTGGTGGCTCATCATTTGTGTCACAGCAGAAACATCTTTTCAGTGTTCTTCATGCATGATCTCTGCAGTAATTACTCTGGTCATGCTCACATTGATCTCCATGGGAATAAGCCCATGTAACCCCCCTCTTATCTATCCCTTGATGTTCCCAAGGCACAAGTTACCCAGGAGAAAAGCAAAGTCAGTTGATATGGAGATCCTTCAGTGGAGAGGATTAATAATCTTTATTCCCTACTATTCCATTTATAGTATGCTGTCTCGCTGGTTTACTCATTTCTTCGATCTTGTTGAGTAGCAATCATGATTGATTAATGATCACAGTGATGGAAGACTGGAGAGAAGTGGAATTAAACCCAGTCTGAAACAAATGCTTCAAACCAAGGTCTTTTCCTTAACCTTTGCCATCACAATCTATTTTGGTAGTAACTAATTTTGTTACATCATCCAATTTTTTGGGTTTTCCCTCCTCAAGTTTCCAAGTAATCAGAGCACATGCACTTCGTATTGGGAGGACATAAAATCTTTTTTCTGTGTGAGGCAATGCTAACAGCTTGCACTGAGATGTGTGTTGGTGGTGAACAATAACAATTCTTGAATGCTTTTTATCCTTAATCCTCAACTTGACCAGCTTGGGGCATATCCAATCCAAATTGTTCAGGTAGTGCCTGGTTTGGGAAGGCTTCAGGATAACAATCGAGCTGCATGCATGTGTTAGTCTTGATTCTCAGGACAAGCCTTTGCGTTGTTGACACTTGGGTTGGATGAGCACTTGGGCAGAGCTGTCTCACAGTATTTTTCCTGTTTTCTGCACACTAAAATGGCCACTTAGCTGTTGCTTTCTTCAAAATTGGTCTCTCTGGCCTTTGTCAAAAAGTTTCTTGCTCTGCAGCAGCTTTGGGTGGAAAAATGCCTCACTTAATTCTCCACCTGCTACTTATGTAAAGGTGCTACTTTTAAGTTGATCTTTTCTCCCTATAGAACAGAAACTAAAACTCTTCTATTTACCCCATCAAAATTCTGATTCTGATCACAAACACAGGGAGAGACTGGATGTTTTCGTAGTTGATATATTCTGTTTGAACAGTGCTTTTAATTAATTCTGGCATTGTAAATTTTAGGTTAGGTCAGGAAGAAGAAGTAGTAGTCCCAGAATTACTTGGTTTTTCCAGTGCTTGATCTCTGGTTAGAAATGGGAAAGACACTTAGCAAAATATCCAAGACGACGTGTTAATGTAGAAAAATCTGTTTCTTGGCATCACATAACACGCAACTTGGTGGCTGAAAAATTGAAAATTGCTGTCCAGTTTTTCTGAAATCTCCTGTTAAAAATTGGAACTGTCATGCTGGGCTAGGTTAAATTCTTGGAAAATAGAGCAAATGACATGTAAAAATAAATTTCAAAATCACAATTTATCAAACTAAATATAGCTGTGTCTTCTGTCTTTTCTTATCATTCTTTAACAAAATTTCTTGTGCATCTGCTGTTTTATCAAACAGTTCTCCAATTAAATTTAGTAAAAAATTAAAACTTTGTTATTCTTTGCCTTTTTAGTTTATTCATGGACTAGTTTGGTTTGTGGGCTTTTTTTTTTCCAGAGGGTCAGTCCATGACATAAGGGTTTTATCTCGTATTAAAGAATCTTAGGAGTATTTGAGGGCTCGGTAGATCTTTACAGAAGATTGACTTTTCTGTCTTAATTGCATAAATTAAATCCGAGTGCTGCTGGGATATTGGCCCCCAAAGTGATCCATTCCCTTTATGAAGTTTAAGTGTTATGAATTGGACAGACTTTTCCTACTTTTATTCCTTAGCTCAGTGGGCTAGATGTTTCTTAATTTCTTTTTCTCCCATGCTGCCCAAAGGAAAAAAATTACCTGGGAAACCAAGTAAAAAATGAAGCAGAACTTATAAATTTTATGCTAATAGAAAAAGATGGAATAATCTAACATTGTATTAAAAGAGAAAAACAGCCACAAATCCTTAAGCTATGATGAGTGAAAAATATTTTTAAAAACATGGATATCTGCCCTCTAGGAACATAATGGCAATGGAAAAATTAAAGATAAGCCTCTGTTCTCAGTGATACAGGTTTTGGGCAAAACTGCAAATAATTCATGTATAAACAGATAAAACCCAAACTTGTTACATGTTAAGGGAACTAACCTACCATTAGGAAAAATCCTAATAGTAACGGAGGAAAAGCAGCTTCTTGTTCTGCTCCCTGAGAGCAGAGCCCCCCGGCTGTCCTCTCCTGCCAGGAGCTCTGCAGAGCCACAAGGGCCTCCTGAGCCTCCTTTGCTCCAGCTGAGCCCCTTCCCAGCTCCTCAGGGATTCTCCAGCCCCTTCCCAGCTCCTCAGGGATTCTCCAGCCCCTTCCCAGCTCCTCAGGGATTCTCCAGCCCCTTCCCAGCTCCTCAGGGATTCTCCAGCCCCTTCCCGGCTCCTCAGGGATTCTCCAGCCCCTTCCCGGCTCCTCAAGGATTCTCCAGCCCCTTCCCGGCTCCTCAGGGATTCTCCAGCCCCTTCCCGGCTCCTCAGGAATTCTCCAGCCCCTTCCCGGTTCCCTCAGGGATTCTCCAGCGCCTTCCCAGCTTCTCAGGGATTCTCCAGCCCCTTCTCAGCTTCTCAGGGATTCTCCAGCCCCTTCTCAGCTTCTCAGGGATTCTCCAGCCCCTTCCCGGCTCCGTGCCCTGCCCTGGACTTGCTCCAGCCGCAGGATCCTTGTTGAAAGATGGCAGGTACTTTGGGATGTTCAGGAAGAAATGTGCTGTTCATTATCCACAGAAGCCTTTCTGGAATGTTTTTTTTCCCTTGTAGCCTGTGATCGATGGTCTGTCCTCCCTCGCCCGGCTCTGCACCATGATGTGAACAGGTTTGGGCACTCGGCTGTGCTGTACAACAGGTAAGGGCAGAGGCAGAGCTCTGCCATCCCTGGAAATGAGGAGCTCTGGCTGAGGGTCTGGCACAAACCTCCTTGTCCACGGACCTTTGGGCTGCCCCCTGGCTGGAAGGGTCCAAGGCCAGGTTGAAGGGGGTTTGGAGCATCATGGTCCAGTGGATGGTTTCCCTGCCCGTGGTACGGGCTGGAATGAGGTGGGATTTAAGGGTCCTTCCTACCCAAACCATTCTGTGAATCTCTGAAAGTTTTCTGATCTTCACACTTGTCATGTCTTCAGTATTCACCTGTTCTCATTGGCCCTTCTTCACTGGGCTAAACTGTCTTAGCTCACTTAATTTTTTTCAATAATTTGATTTATTTTTCATTATTTTTATATATATTTCTATTTTTTATTTCTTTCACAATTGTGCATTTCACGTTTACTTCTTAGCTGCACTGACAACATTTGCTTCCAAATCTGAATTTCACTCATGCTTGTTTAAGTTTGTCCATGTTTCACTTTATACACCTTATCCTGTGGGGTTGGTCTTCCCCAGGCACGTGATGTCCAATATTTGAGTGAAATCTTAGGTGAGATTTTGGCTGTTAAGCTTTACACACTGTAGTGCTACGCCTGGTTCCAAATCAACAACTGTTACTGAATCAGTGCAACCAAGTTTGAGAAATTAATTTCTTAGGAGTTCTGAAATAGAATGAAAATCATAATAAAAATATTTACTATTCAACTGAAACTTCTCTTTTCATTTGTCTTGGCCTTTCTTCATCATATTTTTTGAAGGTGCATTGTTAGACACAGGTGCACAGAGTTTTGTGTGACATCTTTGTGTATCTACTAAAATTTAATGCTTTGCCTAGTGCAGCTGTGGTACTGAAAGAGGTTTGAAATTCCCCACTCCTCTCCCTACAAAATATTATTTGTTTTGTGTTTTTATTTTTACAGAGGAGCAGAGAGAGTGACAGCACCAAATTCTTTTGTCACAGTTTCTGAACTCTGGTTTAATGCTGTGATCCTATCTCCCCAGTTTTTAGTGTTCCTGCATGTCTTGCCAGTGTAGGTTACAGGAGGATCCCACATTTTTGCAGCATTTTAGGCGTAATCATGTTAATCAGGTCCCTTCAAAGTTTTGGCTGAAGGGGAAGATTGGTTGATGACCTTGAATAGCTTTGACTCTGTGTCGAGTCTTTCTGGCTTCTCTGAAACAGTGAAATTTGTCTGACCTTTTCTTTAGCGTCTCCCTTAACTAAGAGCTATTTATTTGGATTTATATGTGCTGGCATGTAATAAAACACTTCCCTCAGACCTCAAATCCCATTAACCTGGAGCAGTGCTCTGTCCATGAAAACAGCTACGAGTTTTTCTCTCTTTACTTCCATGTTGACCAGCACCATGTATGTATTTGGAGGCTTCAACAGCCTCCTCCTAAGTGACATCCTGAAGTTCACACCTGAGAGATGTGAGGCTTTTGACAATGAGACGTCCTGCCTGCAGGCAGGTCCTGGTGTCAGATGTGTGTGGGCTCTCCGCTGCATCCCCTGGGAAAATGCAACAGTGGAGCAGCAGCAGAAAATCTTTGAGGACTGTCCTCCCAAGCCAGGTATGTGTCATATTCTTTCCCTTTTCTGAAAGGCACGCAGGCTCTTCTTCTTTTTCCAAATTCTGTCCCGTGTTAATTGTATGCCATTACAAGGTCAGGTTTCAGATGGGGGCTATGGTTGTGCTTCCACATGTCTGGGAGCCCTTCCTCTGACCAAGAGTCATGGAGATGTGGAGGTGTTTCTGTCTCCTGCCCCTGAAGCTGCTTTTTCATGAGATCTTTTTCATACCCTGCTTCTTGGACTTACTTTTCTATCCCTAACAAGCATCATCAGCCAGGAACCTGGCCTCCACCATCATTCTGTAAAAGGTTACTCCAGGAGTTACCTTGTGAGAGCCAAGAATTTGATGAAGAGCACCATGGGACAAGGAAGGGCCTCTGAATCTGGTGTGCTTATCCTGTACTCTTCAAAAGAGACAGCAGGAATGGAATACTGCTTTAGGAAAAGTGATTTCATTCTTTTAGAGGGGGTTGGTGCCAAATGATCTTCAAGGTCCCTTCCAATCGAAACCATTCTGGGATTCTATGGTTCTATGTATAGAGGCAGATAAAATGAACTAATGTTTTAAGGTCTGCTTCCTGTATTTCCCCTTAGAATAATTTTAAACCACTTCATCCTGATACATTCATTGCTCTGAACTGATTATACAACCCTTGATTCTGTAACAGATGGGCAGCCTTTAATTATTTAATATAAACTGATGTAAGGGGATATTGCCTTCCTGGGCTCTCAATGTACAATACATTTTTACAAAACACAGGCAATAAGTAATCGGAAAGATGAATGAAAAGTTCAAGCTTCACATGAAAATGCTCTACTTGAAAGCCAGGCTTGCAGGAAGATGGGCCTGTGCTGGGAGATGGCCACTGTCCTTATGGAATATCCTCTGGCATCATTTCCCTGGGCATGTCTTAATCTTTCCCTGGCACATGTCTTAATTCATGTGCTTCCGTGTCTTGGTGCATTATTCTCTGGTGGTGTGTTTTAGGGCTCCTCAGGCACTGAAAATGATTGCTGTTGTAAGTAAAAGCATTTTTCTATCAGTTCAAACACATGAAAGTACCTGATTTTAGTTGCTAACAGAAAATCTACAGGCACTGCTATATGGTTGTATATTTTGCTGTAAATGATCAAGTTCTGAGAGCTCTGTTGGGAAATGCCTGTTTTTGGTCATGCAGGTTTTTTTCTTTAATAGTTGTAGACAATGAAAAATGTGATCAGATTACAGACTGCTACAGCTGCACAGCCAACACAAACAGCTGTCAGTGGTGTTCTGACCAGTGTATCCCAGCACACAGCAACTGCACAGAGGAACAGGTAATGGCTCTTAAGACTTCCTTAGTTTAAATTTACCCTTTGGAACAGCAAATGTCCACATTTTCATCTGTCAGTGTTATGATCCCTGTTTTGTTATTCCCAGCGCATGTCTAGCTCAAAATTGCTACATGCTTGGATTTTTTCAATTTGATCCAAGGGTTTTGCATGGTATTTTCCAATGAATTTAGGAGACTGGCTGTGGGCAGGGGAAGAGGTGGAGGTTTCACCATGGTGTGATTGTTCATTAATCATGTTTCGGGTTTGATATCAATAGGGCTTTCCCTAGAAAAAAACAAAATAGCCCTCCTGTAAAAGCTTTAGTATGGAAAACATGTCCAGTGGTGTTTTGAGGGAATATTCTGGATAACCAGTCCAGGCTGTGTCCAGTTCCACAGCTTTTGGATAAATAAATTGCTTTGTAGAACCAAACTCTGATATTTAGTGTTGTAGTCATGGCTGTTGCAAACCCACATGGCTTGGATATTCAGAAGAAACCTCACCTGTGCTATTTATTTTAGGTTCCTGTTACTCTCTACGACAATTGTCCCAAGGATAACCCTGCCTATTACTGTAACAAAAAGACAAGTTGTAAAAGCTGTGCCATGGATCAAAACTGTCAGTGGGAACCTAGGAATCAGGAGTGCATTGCTTTGCCGGGTAGGTACTGGTGGCCTAACCCAAATTCACCCGCTCCAAAAGTTCTTGTTAAATTTTTGTTTGTTTTACTGCCAAATCTGTAAATTTTAGTGTTAAGATGGAGGAAACAGTGTTGTTTAATCATACCAGCTTTGGTATGAAACTTAATTTCTGGTAAATTCAACAATTCTGCTGGAGTATTTTTCAGTCCCAGTTGTCTGAAGAGGACTATGGTTACTTGTATCATTATTAGGCTATATTGCATCTCTCCCTTTTCATTTGATAAAAGTTGTTGATAATAGGCTTTTGCAAGCTATTAGATTTAATAGTGCATGCTATTTAATTTCAGAACTAAAATAGTGCAAAAGCATAATGGCACATACTGGACAAATGAGGCAAGTAATGCCTGAAGTGTTTAAGGAAAATTCTCCTTTTGGAGTGTTTCAAGGGGAGCTCACAGGAGTTGGTAATAATTCCCTTGCAGTAAGTTGTTTTTTTTAAATCCCAATGACTGGATAACTGGGAGAGAAATACAGGATCTTCAGTGATGAACATTTGTAAGTAATAAAATAAAGAGAAATGGGAGAAAACCCATTAGACAGGACATTTTAATGGACATGAAAAGTCTTCCCCTAGGAACCAGTGGGTATGGACATGTCCAGGTCTCGTGTTTGCCAGTCTGCAACAGTTCTAAATTGAGGACACTTTGTAGAAGAGCAATGAAAGTGAGAAAAACACTTTTAGTAAGATAGATAAAGAGTTTGGTCTGTTTTATTTGATGAAGAAAAGGGGATGACCTCGTCATATGTGTAAAAAGCGCATCTGAAAAAATGACACTTGAGAGCTTTTCCATCTATCAAGTCTGAATTCACACTGGAAATGCCCATTAGGGTTTGTTTTGGTTTTTTTTCTGTAAGGGAAATAATTAATCACAAAGGAGTCCTTCAGTAGTGGGATTGTGCTCAAACTGAAGCAGAGATTAATCCTGGAAGTTTGTGGTGTGGACAGGATTAGCAGAACAGCCCTCTCCTGCCAAAAGGTCCCCTGACAACTCTGGGTGAATAAGTGGCTTCAAGACATAAACAAAATACAAATTTGGCTTTTCTTCCTCTTTCTCCTGCAAGAATTTTGATATTCAACATTGTAAACAAGTGCTTTGTTTACCTACTGCAGATAACAAATGCTGATGTGGAACTTCAGCTCCCCTAAACAGATTTTCTTCTACTCCAATATTACTATCTATCAGCATTTCTGAGCACACATCTAAGTCATACTGGTTTGGGATGGGGCTGTAGGTATTTCTTAGTGGAAGGGTTCATGGGATCATTAGGGCTGGAAAGTACTTCCAAGATGATGCATTAAGTTCAACCGATGTCCCAACCTCATCATGACACTAAGGGCCATGTCTGCTCATTTTCTGAATGCTTCCAGGGGTGGGGACTCCACTACTAACCTTGACAGCCCCTTCCAATGCTTGGCAACACTTTTAGGGAATAAATTTTCCCTATTACACAATGTAAACCTTTCCTGGCACAACTTGAGGGCATTTCCCCTCATTCTCTGGGAGCAGAGCCCCCCTGGCTGTCCCCTCCTGCCGGGAGCTCTGCAGAGCCACAAGGGCCCCCTGAGCCTCCTCTGCTCCAGCTGAGCCCCTTCCCAGCTCCTCAGGGATTCTCCAGCCCCTTCCCAGCTCCTCAGGGATTCTCCAGCCCCTTCCCAGCTCCTCAGGGATTCTCCAGCCCCTTCCCAGCTCCTCAGGGATTCTCCAGCCCCTTCCCAGCTCCTCAGGGATTCTCCAGCCCCTTCCCAGCTCCTCAGGGATTCTCCAGCCCCTTCCCAGCTCCTCAGGGATTCTCCAGCCCCTTCCCAGCTCCCTGGACTCGCTCCAGCCCCTCCAGGGCTCTCCAGAGCTGTCCCAGCACTGGAGGTGTCCCAGTAGTGCCAGCACAGGGGATGAGCACTGCCCTGGGTGCTGCCACTCCAGAGCTGGCACAGCCCCTTGCCCACCTGGGCTCATGTTTTTTCACGTTTTTTTCACTACCTTGATTGTTCGGAAGGTTACCTGCATCTCTGGATTTTTCTTTCCCCCCCTTGTCCCCTAGAAAATATCTGCGGAACAAACTGGCATTTGGTTGGCAACTCCTGCCTGAAGATCACCAATGCCAAGGAGAACTACGATCATGCCAAACTGTCCTGCAGGTCCAATGGTGCTTTACTGGCTTCACTCACCACCCAGAAGAAGGTGGAATTTGTTCTGAAGGAGTTGCAGAAGATTCAGTCTTCCGTGAGTGCTTCTTTTCTGTGTCCCTTCCGTAATAAAGCTGTGGCTGTGGAGGAGTCCTTGCTGGAGTATTGTGTGCTCTGTACACAATGGAAATGCCTCTTAACCAAAACAAACTGATTTTCTTTTGAAATTCAGTGTACCCTCTGGGTGCTTCTGAGCTGAAATTGTAGAGAATGTAAATGGGAAAGGTAAATATAAACATATACAGTGCCTTAGAGATATCACTTTCTGTACTGGAGTCATACCCGCATTTCCCAGTGGAATGCACGACTGCAGCAGGAGCCCTCTGGTGATCTGTGCACAGTATTTTCTAAATAAAAGTCCCTTGGGGGCACCGCAGGTGTTTAATGTAAAGTATTGAGTTATTTACTCCACTCAGAAAAGCAGCTGTTTAAAATGTCACCTTCTCATTCCACAGAGCTGCTTGGCTTATTTGGAATTATTTGTGTGTGATTTAGTGGCAGGTGCTTTTCTGTCAGGCACAGGGAGAAGTGAATTGGAATTTTTCCCTCTTCATGCATCAATGAAATAAATAAATATTTTTTCCAGTCCTTAGGAAAAGAAGGGAGATGTTCAGGACAGGTTGGATAGGTGGTGCTACAGCCATGACAAACAACGACACCATGCATCTCTTCTAAAATCCTGGATTAGCCTGGAAAGCTCTTGTGGCCTGATGGCACATCAGAATAAGAACTCCTGGGTCCCAGAGGCCACTGTGAGAAGCATTTTCTCTAGGAAAAATGAGACTGGAAGCAATAGGATGGCTTTTTTCCAAGGGAGAACATACTTCAGTACTTAAGAGAAATATTCCCCTGTTAAAATAAGAACATTCCCTGCCTCGATTCCCTTTGTACTTTTAAAGTGAAATTTCTGCAATTACAGTGTTTTAGAGGGGAGTCAATTTATCTAAGGAATGGCAGGGTGCAGTTTAAGCAAGGTTAAATCTTTTGTAAAATGAAGAAGCCAAGCCTGGGATACTGTAAAAAACCATGATTTTGACAGCTCCAGGTGTTTCTGGATATTCCAGTAGCTGAGTGTAAATTCCTAAAGACACATGATAACCCTTCCCTCATAGTGTTTAAATCTTTACCGTGTAAAAAAAAAAATTGCTAATTTACAGGGATGTTTTTCCACCTACAGACTCCTTTGAAAAGTGAGCTCAAAGAGACGAGGAGCCTGTTTTAATGGAGTTTGTATAGAATACTTGTAAGGTGGGAAACTAATATCCTGAGCTGATCCCAGAGTGTGGGTAGCAGGAAAGGTGGGAATTGTGCCCTGTGCCCCCTGAGGTGAGAGCCCACCTGCAGAGCTGCCCCAGCCCGGGGCCAGCAGCAGGAGGACGCGGAGCTGCTGCAGAGAGCCCAGAGGAGGCCCCGGAGCTGCTGCAGGGCTGGAGCCCCTCTGCTCTGGAGCCAGGCTGGCAGAGCTGGGAATGTTCATCCTGGAGAAGGGAACAATCCAGGGAGAGCTCGGAGCCCCTGGCAGGGCCTGGAGGGGCTCCAGGAGAGCTGGAGAGGGGCTGGGGACAAGGGACAGAGGGACAGGAGCCAGGGAATGGCTCCCACTGGGAAAGGGGAGATTGGGCTGGCACCTTGGGAATTGGGAATTGCTGGCTGGGAGGGGGGGCAGGGGCTGGGCTGGGATTGCCAGAGCAGCTGTGGCTGCCCCTGGATCTCTGGCAGTGCCCAGGCCAGGCTGGAGCCTGGGGCTTGGAGCACTGGTGGCTGTGCTGAAGGAGGCTCTGCTTTGCAGTTGCTCCTTTTTCAAGTAAATGGTAAGTAGATGTTTAGTAATAAAAAGAAAATATGTTGGTGTTAGCCTGATATGCTTTGTTAACCCTGTTGCTGTTGAAAGCTGCAGCTCTAGGGTATAAAAGTGCATAAAATCAGTTTGAAGTAGGTGATGTTTACTTATTTTAGCAGTAAAACTACTCATTATACCAACAGAGCACAAATGCTCCTCCGTGAAAGTGTGCCCAAAAAAAAATTGCTAGTAGAAATAGTTGTCTTATAGGTTCTTTATATTAAGACGTTTGTGGTTAGCAGCACTAATTTAGGTTTGACCTGCTCCTTTATTTCTAGCCCAAAACTTTGACTCCATGGGTTGGACTGAGGAAAATCAATGTGTCCTATTGGTGCTGGGAAGACATGTCTCCCTTCACCAACACTCTTGTCCAGTGGCTTCCCAAGGAACCAAGTGATGCTGGATTTTGTGGATATTTAGCTGAGCCTTCCCAACAGGGATTGAAGGCAGCAACGTGTATCAACGAGGTCAACGGCAGTGTCTGTGAAAGGCCAGGTAACAACAGCTGTTTGGTTGATTGATATTTCCTAAAGAGAATGCAATTTCTTACATTTCAAACCAGCTGCATCATTACTTTGCCAAAGAAAAGTACTTCTGAACCAGTGTCTAGCATATGCATTTCCTACAGGAAATAAAAATTTTAAAAGTGGCTCAAAAATTATGCTGTTAACTTTAAAACATTTGAAGTACATTCTTTTTTTCTTTTTTTTTCTTAATTGCTTACCTACATGTGACATTTAGAGTAAATATGGTATGGAGCAATCTCCTGTTTCAAAAAAATAAAAGTAGCTTCCATTTGAATTCCCCATTTCCCCTTCCCCTGCTATGTAGCCAGAGGAGGATTTTATCAAAGTTTGAAATTAATTGGCCAAGACACTTTGGAGATACGAGAACTTTGAAAAAAAGAATCTGTTTGCTTTTGGGAAAAGTCTTCCAGCTTTGTTGAAACTGCATATCATTTCAGATGGCTTGGTCTGTTAATTCTCCATTGTAGCTGATTATTTCTGAATACCAATTAGTGCCTCTTTAAGTATTAGGGAAAGTGGTTTATAAAATAAAAATTTTATGTACACTGCACCAGTTGAAATCATTTTTGTGGAAGTGGAGGATGTGAATCCTGAATGTGGAACCTGAACTCAAAATTCCATACGTTTTCACTTGCAGCACTTGGGTTTATGCTCTACCCTGGTCTTTATGCTCTTAGAACAGTCATGCAAAGCAAAACTTAAAGCATTGGCTTATAGTACAAACTGCTGAGTTAGTTCTGCTTTCACTGCTCGTTCGATGTCTGGAACTGATCAAATCACTTAGAACACCTTCCTGCGTGCTCGTGTGAAACAGGGTTGTGCCCAGCGCTTTGCTGGGGAGGGTAACTGAGGGATGCATCAGCAGAACTGCAGAGAAAAGGGACCGTGCTCTCCTGACACCACCTCGGAGGGCTGGGGCCGCCCCTGCACCCTGGCAGGGCCCAGGGCCAGGCTGGGCACCGGGAGCTGCCCCCGGCAGGGCTGCAATGGGATGGTCTTTAGTCTTGACGGTCCCTTCGGAGGCGAAGCGTTCCGTGCTTGTTTGTGGCAGAGAAGTGATCGCTGTCCTCCCCCACAGCCAACCACAGCGCCAAGCAGTGCCGCACGCCCTGCGCGCTGCGTGCCGCCTGCGGCGAGTGCACCAGCGGCAGCTCCGAGTGCATGTGGTGCAGCAACATGAAGCAGTGCGTGGACTCCAACGCCTACGTGGCCTCCTTCCCCTACGGGCAGTGCATGGAGTGGTACACCATGAGCAGCTGTCCACGTGAGTGCCGTGCCCGCCTCGGGCCAGGGGGGGCTGCAAGGTCGGGGAGCCCCCAGGGCTTGTGCTGAACAGAAGGGGCTGAGAGGAGTGAGGTCAGGCCGGATGGGGTGTGAAGCACCCTGGCCTAGGGAAAGGTCTCCTGCCCCTGGCATGGGGTGGAACGACACAGCCTCCAAGGGATTGCCTGATTATCAAAGCCGAGTTAGGGTTTACACAAGTGTTTGATTCTGAAGTATTGTCTACTTAGAGACTGTAGTAGGAATTCCTACCTTATTTAAAATAAATTACTTTTTTGCCCCTTTTAGGTAGATGTGGGCAAACTGCAAAAGCATCGTGGCACTTTGGAATAGTGCGTTACCTTTTCAAACTGGGGTAAAAGAGCCTAAAACATTAAAGTGAAGATGTAGAAATTATTATATTTATGTTGAATTCTTTAGGAGCTTGGTGTGAGCAGGGTCATCACAAGTAACTCAAAGTGTTGCAAAGTAAGAGATGAAGAAAATGAATTTAAGGAGCACGAGAGTATGAACTTCCCATATTGCCAGAGGTGAAAAGTTGGAGGAAGCATCAGGCAGGAGATGAGTAAGCTAAAATAATGGGAAAAACCCCTTTTTTTTTCTTTTTAAAGGCAAATATTGTCTATTTAAATGTCAAATTAGAAAGTCTGCTCATCTTGCAACACCAAGAGTCCAGAAAATACTTTTAGGTTGGTCTGAGGAAAGGAATAGAAAAGCTTTTCTGTATGTAAAGAGTTTGTCACTCCTAAAATCCAGTCCTATTAGAGAAAGGAAGGGCTAAAGGATGGAATTTTATTCTCCTATTTGTATTTTACGCTTTTTGACTCAGATAAATACTTGAAATAATAGCACGTGATACTGAAATGTGGTAGGATGAGGCTCAGAGTGACTAAACTGGCCGGTTTTTAGCCTTTGCTTCCAGATAGCTCATTTGTTCATCTAATCTATTTGAAATCAATTGGAGGTGTTTTGTAGAGAGAACATTAACCTCTGGTGTTACAGGGTGGTGGGTAATGATTTGAAAAACCTCCGTGTGTGTTGTGCTGTTTTGTAACTCATTGATTATTGGAACCTTTGTTGGCAGTTACCTTAGATTCTGGAATAAATATGCTTGATAGGAATGAATATGTTACTGCGAATACCAGAATAAATATTTCTGGATTTGATGAGATAAATATTTTGGTGAGATAAGAATACAGTTATGCAGAATACGTTCTGCATTTTTTGTTGCCTGTATTTGAGATAGTGCTTTATTCCACAATTTCATGTTTTGTTTGGTTTTTTTGTAGCTGAAAACTGCTCAGGCTACTGCACATGTGCTCAGTGCATGGAGCAGCCGGGCTGCGGGTGGTGCACGGACCCGAGCAACACTGGGAAGGGGAAGTGCATCGAAGGCTCCTTCCGGGGTCCTGTCAGGATGCCGAGCCCGTCCACGCCAGGGAAGCACAGCTTGGAGCCTGTCCTCAATGTCAGCATGTGTCCTCTGGAGAGCCGCTATAACTGGTCCTTTATTCAGTGTCCGGGTAAATATGCAGCGTTTAATTGTCCAACATCTTGATTAAGTGCAAGGGAAGAGAGTTTTTAAGACTATGGTGGTGTCTTGTGTTCCCTCCTGTTAATGGGGGGAGGAGAAGAGTGTGGAATATGAATAGGAATTGCACACTTGGAGATGGAAGGAGCTGTGAAGCAGCTGAGCTGCACAGGTTTGCTGCATGAAGACGTTATTATTTATTCCTTGAGAGAAATTTTTCCTTTCCCTAAAAACCTTTACTGGTATTTTCCCTAAAAAACTTTGCTGACATTTTAAACTTTTGTTTATTTATTTTAAGGATGTTTGAAAGAAATACAGATCTTCCTTTGAGGATTGTTTTCATTGTTAATAAAAATGCTTAGGATGATTTTTAACTAATGTTTTTGATGCAGCACTCCCCTCCCCATTCCTTGTAAATCCATCCCACCAGCAGCTTCCAGTCCAATGTGCGTGTAATGTTTTGCAGTTCAGTTTTCCGTGTGTTGCTTTGAATTTAATTTTTTGATATGCACCTATCTTTGGGTCCAGGTATCACTAGCAAGAGAGGAGAACCTCTTGAGCAGGTGCATGAAATGGTTTAATTTATGCTCTGCACAGCGCAGACTCCTGAGGGTCTCTGAGCTGTATTTGAGCACCAGTACTCATCGTGTTCCTGTTTTCCACAGCCTGTCAGTGTAATGGGCACAGCAGGTGTGTAAATGAGAGCATTTGTGAGAAGTGTGAGAACCTGACCACGGGCAGGCACTGTGAGACGTGTATCTCGGGCTACTACGGGGATCCCACCAACGGGGGCACGTGCCAGCGTAAGTGCGGCCTCAGAGCTTCCTGCCCTGAGCTCCTCCACGCTTTCTGCTCTTTGCTCGTTCTTCTGCTCTCTTAACACAAATTACACCCTGAGAATTCATGTTTTCTTTCCTGCAGGCGAGGCTCAGTTCTTGTTTCTTCAAATCAAAGACACTCAAATTTCACTCGAACTGCTGAGTGAAATTACTTTCATTGCACATAAAGACGATTGTATACCCTCCTTTCTAAACTTGGAATGACCGCAGCAAAAAAGTGTCTGTATTTTAGTGTTTGATGATCCTGTTTTTAAAAGAAACGGTGTTGATCCAAATGTCTTGAACAAATTTCTGCTTATCTAAGTTTCACCTTCTATTCCATTTGGTCAATGTGTTGAGTGTTTATGGTTAAAATTGTCTGCTTCATAAAGGCTTGCCATGTTTCACTGAGGACTTGGCTGCATGTCAGTCGAGGATTAGGAAAACCCGATTAAAATTGCATTTCAGTAAAGTGCTTTTGGGACTCTTTGGCACAAAGAACTGTTTTCAGCTGTGCAAGATGCAGTTAAACTGGCAAAAAGGCTTCCTTGAAAGACCAGTGCATTTAATATTGAGAAATGTACATAGAAGACTGCAGCCTCATGGCATGGTTTTGAACTGCTGTGAGGTTTTCAGTGTTGTGGCATGAGGATGCCAATTGTAAACCAGAACCCAGCTGTGAGAAGTGCAGATGTGAGGGAAGGTACTTCTTCCTCCTAAGAGATTTAATCAAAGAGTTATGGAATTGAGTTGGAAGGAACCTTAAAACTCATCTCTTTCCAATGCCCTGTCATGGGCAGTGAAACCTTCCACTGTCCCCGGTTGCTCCAGCCCCAATGTCCAGCCTGGCTTTGGGCACTCCCAGGGGTCTGGGACAGCCACAGCTGCTCTGGGCACCTGTGCCAGGGCCTGCCTACCCTCCCAGGGAACAATTTCTGCTCAATATCCCCCCCAACCCTGCCCTCTGGCAGTGGGAGGCATTCCCTGGCTCCTGTCCCTCTGTCCCTTGTCCCCAGCCCCTCTCCAGCTCTCCTGGAGCCCCTCCAGGCCCTGCCCGGGAGGGGCTCCAGGAGAGCCCCTCCCGGGAGCTCTCCCTGGACTGTTCCCTTCTCCAGGATGAACATTCCCAGCTCTGCCAGCCTGGCTCCAGAGCAGAGGGGCTCCAGCCCTGCAGCAGCTCCGGGGCCTCCTCTGGGCTCTCTGCAGCAGCTCCGCGTCCTCCTGCTGCTGGCCCCGGGCTGGGGCAGCTCTGCAGGTGGGCTCTCACCTCAGGGGGCACAGGGCACAATTCCCACCTTTCCTGCTGCCCACGCTGCCATCAGCCCAGGGCACCGGGGCTTCTGGGCTGGGCCATGTCCAATTCTCACCCAGCAGCACCCCCAGGCCCCTCTCCCCAAGGCTGCTCTCCAGCCACTCCCCACCCATCCTGTGTTTGTGCTCTGGCTTGCTCCAGCCCCGGTGCAGGACCTTGCACTTGGCTTCATTGAACTTTATGAGGTTTACGCAGTCCCGTGGCTCCAGTCTGCCTGGGTCCCTTTTGGTCCTATCCAGGTACTGTTGGAGGCTGTCTAGGTCTGTCTGCATGTCCCCTCTTCCCTCCTGCATGCTGGCATTATCAGTTTGGTGTCAGCAGCATTGCTGTGGGTTCCTCAGTCCCACCTCCCCTGTCACCAACAGAGATGTCCAACAGCACTGGTCCCTGTGGATTATGTTAGTGGAGTACACTGAGGTGGAACGAGGCAGTTAGGTACAGTGATGGAGAAGGCAGAATAAAAATAACTTTGCTCAGAGTAGTTTCAGTACTTCTGTGAAATGAGTGTGGGTGGTTTGTGGCCAGCCTTGAAGAATGAAGTGGAGGTGATTAATGATTGGACATTGAAGACGTTTTCTTGTGTCTTCCAAGTGTGGAGACAATCCAGTAGAAAACACTTGGATATTTAGTATATTTATTGGGAGTAGTGCCAACCTTTGGGATGCAAATGAGGGTAAGTAGCTGGAGTGTGGAGTCCCAGTTTCCTCCAGCAGGAGGGAGGTGGTGATAGTTGAGGCTGTGACGAACTTCCCAGATGGACAGATTCAAAGAAGGGTTGAAAAACTCGCAGTGATTCAGCTACCTCCGTTAGAGCAAACGGATATGGAATTAACAGACAGCACAGCAACATGGGTGCAAAGGAGAAGGTGCATTCCTGACACTTGATTTCACAATATTATCTGCCAGATTAAATACTGCTGATTCTCATAAACTCATTTCAGGTGAAGATACTTTGAAATGTTATAAAATTTACTTGAAAGTAATGAATAAATTGAGGCTGAGTTGCTTGAGAAAATACAGAATCGTACCCTGAGCTTGGAGGTTTAATCACTGGATCACAACGTGCCTGTTGGTAGATGTTCCTTTTCTATGCATGTGGAAATGGAGAGGAGAGTAAGTTCCTTTGGACTCTTGTGCATAAGGATTGTCCCAAAATAGTTTGTTGTTGAGATAATGAATGACAGACTGAAATCATCCAGGTGCCTGAAAAAGAAATTAGAAAATGTGTTGAGAGATTGTGGAACAGCATTCATTCCTTATCTGATGGAACCAGTAGCTCATGTCAGAAGTGCTTTGCTCTCAAGTGCTTTGGACCCAGGTTTTCAATTTGCTATGATTTGACACTGTTTACTGGGAAGGGGAAAGAATGAGGGAAGCAGGAACCTGGGCAGAAGGACTGAGGTGGATTGGGAAAGTGAAAATCACCCTATCTGATGCAGCCAGGCTGACTGCTGCCTATTAGTCATTTTTGCATAGTGGAAACCTTTCCAGAGGAGAATTCTTCAGATAAGGATTAGCTGATGGGCAGCAGAGCTAGCTCCTGTTTTCTCCCTTCTCTGCACTGTGGTCCCTCCATCCTTTCCCATTAATAATGTGCTGATTTCACTCTTTTTTTGCCTTTGTGAGCACAAATACTAAGTGCTGCTCTGTTTTTAGAGCCCACAGTCACAACCGTGCTGGAGGCTGTTGCTGTACACTCCAGCCTGACACACAAATGTCTGTATGTTTGCACACTTACTGCCTAGTGTGAGTCCTGGGATCATGAAATGGTTTGGGTTGGAAGGGTTCTAATAGGCCACCCAGTGCCACCTGCCATGGCAGGGACCCCTCCCACTGTCCCAGGGGCTCCAGCCCCAGGGTCCAGCCTGGCCCTGGGCACTGCCAGGGATCCAGGGGCAGCCACAGCTGCTCTGGGCACCCTGTGCGGAGGCCTGCCACCCTCTCAGGAAAGAATTTCTTCCCCATATCCCATCTAACTGTGCTCTCTTTTATTTCACTGCCTTCATATCCCTGTAAAAAGTCCTAACACAAGATTCTATTACTTGTGTTAAAAATATTTTGTCAAACTACAGTTATTTCCCAGAAAAAATGCTTTGCATCACATCATATGCCCTGGTGTTGGCAGAGCTAGGCAAATAGCCTAAACTAAAATGGCAGGTAAATCATTCCTCAGAGGTTGCTCTTACGAAGTGTCCAAGTAGGAGTATTAATCAGGAAGGGCAGGAAATGCAGCACATCATTTTAAAAATAGCTGCAAGGTGCTTTCTCTGACTTCAGGATTTTTCTGAGTTTTCTGGTTAAAGTTTCCCATGAAAATATGCTGGTGAGAGATAAGGGAGTTATTTGCAAGCGAAGGGAAGGCACTGTTGTGCCTGAACTCATGTTGCAGCTGTGGCTGTGCTTCCGAACACCCGTGCAGCCTTGGCTGGTGGCCTGTGAGTTGCTGGTGCCATGGAGGTGCCCGATTCCCTCTCCCAGGGCTCGCGGGCCCTGCAGGGCAGCGTGGCACAGTAGTGGTGGGCAGGCGCTGCCACTGGGGAGCTGGAGCATGACAAACACGGGAAGAGCAGTAAGGATCCATCACCAGGGTCGTCTGGGAATGAGTTGGTGAGCTGCGGTTTGTGGAGAAGGTGGAAGGAGACTCACCTGGTGGAAGGAGCCTCATTGTCAGGCTGTTGCTATGATTCACAGTCAAAAAGCCATTTCCAGTGGTTTTAGACTGGAATGACTGCTCTGTCATTTGACTCTGGCAGGAAATTGTCCTTTGTAGAGACCAGTGAGATTGTCTAGAACATTCTATCAATAGTTTATTTCCAAAGTTTAAAGTTCTCTGAAAAGCCACAAGAAAATGTCTCTGTGCATATTCTAGTTCATTAGTGAATGATCTTCAGTTCCAGGCTTGTAGGAAGGTGGATAAATGAATAAATTCTGTTGTTTTAAATAGAGATATTTGAGTGCTCAATCTTCTTCATATGCTGAAGAGCAGAGAGGAAATACAAATTTATGTTATTGCTTAGGATGCCGCAATCTGCCTTTAAACAAGGCTTAAATCAAAGGTTTAAAAATCAGGAGAAATTTCTTGTGTGTTCATATTGAATATTGATCCAACTTCACTTTGCTTCCCTTGTGCAAAGCATAAGGAAAGAAGCACAAGATGTTCTCAGTAGTACTAAGACTTATTTTTCTTTAAGTGGCACTAATGAAAAGAGTGTTTCCTTCATAGAATACAATTATGTTGTTGAATTTTCATTCAGTCTCCTTCTTCCCACAATAGGCCTTTTTGCTTCTTCCTATTTTGCTCTGTGTTGCTGCTAGGAAACCACTCATCCACATCTGAGAAGCACAATTAAGTATCTCTGCTACAGTGTAGCTTCCATTATGTGCCAACAGAAAGAAGATATCAAAAGGATTCCTAAAATAAGGTCCAAAGCAGGCAGAGATATTCAGGATGGGGACTTAATGTCTAAGAATCCACTGATACATTGATTGCCATGTCTGCTTAATGAGGAGGAATATGTCTTCTTAACAGGAGGCTCTGGTCTTTAAAGCCTCTTGTTCCCAGCAAGCTCAGTGACCGTGGACAAGGGATCTTTGCTTTGTATCCTTTCTTCCCTATATTGTACACTCTGCTATGCACATCTCCAGATGGTTGCACCTGCATTGGCAGAACAACTAAAAGGCACCTACATGCCAGGAGAAGTGTTAAATCAGTTCTTCCAGTGATAGTGAACAAGGTATCAGTCAGCTGACTGTGTAGGCTTTGGTCTTATTTGTTCGTTTGGTTTTGGCATTTTTGTGAACGTTTCTCCTCTCTATCTTTATGAATGAAGGCCTCAAAGTGTGTCAATATGAGCATTTAGCTTAAATCAAGAGCATTTTTGTGAGGAAAATTTCCTGTATGTCCCCACCATGCTACTTTGGGTTGGGTCTTGAGCAGATGCAGGTGTAAGAGGTAGTCTGTTGTGCGCATGCTCCAAACCTGAAGTGCTTTGGAGCTGTAAAGGTTTGCTTCAACCACAACTCGATGACATCGAGGGCAAAGTTATCCTGAAATATATTGGGGAATGCACCCCAACTAGTCCCAGCATGGACATCATCTTCTTAGCACCAGGTGTTTTCTGCTGATGCTGTTGATAATGGCATTATTTCCTCAATAGGACTGATGAAACCCTATTTTTCCCAAGGCCTATTTATTTATTTCTGGAAAACACCTTTGAAGGGCTTCAGTTTATTTTCCAAATTCTTCTCTCGAGAGTTTTGAGTTTGGCTGAAATATGTTAGCAAGCCCAACATTATTTCATGTATTGTCTTTTCCTTCCTAGTTATGATATCCCCCCTGCTGCCCTGCTGTCTAACAATAGGAGGGAAAGTTAAATTAACTTTTGAGGCTAAAAAGCAGTCTGGTGATGATTTCATGCAGAACACCAGACCTGGGTAGCCTGTGTTTGCTCTGTTTTGATGCACGGTTCTATTTTCATCTGCCTTCTGTAGCACAAAGAAAAGCAAAGAGCGCCAAATGGGTTTTCATCTGCACATAAATTGTTGATGTATCTCAGTTTGACAACTAAAGGACTTAATTGCTATCGAATTTGTTCCTCTTCTTCATTCAACATTGCATCTTCTCCCCTCTGCTCAACAGCTTGCAAGTGCAATGGGCACGCGTCCGTCTGCAACACAAACACAGGGAAATGTTTCTGCACAACCAAGGGAATTAAAGGAGATGAGTGTCAGCTGTGAGTTCATTTCCCTTTCTTATTTGAAATATAAAAAAATTGTGCATGTTTCACCTTGGACACCCTGTTCCCCCAATTTTTATTGATTGTGTTTATGATGTCTCTGTTAATTTCTTCCTCCTGACAGTTGACTGACTGCACTGAGGGTGCAGCCAGCCGTGCTTCCCCTGGGGAGTATCGTGAGCAGAACAATTTCCTGAAGAATGCCAATTTTAAAAACATTTCAATTGGAATTTCATGCAGAAGGAATGGGTGAAAAAATCCCCACCCCAGACTATACATAGAATCATAGAATGGTTTGTGTTGGAAGGACCTCAGGGCTCATCTTGTTCCATCCTCTGCCATGGCAGGGACACTGTGCCAGGCTGCTCCCAGCCCCAGTGTCCGGCCTGGCCTGGGAGACTTCCAGCGATCCAGGGGCAGCCTCAGCTGCTCTGGGCCTGCCCACCCTCCCAGGGAACAATCCCTGCCCAGTATCCCATCCAGCCCTGTCCTCAGGCAGTGGGAGCCATTCCCTGGCTCCTGTCCCTCTGTCCCTTGTCCCCGGGCCCTCTCCAGCTCTCCTGGAGCCCCTCCAGGCCCTGCCAGGGGCTCCGAGGTCTCCCTGGACTGTTCCCTTCTCCAGGATGAACATTCCCAGCTCTGCCAGCCTGGCTCCAGAGCAGAGGGGCTCCAGCCCTGCAGCAGCTCTGGGGCCTCCTCTGGGCTTGCTCTGCTTTGCTTTATCCCTCAATAGTTTCTTTTTAATTGGCAGATTTCACCGTCCATGCTCTCTGATGTTTTTCAGTGGGAGTGTAAATATATTCGAAATGAGCCTTTGACATTCAAGCAATTTAATGGAGCAGTTTTAAAGCAACAAATTTGCTGGAGGTTTCTCTGTAACATAGCAGAAATGCTTTTAGTGTAATGTTAGTGGAAATAATTTAATTCCAAATAATTTCATTGCCAGGTTTATTTTTAAAGCATTGCTCACATGAATAAACATTTATGGGATGGAACCTGGAATAGCCATAAATGACTAAGCTAATCCAGTTCCATGCATTGTGAAGAGCTAATAAATACCTTCCAAGTGTATGCAAACGTTAATATCCAGAATTTTATATTGCATGTGAGTTAGACTTGCAGGGAATATGGAATTTCTTCATCAGCCCAGTCTAGCTCAGACACTCATCTTTAATTGCCATGTTACATTTCCTTGTGTACTGTTATCAGCATAGGTGGTGCTTTCTGGTATTTAGTGGCTGGGAATAAATAGAAGCAAAAAAAGAATCCATTTATTTTAAAATGTATATTCTTTTTTAGATGTGAAGTTGAAAACAGATATCAGGGAAATCCACTTAAAGGAACGTGTTACTGTGAGTACTCTTGGGATTTTGTTTGGAGATAAAAAATGTGCTTGAAGTTTAAAATACCTTATTTAAAACTTGTTTTAGTTGCCTCAGCATGTGTTTAAAATATGGGGGATTAAGGAAAGGACTTAAAAAATAGCTCTAAAACTCTTAACTTTTCCCAAATACGTTTTTTAAAGAGAATCAGAATACTTATCTTGATAAGACTGTGTGATGATTTGATCCTTTGAACAATGTTTTGAATGTTTTTCATGTGACTGAGATAGAATTTGGTCTTTTGAAGAGCACTCTAAACTATATTCCTAACAGGTAAAAACCAAAGAATTTCCTTAGAATTTTTATAAATGCAAAGTACTGTTTGTTTTAAATTCTGGTCCATGTTAGAATGGATTTCAAAATTGCCACGTTTCCTCTGAAATGAGCAGTTGGGTTCCTCTGCAGTTCCAGAGGATCCTTTGCCAAGATTCAGATTACCTAATGGAAACTTTCCAGCTTCTATTTGCAAATATTAGCAATCAGCAGCCTGGCTGGCGTAGAGAGACAGAATCTTAAATTACATAAAGTCTCCAGTAGTGGTTTTGTTCAGCACAGAAGTGATCGACTGGCTGCTTTTGGCTTATTGGAATTCTGCTTGTGTGGCCAAACAAGGGCACTGCTGGCTTCTCACGGCATCTCTGTGTAAGAAGGACCAAATTCCTTGCTGAAGTGGCAGGGATGGTTAAATGGGCAAAAAGTGGGGAAAGGCAAAACTTCCCAGCTCCTCCAGGAAGAACCTTGTGCTGTCCAGATCCAGTCTTACTTGGTTTCATTCCTTGGCTATTTCTTCGTGCTGTGTTCTGGATTGATGTCAGCAGCTTGTCTGACTCGTGTCAGTGCAACGAGGGGTCACCAGGAGGCAGTAAGAGAAAACCAGCACCTGGTGTATCAATTCCCATTTATTATTGCCTGAACCATCTCTGCATGGCTTCAGCAATGTCTACCAGTCATAGCAGTGTGCTTTAATGGCAGGGTACTGCGATGGGCGAGCGCATCCCCGCAGGTGGATTGCACTGGCCTGGCAATCCACAGGGAACAGGGAAGGGACAGACAGGCAGACCAAGGGCTGCCCCTGGCATGTCTGGGTGGGATGTGTCCCAGAGCAGGATGGCAGCTGCTCTTTAGAACTTTTCCCAGGAAAATCTGCTGGTGTACAGAAAGCTGGAATGGGGGGGACCATTGTCCCCTTCCAAGTGGGAATTACACAGCTATTGAATTTTTCTGCTATTCCCTTAGATCATGGAGGTATTGCAGGCTGGAAAAGTAATCTTCTGGCATGTTTTTTACAGTGTATAGGTAGGAATATTGATTTAGATCAAGGCTGGAGGCTGTTGTCTGACAAGTGTAAACCACCTCTCTTCCCCCTCTAGGCTCAGCTCCCGGAGTTTTTTGTCCCAGAGTTCACATGGGGTCATATGTGGGTTGGAGTAATTTGTAGCAGCATCATGACAGTGTCATGTCCTGGTTGTCCAAGAAACGCTTCGGTGACATCATGCCTTCCTTTACAGAAGTTATTTTATTCCAGGAGATGGGATAACTGTCTCCCTGCATTTCTTACAGATACTCTTCTCATCGACTATCAGTTCACCTTCAGCCTTTCCCAGGAGGATGATCGCTATTACACGGCAATCAACTTTGTAGCAACACCTGAAGAGGTACATTTCTATTTTCCCTTTTATCTTTGTCCTTTGTCTTCTCTTGGGCCTGGAGGCAGTGAATTGTTACAGTTCCGCAGGTCTTTAGGTGTAGTCTTGTGATATGGAAGTTGTGTCCTACTCCATGAAGCAACCAGAGCTTTTTGACCTTGGCCTGACTGTGCAGTCCCAAATCATCACAGGAAAATTTCATAAGGAACCACAGTTGAGTTTTTCCAGTTGTTGCAACAACATCTGAGTCTCTCCATTTAAAAAAAAAACACTGAACAGTTTGGGTTGGAAGGGACCTTAAGGCTCATCCTGCTCCAAGCCCCCCTGCCATGGCAGGGACCCCTCCCACTGTCCCAGCTACTCCAGCCCCAGTGTCCAGCCTGGCCCTGGGCGCTGCCAGGGATCCAGGGGCAGCCACAGCTGCTCTGGGCACCCTGTGCCAGGGCCTGCCCACCCTCCCAGGGAGGAATTCCTTCCCAATATCCCATGTAGCTCTGCCCTCTGTCACTGGGAAGCCATTCCCTGTGTCCTGGCACTCCAGACTCTTTTCCAGAGTCCCTCTCCATCTCCCTTGGGGCCCCTTTAGACACTTCTTAGGCACTTCTCTTCTGCAGGCTGAACAATCCTCTCTCCTTAGTCTCTCTCTCAGCCTGTCTCCAGAGCAGAGATGTTTTGCTTGTTTTCACCCCATATCTTGTGTCTCAGTTCTTCCTGTTATATTCTATATACATGGCTCCTTTATCCTTTGTTATGTTTTCCTAGAGGAACAGAATACTTCTTTCAGAAAATACATAATTTTTAGCTAGATGTATTTTCTTTATGTAAGTAACAAATTTAACATAGTTTTTTTGTAGCATCAACTGGCTAGGAAACAGTACAGTAAAACCACTTATCCTAAAAATGGGGTTAATTTTTTGTTTCTTCCTTTAGCAAAACAGAGACCTAGACATGTTCATCAATGCATCGAAAAACTTCAACCTCAACATTACTTGGTCCACAAGTTTTACAGGTAAATTGAGGGTGATCTAAATAACTCAGCTTCTTTCCTTTATCAGTTTCTGAAAAAGGCAAGTTTAGTTGGAAAACTTGGAGAGGGGTGGGGGTTAACCTATGTACTTTTTGCATAGTGTTCTTAAATTAACAGCCTGAGGGGGGAAGTAAAATGTTTCAAAAAACCTATGTTTTCAACTCTAATAGTGTGTTTTGTAAGCATCAAAAGTGCAAATTTGATTTTTAACAATGCAGCATCTTGGCACATGGTGATTTCGATAATGCAATGCAGCTTAACATAGTTGGTTTTGAATGAACAGTTAATTCTAAAAAATTAGTATTTAGGATGGTTTGCCCTTTTGTTTGTTTTCTTAAATACACATTGAAATGTCTTTTCTTACTACTCCTTACAACAGCCGGCACACAGGCTGGGGAGGAAACTCCAGTTGTTTCCAGAACCAATATAAAAGAATACAAGGATAGTTTCTCCAATGAGAAATTTGATTTCCGCAACAACCCGAACATCACGTTCTTTGTTTATGTCAGCAATTTCACCTGGCCCATAAAAATACAGGTAAGACCTGCTAGTATATGTCAAATTGTTTAAAGGTGCTTTTTAAATTTCTCTCAAGAACTGTGGCGCTTTTCTGTGCTTGGAGTTGTCCAAGCTGAAGCAGCCTGGTGTGATCCCAGAGCAGGCAGAGTTTGATGTTCCTGGATAACAGGAAGAAGGTGTGAGGCATCTTCTGATGTTGCCTCAGCCCAGTGGATCTGAAGATGTGCTGTGAAATTAAGAGACAGACATTTATTAACAGGGCCGTGTTTGCCAAGGTGTCTGACTTCAAATGTGCAGATCCCGATGTTGTAGAAAAAAACTAAAAAAAGCTAAAATTGAAGGCTGGAAAGAGCAGACAGAGGAATGCTTCAGTAGCTCTTCAGTGCCTGGTACTCAAAAGGCACAGCTCGAGGGCCACCCCTTTTCTCGTGCTGTTGCCTCAGGCTGGTGGCATGTGCAGGACAAGCAGCTCATCCTTGGTCTTTATTCAGGATAGTTGGTTGGCAGGCAGTGCTTTGGGTGCCACACTGGCTGTGGTGATGAAGCTGGTGCAGGAGAAGCAGTGATTGAAGCTTGGTGGTCATAAAATCAGACAGAATCATTCTGTGATTGCAGTCCCAGATTCTGCAGCTGCTCAGGCAGCTCACAATTCAGAGCAGCCCCAGGCACCTTCTAGAAGTGGGCTAGTCCCCTATCAACTCTCTGGTGCTCGGAGTGGTGTTTGAAGGACAAAATCCTTCAAGGTCCGGAAGAGATCATGGAATGGCTTGGGTTGGAAGGGATTTTAAAGAAGATCTCATCCCACCTGCTGCTGGGGGCAGGTACAGCTGTCACTGGCCCAGCTTGCTCCAAGGCCTGTCCAACCTTGAACAGTTATAGGGATGGGGCAGCCACAGATCTCAAATAAAGCTTGGCATATTTGAATTCTGCCTTATGTAAGAAACTTGATCAAATATAGGAACCCAAATTCTTCCATCTTCACCCTTGTTCACCCGATTGTTTTGTGAAAGCTGGCGCTTCATATTAATATCTTTGTATTTCAAATGTATTGGTCAGGCAAACTCACTTTTTCAACAAAAATAATGCACAGGATACTATTGAGCAAGAAAATGAGATCCACTTGGAAGAAAGATCTTCAAGCTATAGTGATATTTTTCCTGAACTTTTAAAGAAGTATTAGGAATATTTGTGGAATGTCTTTATCACCTTCTCCTAAAGACAGCGGGTTTTAATTACTTGGGAAACTTCTGTTGATCGCAGACTGAAGATTTGGCTGCTTGGCTTTGGGCTCTTCTTACTATCACTTACGGTTTTGGTAATCAGTTTGCAGCTGGAGAGTTTTTATTTCATAAACTGGTAAAGTCTTAGTTTATTTTCAAGTCCTAATTTTTAAATATGGAAGAGTTGATGAGCTGCAATGTAAAATTTCAATGTCACTGGATACTCAAGTAGCAAGTCCCAAACCTCCTAATTCTCATGTAAGTACTACTTGTACGAGAAGTAATATCTGTGTACAAAGGTGAGCACTTGTGCAATGATTATTTAAATATTTGAGCTTCTCTTTCATCAAGTTAATTGTCACAGGAATCAGGAAAAAATTCATTCTCTATTTTAAATCTTATGGGTTATTTTGATTGATACTCAATTTTTCATAATCAGTTCTGGACTGTACAGTACCCAGATTTATTTCTTTGTTACCTGTTGCTGCAGAACTGTTGTGTTAGGGATACAGCTGATTGGTTTTTCTCTTACCTCTCCTTACAGCATGCCCTCTTCCTGCCCCTCCTGGTTTCCTTGTATGGCTGAAACATCTTTTGCTGCTTTGTTTTCATTTGCTGAGCTACGGCACAGCTTGACTTCTGGCATTTCTTACTTTATCTCTCTACTGCTGGCTGGCTTTAAAGACATTGCTAATGAATCTTTTTCTCTCCTTAGTACAAAGTCTCTTTAGTTGATCCTCATGTCCCTTTCAAGGTTAGCTCTGAGGATGCACATTTGAAATACTTTTGCATCTTTTACCTGAAGAGAAATATTTAGATGGCAGCTTTTCCATTCTTGATCTCCTTAGTCCACTTCATTTTACTGTTTAATTTCATTTCTCATGATTAAAGAGTGGACTTTGATTCTCTTTACAACACTTAACCTCTTTTTATGCTTAATTTAATGGGAATGTGCTTGTATGCACTCAATCCAAGTTAATGTTTTATCATCAGCTCTTTAATGTCTTTATTACTTGCCAAAACAAAGTCTAAAATAGCATCAGCTTTTATTCATTGCGACACAGTTTTTGTGGAGAAGTCTGGCAGCAACCAGCAATCTGTGGTCCATAGAATTTCTGTTAGTTTCCTTTTCAGTGCATAGCTAAAAACTGGGACTCACCGTGTCCTTTCAGGTCTTGTGCAAACTGCCGTGATGGATTGAGCTTCCCTCAGTGGCAATCTGTGTTTCTACCTGTCCTTTCCATATCCCATTTTTTTCATTTTTGTGAAGTCATGCCTCTCTGTAGTTTGTGTTCAGTATGATAAAATAAAAGCTAAATCTTGGTACAGGTTTTTGGGACAAAGATTTTTTGGACAAATGCCCAGAGCAGCTGTGGCTGCCCCTGGATCCCTGGAAGTGTTAGAGGCCAGGTTGGACAAGACCTGGAACACCCTGGGATAGTGAAAGGTGTCCTTGCCCATGTCAGGGGGGTGAATTGAGATGAGCTTTAAGATCCCTTCCAACCCACCTCACTCTCTGATTCTGTGATTTTAAGACTCCCTGGCTGTCAGTCCTTGACTCATTCCATGCTACCTTCTTCTCAGGAATAGTTTTTATTCAGAGCTTTCCTTCTCTCATTTGTTTTTCCAAGGCGTTCATCCCTGATTTTGCTGCAGAGAAGTTGCTGTGCCGTTGGGATCAGTCCTTCAGGGCAAACTGGCCCATTAATTAAAACTCTTGGTTGCAGTATGGGTAGGATGCAAACTGTTCCTACAAGTATTCCTCATTGCACCTCCACTATTAAATTGTCCCACAGCTACAGAACATGTCTCAATTTCCCTTCTTTTACACTGATTTTAATAGAGTATGTCAAAGTCAAGAAAACTCTGCTCCTGCCCAGCTGCTGGAAATGATTCTGTCCCCCTGTGTCTGCATCACTTGGTAGCTCATGCATGTGTTTGGGCTGCTCCTGGGCAGTGCAGCATGTCCAAATCATGTTCTTAGGGGTTTATTCTTTGTTTGACTATGTTAGTAAACTGTCATTGTGCATACACTCACTTGTCCTGGCTTATTTTCAATTTCAATGCAACAGATGTATTTAAATAGGAGTGTTTATGTCTATACAAAATCTTGCAACAGAAAACTTTATAAATGTAGTTTTTACTGCAAAACAATTCTACAATCCACCTTTTCTTTTTTCCTAAGTATTACAAACTTTATCTTGAAGTCCTTGATTGAAATCTGTCTCTTCTTCATTCTCTCTCCTTGCCTGTTAAAATCTGCACTTGGAAAGTATACATGCTCCTTCAGGTAAGAGATGGCTGTGTTCCTGCCAATGCTCAGTTCTGGCTCTTCTTTCCCCATCTTGCTGCACTGCTTTTTCACACCACTTCCGTTCATTTCTTTTTTAAAGTATATTGCTTTAGGATGTCTTTCCCTGCCTGGTTAATGACTTAAAATGGTTATTCAGTAAAAGAACTAAAGCAGCAAAGTGCAGAAAGCTTTTAAAATTCAGCAATCCTCTTTCTAATTCCTTCTTTCTGAGAAGTTCCAAGCATGAAAGAGTTGACTTAAAGCCTTACCTTGCTAAGCTTTCCTGAAAATCCAGGTAAGGTCTTGTCAGCAGTGTCTGGATATTTTCATTCTCTCTGCTTTGTGAGCTCATTGTTGCTGCAAACCTTGGACACACAGAATTTTAAAGCATTTAGCAAATCTCAACTCTTCGCCTTCCCTCTTCAGCTTTGCTCTAAATATTCCCTATCTTCCCCCAGACTGGGAGTGCATCCTTTAGGAAAGGAGATTAGTGGGCATTGAAGGGTTGAGGGCTTTTTTCACTTACGTAAATGTAATAGTAATCTTTTCCCCGCTGTTCTTCCTCTTTGCTTAATCTTTGTTGCGAGTTTGCTTTGTTGTTCTTTTCAAATGTAGCTCAGAGTAGAAGAGAGACATTGACTATAAATAATCAGCTGTACAATAGCACAGTAAGAAGCCAAGGAATTCAGTGTAGAAACAGAGGAGTTCTCTTCATGGGTTTCAATCCATGCAAAGTCACCTCACTCTTGAGGTGAAACTGCAGTTCTGGAGCTGACAATGGTGAGAATTTGAAACTCTCTTAGATACCTATGTACATGTCAGCAGGTTTTAATACTGTTTAAACTTGTATGTAGTTACCTGGGGCCAAGTCCAGTGAGTGAATCCCTCTCCTGAGTGTACAGGGGGGTGAAAATTCAATCTACTAATACAGAAAGCTCTCCCCTGGCTGTAAGGTTTCTGCTTCATCACAATTTACTGCTGATGGTATTTGCTGCCACTCACTAAATAGAAATTGGTGGTTTAGTCTTGTTTCATACCCTGATTATTGTTTATATTCACTAACGTTCTGTCCCATTTGATATTTGATTTTTTTCTTTTCAGATTCCAAGCATCTTGCATTGATCTCTACATTCTGAGAATGTGTAAGATGTTTAGGAGCTGATTAAGGCAAAACCAGTTTGTAATTGTATCATTAACTGGCAATTGTCTCCCATCTTTCCTTCGTGTTGGTTGAAGGATTTCGATTTGAATGCTTAAATGTTAATTATGAACCAAATGCTTCAAGAAACAAAAAGAGGAGAAGGCATTTTGCAGCCCTTGCATACAAAATATACCATTTTCAAAATCTCATTAGGTATTCACCATGTATAATTTTCTAGGCAATTCCTCGTTGTGTTGGGCTTCAAAAAGTGCCACTGTGACTATGCAGCGTGGTGGAGGCTGTGGCAGCATTGCATAGCTCCCACTGTCTGAAGAGCATTTGAGAACCAGTGTGAAACATTCAACTCGCTGAAATTGTTGCCTTCCACTCAGATTTCATAAAGGCTGAAATGGAAAAATAACTAAAATTGTCTCTGCTGCCTTCAGTTTTAGTTTCTGAAACTTTATTCTGGTTTTCTTGACTTATTTCAGGGTGGTCTCTCTATATGGTCTCCTTTATATCTTTATCCTTTTTACTCAGTTCATGGAACAAACAGGATTGGAGGTACCTTAATGGCAGTCTGTGGATTGCTTAACTCAGCAACATCAAGTGTTGTCATACTGATTCCATCTCCAAAGATGCTGCTTACCCTGATAGGAGGGTACTGGTGAACCCACTCAAAATGCTGCATTGCTCTCTGGTTCCTCCACTGAAAGGGTGTGTGGTCAGCTGACTGGGGGAAACAATTCATGGCACTTCAAGGATCGCAGCTGGCACAGTAGATGTCAGGAGGTCAAGTGCATTAATGGGAGACCTGAAAATTGAGGACAGGCTCAAATGTGCTGTAATTAAACTAGAATTTGGTCTGGTTTTTGGTAATGATCCAAGCAAGGGACTGTCCTAGGTGACTGTGTTTAGATGGCACATAGAATCCTGGAATCACAAAGGGGTTTGTTGGAAGGAACTTTAAAGGACCCTCTCATTCAACCCCCTGCCATGGGCAGGGACACCTTCCACTATCCTAGGCTGCTCCAAGCCCCGTCCGACCTGGCCTGGGACAATTCTAGTGATGGGGCAGCCACAGCTTCTCTGGGTAACCTGTGCCAGAGCCTCAGAGAGAAGAATTTTAAATACTACGTAACCCTTCCCTCTGGCAGTGGGAAGCCATTCCCCCTTGTCCTGGAACTCCAGGCCCTTGTGCCAAGTCCCTCTCCAGCTCTCCTGGAGCCCCTCCAGGCCCTGGAATGGGCTGTAAGGTCATCCCAAAGTCTGCTTTCCAGGCTGAACCTTCCCAGCTCTCGCAGCCTGGCTCCTCAGGAGAAATCCAGGTATCACAGCTCCAGCTGTTCTGTACAGATCCTTTGCAGGTGCCATTCCCAGGAATGAGATGTCAGCCATTAGCTGAGGTGCTCTTTAATGAACCTCTTCCTTCGGGGAACTCCCTCTCTGCCTTTTGTTGCCTTTCTTAAATTGTCATTGCCAGGATGACTGCATGCACCTTTGGAAGGAAAATGCTCATTTTAGTGCTCCAGTGAAGAGCTGCACTGCTGCATGAGGTGAGATTTCTGATAGATGTGGGAGTAGGGCTGTGCTCCCGTTAAACCTTTTGGAACTGGCACTTTCTTGGATTCAAATGCATATCAGACCTGTGACTACTAATTTTTTTAAGACTTACTCTTCTATCCCGAGTTGTTTTAAGGGAATAGCTGGAGCTCTGCTGTTTTACAGGCATCAAAAGACTTCACTGCCTCTCTCTGCAACCTAAGGGTTTCCCAAAGGATTGTGTTAGAGTTACTAGTTGCCTCCTTTGACCTGGCAACAGTTCCCACTGGTTTTCAGTGATAGGCTGAAAATGTCTGTAGGAATTCAGGAGAGCAAATCCCCATCACATCTCCTTGGCTTAGCAGAGCTGGCAATGATTTTGGAAATGGGTCTTTTCCTTAGCCCGGAGGTATTTCCTGTCTTGTATGTAGGCAACCTTCAAGCAGAGCCACCTGGTGTCAGTTGCATTTCTGTGTCGAGATGAATTATACACTAGACTGAGATTCTGCTGAGGAATGGCTTGTTTTTTCTTATGCTGGGTGTGGCTATTCAAGTTGGAAATATTAGCCAATATTTTGCAAACTGCTGGAAATTAAATTTTTAAGAAGACAGCACAATTCTCAAAGCTCTTGCTCTGATCTTTATCATTGTTGATTTCAGCGTTTAATTTCTGTTGTGTTCTCCAGTATGTAAGTGCTGAAACCTTCTGAAATTCTCATTGTTCAAAGTAAAACTCCTTCATTAAAGCAGTTTTGATTTGAATTTTTTTTTCTAATGCTTTTTTCCATCACCTTTCTAGTTTTATCGACAACATTACCCCTAAAACATTCTTGCAGGTCTGCATTAACAAGAATCTTAATACCACTTTGAGTTAAGCTTTAATTTTACTTGCCCTTCATGTTTAGTGTAGTTTGGGAAGCATTTTTTTTCTTCCAGAGATGAATGATGGATGACACTTTGTGATGGCCAAGGAAAGCTTTAGGGTGCCCTTAGCTCCTGCCAGGTGAGGAGGGGCCCAAAACAGAGCTGGAGGAGCAGCGGATCTCAACACATTCCTTTTATTGTAGGCTTTCAGCCTTTTCAGGTGGCATGAGCATTGCCGGCAGTGATGCTCTTCGTGTTTCCCTCTGAGGTTTGCAGCCTGACTAAAAGGCTTTGATAATACATGCAAAATGAATGAGTGAAGAACCCATCCACAGTTAAAAAGCAGGGCCTGAACTGTCTCTAATGCCTTGATTCCTCTCTGGAAGAAGCATTAGGTATCTGATATAGAACATACATAAACCCTGAGGACTGGACATGGCCCATGGAGGTTTCCAGTCTTTCTCTAAAATAGTGCCATTCTCAAATCAAAAGTGACAGGCCCATCGAATGAGAGCTCTTGGTGAGGGCAAAGAATAAGTGTCTTTGTTGTTGGCAAAGAGAGTAAACCACATTCAGATATGTGGGGATGGCTTTGATAAAATAATTATGTAGGCTTGCTGATCTGGACAGCCTTCCTGCCAGGTCCTCATGTGCCTCATGCATATTTGACAAGGACGAGATGTAAGTGCAGAGATAAAATCATCCTCAACTCTCTGGGACCCTTTATTCCAAAAATTTTCCTTTTTTGTGTGGCTTCTGAAAGCATCGCAATGTCCAGGTTGTTTGCTAATAATGTCCCTTGCCTTACTTTAGGTATAACTGTGGGTGCTTTTGAGCCTCTCCCCCAGCATCTCTCGCCGGGTGAGAGGTTTTCTTGAAACCCAACAATGAGACGTAAATCAGTTTGTTAATCTGATGAAATTTGCTGTTGAATGTAATTACTTTTGGAGACATGCAATTACATAGGCTGATTTTTCAGAACAGGCAAACTCGCATCTTCTACTGTGGGATGGAAAGATTTAAAACAGAACAGTTAAATGGTCCTTTAGAACATGAAACAGCTGCTTGTGTTTTATCTGCTCCTGCCACCTTATTTTTGGCATCAACTGATGGCATTTTTTTCTTTTTACAAGTACCTTTTTCGATTAAGTAATATTTTTGTTCGCACCTTCTTAAATCCTGCCACTTCAGTCCTTTTGCAGGAGGTTGTAGTGTCAGCAATCCTGAAAATTGTTCATACCAAACTTTTCCCAGGTGCTCTCTTGAGTGGTGGGGGGGATTTTTATCAGAGATCCATGGAATGGTTTGGGTTGGAAGGCAAGTGAATAAGAGCAGCTCATTCCACCCTTGCCATGGCAGGAACACCTCCCACTATCCTGGGCTGCGCCAGCCCCAGGCTCCAGCCTGGCCTGGGCACTGCCAGGGATCCAGGGGCAGCCACAGCTGCTCTGGGCACCCTGGGCCAGCCCCTGCCCACCCTCCCAGCCAGCAATTCCCAATTCCCAAGGTGCCAGCCCAATCTCCCCTTTCCCAGTGGGAGCCATTCCCTGGCTCCTGTCCCTCTGTCCCTTGTCCCCAGCCCCTCTCCAGCTCTCCTGGAGGCCCTTTAGGGCAGTGGAAGGGACAATCAATAAAGTCTTGGGGTTTTACATCTGTAGCTTGAGTTGAACTGTAGTGACTTGCGTAACTTTTGTCAGGTTTATTGTAATATCTTTCTGCAGCACTGGAAGTCTTTTTGAATGCCTGTTGCAGAACTTTAGCTGCATAAATAAGAAAAGTTATAGGATACCAAAGAGAGATGGTCTGCAATTCAGATTTAATAATACCAGGAGCATGTCTTACATTGTGTTTTATTGAGATCTGACTGTGACATATGTATTGATTGCCCTAATTTTAAGGCAGATGATTTTTTTTTCTGTTTTTGAATGCAGGGCTGGAAAACATAATATATAAAAAATTGCAGAATTAATTTCCTATGGAAGCTAACTTTGATTTAGGCATTAATTTCTTCTGGGTGAGGCCAGTGCTGGTTGCTTGAAGTTATTTTATTTCTCTGATGAATAACTGTTGAAAACACCATAACCCACCACAGAATGTAAATATTGACCCCAGATTCAAGTGTGTTTCAGAAAATGAGTGCAGTGAGCCATTGCTCAGCAGCTGAAAGAACGAGATACTTTTCTCTATACAAAAGCTTATTGAAAGAGTCAAAGAATAGTGAGCAGAATTAATAGAGGAGAGAAAAGTGTATTGGCAGTAAAATAGAAGAAGCCGCCCACTGAAATGTGACAGTGGATCCAGCATGGCTAAACCACAAGGGAATGTATATCCAGAACTAAGAGGGTGACAAACCCAAAAGCCTGTGGCTGGTTTAGCTCACAGACACAGCCAGAGACACCAGCACTCCACTAACAGCTCTTGGCTGATTCTGCAGGTCTGCTTTAAGGAAAACAAAACCACAAACAAACAAACAAACACCATCCCTGGAGTGTCCCAAAAATTTCTTTTTCTCTCACTTATTTTCCTGACTTTGTATTATTAAGATTTTGACTTTTTTTGCTGTATTGGGAAAAGTTGCTCACAGCAATATTGGCAAGCAAGACCTGGGGTCAGGGCAGGGTAGTACTGTCATAGTCCTGTACAGGAACAACTTTCTGGGATGACTGGGGATTTCATAGGGTTTTGGATTTTTTCTTAAATTGGTTCTCTCTCTTTTTTTTTTT
>VWZN01017184.1:79238-156381 GCA_013396955.1 Regulus satrapa
TTTTTTAGTTATAAGTGTCATGTATAATTACTTCTTTAACTAGTCTGTTTTGTATGCAAGATTGGCACCATCCACCTTCCCACACCTGGACCCAAAGTATCAATAAATTACATTTATATTTTGACTGAGGATTGAAGTAAATTCCATCAATTGATTTGTCACTTCAGTATTTTACTGGGAAATCCTTCATGACAAAGGGTGAATTACATGTTCTAGGAATCTTTTAGTGATAAGCAGAGGCTACCTGGCCTTTTAAATGCATATATGGGAGCTTATAGCAAGGTTGTTCATTCTGCCCTACCCAGCATGGTTTTTTTTTTCACGTTAAGATTCCTTGAACACCAAATCATAGCTGAGGCCCTCAACAGACAAAGCTGTGTTGAATAGAACAGCCCAGTCCTGAGATGCTGATTTCATGGCTCTTTAAAACTGATCCTGTTGCTGTGTGGTTTGTTTAAGGTAAATTTGGGTGTTTTTAATTACTGCCACTTCAGGTTGTGATGTGACAGCAGGTTTGAGACAACTTGTGGCTTCAGTGTTGTGTAATAATGTGACAATGTGTCATTCAAAGGTATTTTAGTTTGGTTGTTTATATAAAAACATTTAGTTTGGGGCTGTAACTAGATAATCTTTAAGGTCCCTTCCAGCCCAAACCATTATATGATTCTATTTGTAATATGTATAAATATATAGACACTTCTTTTACTGCTTTATTTCATGAAAGATGAGAGTTCTGCAGCTGGCATTTTACGGGATGTTTTGCTACAGGTTGATAAAGGTGTTAAATTTCTCATCCAATATGATCCTTGGAACTCACAGTCTCCTCAGGAAAAGGAGACAGAGCTTGTTCTCCCTATTAATACCACTGCAATCCTGAACTCTGTCTTGCATTTTTTCCTCTGGTTTGTCTGGTCAGAAATTATGCAGGACAGAAGGTTTTGCCTGTTTCCATGTGTCAGCTATATTGAAGCCTAAAAATATAAACTTGCAAATATTGCTTTGGCTGTTTTATACTTTTTATTCTTGATTCCCTCTTGTGTACTTACATCACCTGCCCTTTAGGAAAACAACTTTTATTCCTTTTAATCTCAGTAGAGTGTAAAGCTAATCTTTACTGGACTTCAAGGGTCTGAGTGAGTTTGAGCTGTTTTGTCCTGAAGTTTTAAGTTTTTCCATGCTGAAACACTCTGGCAATAGTTGGCATGCTGCAGCATGTAACCAAGCCTGCACGCAGATGGTGTCAGAGCTCTGCTCGGCATGAAGCCAGGGAACAGGACCCTTCCCTAAGCTCCAACGGGATCCTTGCCTAAGCTCCAACGGGATCCTTCCCTAAGCTCCAACGGGATCCTTCCCTAAACTCCAACGGGATCCTTCCCTAAGCTCCAACGGAATCCTTCCCTAAACACCAATGGGATCCTTCCCTCCCGAAGGCAATGGGATCCGTCCCAAATGCGTTCACACCACAGTGGCTGGGACTGGAGGGAGGTGCTTGAGGTCCTGGAACTCAGAGGATTGGAGTGTTTTCCTGCTGCTGGTGACAGACTTGTCTTCTGTTTCAAGGTTTAGGATCTTTATCCTTAAACACTTTTTCCAAGTACCTCAGACATCCTTGTCTCCAGAATAATGGTTGCAATTGCAAGATCACAGAACCGTTTATGTTGGAAAGCCCTCTAAGACCATTGAGCCCAGCTGTTCCCCAGTAGTGCCAAGGCCACTGCTGACCCCTGTCCCCAAGTGCTACATGTACATGGCTGTTTAATCCCTCCAGGCAGGAGTGTGCTCCATCATTGCCCTGGGCAGCTATGCCAGGGCTGGACACCCTTTCCAGGAAGGAATTTCTCCAGTGTCCACCCTGGCCCAGCCTGGGGCCGTTCCCTCTCCTCCTGTCCCTGTTCCCTGTTCCCACAGCCTGACCCCCCTGGCTGTCCCCTCCTGCCAGGAGCTCTGCAGAGCCTCCTCTGCTCCAGCTGAGCCCCTTCCCAGCTCCTCAGGGATTCTCCAGCCCCTTCCCAGCTCCTCAGGGATTCTCCAGCCCCTTCCCGGTTCCCTCAGGGATTCTCCAGCCCCTTCCTGGCTCCCTCAGGGATTCTCCAGCCCCTTCCCAGCTCCGTTCCCTGCCCTGGACATGCAGCCAGTCTCTCAATGTCTTTCTTCTTGTGAGCAACCTGAAAGAAGAACTGAGAAGTTCAGAGAATTCAGAAGAATTCAGGAGAATTCACTGAGGTTTCAGAAGAACTGAGTTATTTCTGGCCCTGCCCTGGCTTTCTTGGAGCACGTTTCTGTCACGTGGAGGTGTGCACGGTCCAAGCTGAGTTTGCTATTTCAATTATGGGACTTTCCAGAATTTTATTTCCTAGTGCACTTTAAATTTAGATGAGCATCACAATTCAACTCCTGGGTGTTTATTGAACAAATACTTCTCATTTGTCAGATTTGCGTGATAATTTCTGGGTTGCAGTAAAATTTGGGACCACATCTTAAGTACTATTTTTAATTTAGAGGCAGGCATGCCTGTGTTCACTCTGCACAACATGAGAGAGTTCACGTGGGAAGACAAAACACATATAATTGGCATTTCTGAGCCAACTGCTCACTGCAGCCAATTAGCTGAGAAGTGACAATTTGTGACTACTGCAGGAAGGCAGCACAGTATTGGAATATAAATTGATTTTCATCTCAGAACAAGTTCAGATTTTATATTTGCACAGTAGCGAGTATTTGTGCCATAAAGCTCAATGGCTCAGTTAATATTGCTGCAGGTGAGGAGTAAGTCATTAATCTTTTTCATCCTTCACGCAGGAGCAGAGTGACTCAGTGTAGTAGGTGTGAAAATCAAATTTGAGTGAGGATTTTGTTTTTGCTTGTTGTAGAATGCAAATGTGAGCGTGGGGTCCTCTTTGGCTGCACCAGGTTCCCTCTGATTTCAAAAAAGATGGATTTGATGGGTGAACTGTTCAGTAGATGAGGAGCCGGTCCAGAGGAGGCCATGGAGGGCTCCAAGTGCTGGAGCCCCTCTGCTCTGGAGGCGGCATGGGAGCTGGCAGCATTCTCCAGTTGTTCAGCCTGGAGAAGAGAAGGCTCCAGGGAGAGCTCCGAGCCCCTTCCAGTGCTGCTGCTGATGTCCACACCTACAGAATCAGGGGCATTACAAACTCTCTTGGATCTCCCACCTCCAAATTGTGCTCTACTTCAACTTGTTGTATGTCAGAGTTTTTCAAGTTACAATTAACTCCTGTTGAGATACTTTCTTCTCTGAGCCCTAAGGTTTAACTTTCTGTCTAGAGACTCTTTCCCTGTGCATCAGTTTAAATTTTCTACATAACCTCCAAATTTGGGTGCAGTTCTGCTGTTCATTTAAAACAGAGATCTGTGGTGCCTCTGAAAGACAATGTCCTTCTGCTTTTGTGGTGTATGGGGGTGATTGGGTTATGGATGCCCCTAAAAGCTTTTGGGTGGGGCTTGGAGCAGCCTGGTCTAGTGGAAGATGTCCCTGCCCTTGGATGAGTTGGAATGAGATGGGCTTTAAGGGCCCCTCCACCCAGCACATTCTGTGATTCTGGAGCAACAGCTGGAGGCCAGGTCAGGTGTCCCAGGGCAGCTGCAATAGTTTTTACCACTCTATGCAATAAATGGAGCTTCTAGTTAATCCATGAAACAAAGGGCAAGGATGCACCATGGAAATTTAAATCCAAATTTAGGGGGTCTACAAATAGGTGTCTTTCTGTGCCTCAGAGTTTACGTTTCTGTTATGGAACTGGTCAGGTAATAATTTTTTGTTATTCATTATTAGGCACCTGCATTGGTCAGCTGAATCACAGGTGAGGTTTCCATTGAGTGTAAAGGGCTGATAGGAATACCCCTGTTACTCTGGATTTGGGTGTCGTAATCTGTGTCTGAATCCCACAAATCATCCACAGAGGTGAACGCTTCCTTCTGGAAACTCTTCCTTGGAAAGGACATTGTTGAGATCCTTTAAGAGCCACCTGCCTGAAAGAAGCTTATCTCAGGTTGCTGCTGTGTTTGCTCATCCCTTGGCGAGCACGGTCAGCTCCTAAATCCCAGCTTCTGAAGGGTGTTTTCAAAAGGCTTTTAGCTCTTCATTCTTTTGAGTAGCTCTCCACTGCCTTTGCGACTTCCATGGCTCATTAAAGATGTTCAGAGAACATGGGAAGCAGTACGTGGCAGAACTGAGACCAGAACTGAGAGATGTTCAGGTGGTGAAGCTTGATTGCTGTGTTGGCACATTCCTCCCTGAAACCTCCAGACCAGGGCTCTTGGAGTTGGCTCAGTGCTCCTCCCCTGGAGAGGAGAGCCACGGGGCCTGGGCTGGAGTTCCACTGGAGCACGCTATGTCTGTGTCCAGGGGAGAGCTGCGGAGGCAAGGACAGCGCTCCCCAGCAGAGGAGATTCCCACAAAACAAATGTTTTGATGACTTTGGCATCAGTCAAGAATACTTAAAACCCTTTGGCTTTACAGCAGGTCCTTTGATAAAGGCACTCAGCATTCGGGCCAAGGCTTCCTGTAAGCATTGTCTGTATTTGTGAAGGACAGATGGAGTCCTTGCCTCTAACCATAGGAAAAAGAGACAAGACAGTGGTGTTTTGGGGAAGAAATAGAGGAAGATGTGTGTAAATGTCACCTGAAGCTTATTTGGCTTGTGGCTTTCTCTCACTGGAAGCCTGTGGAAGTCCCAGCTTTCCACTTCTTCCTGCTGCTTTTTGTTTGTTAACTTTGGTGTTAGAAGTTAGGGCTAGAATGAAATAAAAAGCAAAGAGCAGCCCAAAACTCTAAATTTCTGTGTGGTCCTGTAGACTTTCAAAACACAAAGGCTGTAGCATTCTCCCACCTGCCAGGTGAGGTTAATGGATGTAGCAGTTGGATCTTTTGATACCTTCTGAATTCACAGCAAGCCCCAAGCTCTGGGTGTCAGCTTCACATTACGCTGTCTCAGTTGGGCCCCTGTAGTTTCAGAAGTTAATTAGAATTTTATTTTTCTTTCTTACACAGTTCTGTATTCTAGGAGCATGTCCCGTACAAAATATCATTTTTAGTTTCTCCTTTTCTCATCCCAGTTTGAAATAGAGATGAAAAAGAAGGCAGTATGGTGAGAATTTAGTAACTTTATGTATTTGTGAAGAAAGATAGAAATATAATGCCTCAATAATCCTGAGCTATTACCGAGGTAAAAAAGTTGTGGAAACACTGTTTTCTGTGGTTGTTCATGTTTTCTCAAGTGTTTAGAGATGCAAAATGTACCAAATGGTGGTAGGAATTTGCCACACTTGAAATATTATTCAGTACATTCACAGAATCCCAGAATAGTTTGGGTGGGAAATGACCTTAATGCCCATCCACGGGCAGGGACAGCTCGCACTGTCCCAGGTGGATCCAGCCTGGCCTGGGCACTGCCAGGGATCCAGGGGCAGCCACAGCTGCTCTGGCAATTCCAGCCCAGCCCCTGCCCACCCTCCCAGCCAGCAATTCCCAATTCCCAAGGTGCCAGCCCAATCTCCCCTTTCCCAGTGGGAGCCATTCCCTGGCTCCTGTTCCTTGTCCTCAGCCCCTTTCCAACTTTCCCGGAACCCCTTCAGGTCCTGGAGAGTCTTCCCAGAGCCTTCTGCAACAACCCCAGTTCTAACTCTATCAGTTTTTTTGTTAATTTTAGATATGGGGTGCTAATATTATATATAATATTGGAAATCATTTGAGTTTGGAGAAATTGTCCTAATCCCATTGTGGTGAATAGTTCAGCTTCCTGTAAAATACCAATAACTTTCAGCACAAGTGGAAAGAGTGATGCTGTGATGAATTACCTGTGCATCTCTTTATTACAGTTAAATGAGAAGAATTACTCAAATTTGGTTCTTGCTAGATTTAACAAGAAATTTCTACATAATTTCTTATTTGGTTGTGGACTGATTTTTCTTAGTGGTATGTGAAACTCTGTTTTTAAAGAGTTCAGAACACTTGTAGATCACAAGAAGAGAGGTTTAAATAATTTTAGGTATTGTTGCATGTACAGGTTTAGGTCTAAGTTGGCTTACTTTCGTACAAAATTATCTCAAAATTATTCTCAATTTTCTTTTCTCTTGAAGAAAAAACCCTGGTGCTTATGCAAACCAAGTCCTGGTATGTAATTCTTCTAATTGGTTTTTCAAAATTTCTGTCAGTCACAGGCAGTAGTTTAGCTCCAGCAAGATTTTGAGTTTGAAATACCAACTGTTACTGAAATGTCAGTTGGGTTCAAATATACTTTTTTTTTCTTTTTTATTATTTTGTGGCCAAGTCATTTGCCGTTAACTCCTTTGAAATGTGTGTGTGCTGATTTCAAAACCAGTGCAATTTTTACATGTCAGCTAGTTAGAGAAGTCAAATTTTACTCTTGGCTTCAATTTTATGCTAATCAAATGATAAAAAAGTAAAGCTCTTCGTTATGAATGTTTGTCAGCCCATGCAACCAGCTCCTTTGGGTTCTCTGGGAAGCGGGTGGATTGTTTTGGTACTTCAAATGGTGTGGCAATAGAAAAGGCGGTTGTGCTCTCCAAGGTACCTTTCCAGATAAGATAAACACAGGCTTTGTAATATTCTCTGGAATTAACATAATTAAGTATCTGATCTTTAGCTCCCTGAGGGTGCCATGTTACTCCTCAGGGCGGGGTGTCAAACATCCTTGAGTGCCCTGCGTGGCGTGGGCAGAGGCAGGAGCTGCTCCACAGAGAAGGACCTGGGGGTGCTGCTCTGCAGCGGGTGAAGGGGGCTCCAGGCGTGCCCAGGTAGAGGTTCACGTTGGATATTAGGGAAAATTACTTCCCAGAAAAGGGTGTCCAGCCCTGGAAGTGCTGCAGTGCCCAGTCCAGTCCTCCCCCTGCAGGGACTTCAAAGGCCTGTGTGGTGGCACTTGGGGACATGGGGCAGTGGTGGCCCTGGCACTGCTGGGGATGGTGGGACTGGGCGGGCTCAGATCCTCAGCCTGAAAACTGCTTCATCCTTTGGTACAGAATTAGTTTCTTGAGAATGGATAGATGAATCTTTTACCGTCAGCTAAACTTAATTAAAAATCCGGACTGCTAAGAAATTGGTGCCATATTTTTTGCGCATCCAGATTGAACAGCCTACTTCCAACAGCTATTTCCAACCAAACTTTCAATGTAACTGAATTAATTAAGTCCTGGGAACAGAATATATTAGGGGAAATCAAGCTCTAAGTAAGCAAACCATTAACAATTATGAGACCAAATTGCCTGTGACACAGATCGGTCAGGTTTGATGGCACAAAGTATTTTCTGCTCGTGAGGAATAAATTGTAGAAACAACCTGGGTTTTTTGAATCCATATATGAGTACAGGTCCTCAATTGGCCTTTATAGGAGAACTCCTCCAACAGGTAGAGAAAATAATCACCACTGGTAAGGTATTTGTAGGCCTTCTGTGTGAAATAAACCTAAATTATTTTTGTTTGGTTGTTTTTGTTTTATTTGTTTCCTGCAGTTGTTATAAAAAAATGAGAAGCCCTTCTCTGGTAACAGTCTCATTAATCTTTCATAGACTCTCTCTTATTTTAAAATTAACAGAATATTGTTTCATCTAATGGGAACAAGTTTTGGTTTCCATCACAGAAACTGATCCTGATGGTCATCCACAGGTGACTGGCCTGTTAATGATTCCTTTGGGCTTTTAATTATTTTTTTTTCTAATAAAGGACTGTTCATATATAATAAGGGCTTTATTTTGAAATGCATCTCTTATAGTCACTCAGCATCATGGTTATTTTAAGAAGTAATAAGAAAAGTTACTATTTTTATACCAGCTGTGTTATATGTTTGTATTTTGAGATTTGATATTTCTTTAAGGATTAACTTTGCCTTAAGACATTCCAGAAAATTATGTCTCTTCCAGAATATCCCCTTTAGTTACTAGGCAGGGGTTTTTTGCACAGAAAGTGAAATCTTGCTCGCTGTCTTTTAATCATCAGAAGACTATTGGGAGGTACTTCAGACCTCAGCAGAAATCAACAAGAAGCTCTGTTTTCTTGTCTTTTGTAGGCAGGACTGTTGAGGTTGCAGCATCTGGTGTGCAGGTTTGGAGTTCACTTTCCAGCCACACAGTGGTTGTGCACTGCAAAGGAACTTTCAAAGTATTTCAATGTATTTATAAGAAAACAAACTGGGGCAGCTCCTGTTCCAAGTTGCAATGGATATTTAAAGCAGATATGATCATAGAAAGTGTTTCAGAGCAACAGAAACCCAAGCAATGACTCACTTTGCGCATATTCGTGAATTTTGGGATGTGGTTATTGCTGGGAGGAGGGATTTATGTCTATGCTAATGTTGCCATAAGTACTGTTAATTAAGGGAGGAAAACAACAAATTACTCCAGAAATGGATTTAATATCCATGAAAAGCTTTTTTTCTGTGCGGATTTCACTTTCATTCTGAAATAAATTCTGTTACTTCATGAAAGAGTTAATATCCTGTTGTGGTGCTGAGAGATTGATAGGCAGAGGAAATAGGAGGTACCTGGAAAGAGCTTCTGATTCCTAACATTGCACAAGTTGCTTTTCTCTTGGCTTGCCTCCCCTCCACGCTGTTATTTTTACCCAGGCTCCCTAATCTGCCCTTTTGCCTCTGACCACCTCCCAGTTTCCTGTTGGCCTCTTCCCTCTGGTTTTTGTCCCAAATATTCCCTTGTTTTCCCTGCTCTCTGCTGTTGGATTGCCAGGCAGTGAGCTAAGATGAATGCCATAGCTGCTTTCACAGTGTCTGTCCTCTTCTGTGTCTCGTGCCTCTTTGCAGCTCTTGGTGTAAGTTCCTTTTTCGAGGAGATATTGTTTGAAATGTAAATACTGAATTTTGGGTTGCTGTGTAAACAGTAATTAAAGATTTTCACTTTTAATTAAAGATTATTTGCAGCTCTGTGAAACCTCTGTTCTAAGTTCTTGAAGTACTGTTTTCTTCAATATGCACTGAAGAATATTCCTTGGAACATGGCTGGGAGACAGAGTTACTTGTTCAGCTTCATTTTGGGGATATATGTTTTTAAAACAATATGAAGTTATAATTTATTTTCTTTTTCCTCAGAAAATTTCCATTGTTTTTCAAAAACTGTTCAAAAATATGAATTGATCTGATTAAAGATGCTCTTCGTTGTAATTCCTAATGCTTTTTACATATCTCAAAATGCAAATTTTCTTTCCAGTAAGTAACAGAAAGCATTTGCTTTTCTTTTGCAGATTGCATTCTCACAGCACAGCAACTTTATGGACCTGGTGCAGTTCTTTGTGACCTTTTTCAGGTACTTTTCATTTAAGACAGCTACATTTTACTTCTTTAGGTTTTGGGCTTCAGAGGTTGGGTTCTTCTTGGTCTGCTTTTTTACTTCACATCCTGCTCATAGCACAGCCTAGAAAATTGAACTCTTCAGTCTATTTTAATTATTTAATTAGGAATTATGATAAGAAAATTAGTTGTCTGCCCGTCTTTGCCAATGCATTGTGCCAGTGCATGCAGGGAAAGGGAGGATGGGGCTGGAAGAGGCTTTTGGAAAAGAAGTTCCTTTTGAGAGGGTATAGAAAACATTGACTTCCCACAAATAATGTGTGACTTACTGCAGGTTTTCACACCTTGTCGGACACCAGTCATAAACTGTGGGAGTTATTTTGCAGAGGGTTAAGTCTGGAGTAATTTCCAACTCTTTAGGTACCACCTTTTGATTTTTAATTGAACTCTGAATGTATGTCAAGTTAAATATAAACATATGTTACAGTACAATAGAAGCCAAATACTTCTGTTTTTCATATACAGCTTTAAGTTCATTTCTTAGTGTGGAGAGAACTGATGATTTCCTCAGAGTGGGATCCAACAGAAGCCATTTCAATACTTGCCTCATCTTCCATCCTCCAAAAAATGCAGCCCTACAAAGAGGTGAAACACTTCCAAAGCATAGCAGGCCCTTTCTTCAGAGCTCCCAAATCCAGTGTACTGGCCTCTGTGTTGGGGTCTGTTAGGGCTGCAGAAGTCAAAGGCTGATTGAGATGAAGGCCTACAGAGGGATATACACAGAGTGCCCACTGCTGCAGCTCCTACAGGAGCGTGCTCTAAAGCAGGCAATATTATGTCTGCTATAAAATGAGCTGTGGGAATAGTATCTTCAGATTTCACACTAAATTTAATTAAAGCAAGAGGCTCCAGACAGATCCTTCAGACAAATGGTTTATATCAATGTTTTTCATGTGGAGCTTTTAGAGAGTAGAATCTCCTTTAGTACAGTCCCTGGGAAACAGAAGTTTGAACCCTACCTTTACCTTCCTGCCACTGGAGCGAAGTAGGTGGCTACTCCTGGCTCAGACTTAATCATTTGTTTTTCTGAATTAATCACTATCAGCATCTTCCCTAAAAGTCTTTGTGGCAGAGTAATTGCTTATTAGGAAAATGAAGAGAGAAGCAGTTGGTCTCTTAATTCTTTTCCAATTGTATAAGATAAATATGCACTACAAAACCTGTCCGTTAGTGCTTCCTAGACCCAACTACATCTGCATATGAGGGTTTAAACTCCTCAGTATGAGGGATTGCTCCAGATTCGTTATTTTAAGAGATTCCCAGAGCAGCTGTGGCTGACCCTGGATCCCTGGCAGTGCCAAGGCCAGGCTGGACACTGGGGCTGGAGCAGCCTGGGACAGTGGGAGGGGTCCTTGCTGTGGCAGGGGCATGTGGAACTGGATGATCTTCAAGGATCCTTCCAACCCAAATCCTTTCATGATTCCAACCCCAGGTTGAAGCAGAGGATGAGTGTATTATGTATCTCAATGGACACATGCAGCTGAATATACATATCCAAAGGCTGTGACTTTCCTTTCCTCCATCACTATTATCACATGGATTTCCTTGAGAAGGAATGTTGCAATACTATTTAACATCCTAACAAGCCAGAGGAATAAGAGCATGTGGATTTGGGAGAAGAGAGTTTACTGGTGTTTTCCAGCTAAGCATTTATAATGTGTTAGAATTTTTTTTATTATTTCACTGCACCTAAGCTTCTCTCTCACAAATGTTTTATTTTACAGTCACTGTAACTCTAATTAACCTGTGGATTAGAACAGTGTGATTTATCTCACTGGGTGTAAGGGAAACTATTGAAACATTTGCATTTTTAATGCTTTATGGCACATTTCATAATTACTGTTGGATCCAAGGCAGACCATAAATAAGTAATATCTGAAAGCCCCCTGTGCTGTTCATAAGCATCAGTTGACCGAGAACGTGCTCCCTAAAGTAGAGGCAAGGAAAATGCTTTGTGAAAACTTAAAACCAGTTGGTAACACTAACACCAAACTCAAAAACTGGGATATGTATCCATTTCTTATTTGTAGTGGAGACCTAAAGAGATGTTGTTCTGGAAAATAGATGTTAGAGTGTTCTGTTCTGTTCACACATTTAAGGGTGTTGTTTCATTTTGCTGTTCTGCAGGAAATGCAGGAGTTGCCCAGAGCAGCTGTGGCTGCCCCATCCCTGCAGGTGTCCAAGGCCAGGTTGGATGGGGCTTGGAGCAGCCTGGAATAGTGGAAGGTGTCCCTGCCCGTGGCAGGGAGGCTGGAACAAGGTGGTTTTAAGATCACTTCCAACCCAAATAATTTTGTGATTCTGTGAATTTGGGAAATCTTTCTGAGCTGGAGATACTGTGGCACATTCCTACATTCTGGAAGCTGCTTCCCCCACTTGGTTGTGAGCCCATCCTAACTGCTTTTCTGCTGTGCAGCTGGAGGCATCATCTGTGCTTTGAGCTGTGTGGAGCACCTGAGAGGGAAACAGGGTTTTCAGTTTCCTTGCTGACATTTGGGATGAATGTGGTCACTGCAGTCCTCGCCCGCAGGCTGCCCGATCGCCGAACTGCAGCTGCTGAGTTGGTGAGATCCAGGCACTGCCTGGGCTGCCTGTGGGCTGCACAGGAGACGCAGAACCCGCTCCTGCGTTCCGGCACCGCCAGGCAGTGTGAGCAGGACACGGGGCTGGTTTCCATGTCAGTGAGGAGCTGCCTACTGTGATCAAAGGGCTGGGCCTCGCATGCAGAGGGGCTCTTGGGCTCTGGGAGTTCAGCACCGAGCCAGGCAGAGGGCTGTGTAGTTCCCTTACTGTGTGCCACATTAATGTTTTATTTTGAGCTAAGAAAATGTCAGTGGATAAAGGTTGGGCAGAGCGGTGAAGTTCTGAGGTCATTAATATTGCATTATAATCGGAGCCAGAGGAGAAATGATATTCCAACCATTGTTAACCTTTGCAAAGCTAATGAATTGCAAGTAAACTGGGTTTTCTCTTTCCTCCTCTCTGCTTTTCATAACGTGGCTCTTTAGTTTATAGATTGTGCAGTTGTCTTTCAGCACATAGTTTGAGCTATTTTGACAATTTCTAGTGAACATTTTGTATCTGTGCTTCCTTATCTTCCAAAAAATCTGTCTGCCAGCACACCTATCACAGATATAAATCGCCAGTGTACCTTTATGTACAGAAGATGTGAATGTATTTGTGGCCTTGTAAGCACATATTACTGCCCAGTAATCTTTTCCCCTTTTTCTTCCTCTTCCCTTCTTCCATTCTTCCCTTTTCCTTTCCTTCCTTTCAACCATCAGCCTAGAGAGCACTTGAGAGACCTTATTGGGGTCTCTACATACTTCAAAAAGGGTTCAAAGGAAGATGGGGACAGACATTTAAGTGGGACGTGTAGTTAAAGAACAAAGGGTGATGACTTTAAATTAAAAGAAGGTCTATTAACACTAGATTAGGGAAGAAATTTTTTATGGTGAGGGTGTTGAGACTGGACTAGGCTTCCCAGAGAGGGGGGTGAATGCCCCATCCTTTGAAACATTCCAATCCAGGCTGGGCAGGGCTCTGAGCAATCTCAGAAGATGAAGATTGAAGGTTGAAGATGTTCCTACTCACGACAGAGAGGTTGGATTAGGTGACCTTTTAAGGTCCCTCCAGGCCAAACCATTCTGTGATTCTGGTCTATGATTCCATGCTGAGATTTATTACCCTGATTTACCGTATAGCTCCGGTGTCTTTGACTGCACTCCACTTCTGGTTCTCACATGCACAGTTCAGTTCATTCCTTGCCTGCTGTTTGTCTTGTCATCATTATCTGTCCTTGAAACATCCTTCTCAGGAGGTCCAGGGTCTGGTCTGGTCTAGTGGGAGGTGTTGCTGCCCATGGCAGAGTGGTTGAAAACTGGGTGTAAGGTCCCTTCCAGCCCGAACCAGTGTGTGATTCCACGATCCAACACTCACCTGTCCCACCCAGGCCTTGCAATGATTGTTAGAGAAATGGGTGTTATTCCACAAATGAAGAAAAAAGCTGCCAGTTTAGTGGTTTTTGTGGTGGCACATCAAGTCTCTTGTGCCCCTATTAAGGTCTGAATATCAAATGGAAATGGTGTAATTTTAGTTTGATACAAATAATTGGGCTTGTTTCTCAGAAAAAAACTTGAGCAGGAGCGCTCTTTGCTCAGTACAAGACTCAGGCAGATAGTTTTATGTGCTGTATATATTGTTTTCCCTGCCTATAAGTATGTTCCCAGTGTTTTCATTAAGTGGGAAGGGACTCCTGCAATAATTCAGATGTGGAGTTATGTTGCAGATATTTTATTAGCTATTTTTATTTTTATTTTTACTATTATTATTATTATTATTATTATTATTATTATTATCATTATCATTATCATTATCATTATTATTACTACTACTACTAATAATAATAATAATAATTTTATATTTATTAGCACTGCCACCACTGACCATGTCCCCAGTGCCACATGCACAGGGCTTTGAAATTCCCCAGGATGGGCACTCCAGCCCTGCCCCGGGCAGTCCCAATTCCTGACCACCATTTCCAGGAGGAAATTCCTGCTGGTGTCTACCCTATCCTCCCCTAGAGCTGCTCCCTCTCCTCCCGTCCCTGTTTCCTGGGATAAGATCCCAAATTCCCCCTGGCTGTTCCCTCCTGCCAGGAGCTCTGCAGAGCCACAGGGGCCCCCTGAGCCTCCTCTGCTCCAGGCTGAGCCCCTTCCCAGCTCCTTCAGCTGCTCCTCATCAGACTTGTCCTGGTTTTGGCTGGGATAGTTGATTTCTTCTTAGGGGCTATTCTAGTGTTGTGTTTCGGGTTCACACTGAGAATAATCCTCATAATACACTGATGCTTTGTGTTTTGCTAAGTTATGTTTCTCAGAAGTTTGCTGGATTTTTTTTTTTCTCTTACTCTGCCAGTGGGGAGTTACTCCAACTGAGAGGGATCATAGCTGGAGCAGGGGACCCCAACTGGTCACATGGATATTCCAGACTTCAGAGCATCATGCCCAGTGTATAAACTGGGGGATTACCTGGAAGGGTCTAACCTGGGACTTAGGGCTGGCATTGGTCAGCAGGTGGTGAGAAGTTATATTCTGCATCAGTTGTTTGCTTAGATTTTTTTTTTGTTTCTCTTCTAAATATCATTATTCTTCCTAGCTATGCTACTGTATTTTATTTTGTTTTAAATTATTAAACTGTTCTTCTCTAAGCCTACAAATTTTCCTTCAGATTCTCCTCCCCACTCCACCAGGGTGGGGGAGAAGAGAAGGGGTTGAGTGGCTTTGCAGTGCTTAATTTCCCCCTGAGTTTAACCCATGCCCCTGTGCTCCAGACCCTTCCCTGTCTGCATTGCCTTCCTCGGCCACAGCTCAGGTGAGTTGTGGCTTGTTGAGCCTCGTGCCATCTTCAGCAGAAAGATGAGGTCAGGAATCTGGCTTGATGTGCTGCAGGCAGCTGTTTGGCAAAGCCCAGCCAATCACATGTATGTTATATACTTGTTCCAATTATTCCAAGGTTTAATGCATCCCATACTTTAAAATGGGTCCTGTAACTCTCTAGCATATTGAAATTTACTTGTAAATAGCACTTAAATAGCTTCTAATTCATCAAAACAATTTGGGCTATGTTTCTAGTAATCATGGCAGTGCTTTCTGAAATTATTAAGTGACCTGTATATGTTAAAGCACATTAGCAGTGAGGCTGCTGTACATTTTGGTGTTTAAAGCTGCCATTTTTTTACAAGCAGTTCTGATGTGGATAAACATTTCACAAGGATTTAATAATTGGGCCCTAATATACCAGATGGATTTTCTTCTCCCCTCTGGAGAATGCATCACAGTAAAGTGCTGATGGAGTTTTCCAGACGTTTAAAAATGAAAGTGGGCTTGTTTGAAAGGCTTTAAGGATACCAGGAGTGGAGAAAATACTCTCTCTGTTGTGAAAAAGAGATTAAAGCCCAGAATAAAACCAGTGTGTTTAAGTTAAGATTTTTGTGTCAGTGTGGTATTCTGAAGGCTGATCAGCTGAGATTTCATGCATGTGTTTAGGCCAACTGAGGAGACATTATTTATAACCACACTGCTCATTTATCGTCCTAATATAATCTAATGAATAATTAAGACTGAATTAATAAGGCTATTTGCCAAATAGAATATTGTCCATAAAATTGAAATGTATTCCCTGCCTGCACTGTAATATTTATGCTGTGTAAGCACAAATTTTTAGAACTGTATGAGCCAGTGGAAGCTCTACTTGGTAGAACCTTACTGGAATGGAGTCATGTTCAAATTTCCCTGGGATGAAAAGCTCTCCAGGGCATGAGTTGGCTCTTGATGGTTCTTTTTAGTTTCTTTAGTCTGGTTTCACAACTGAGCTTGCTGGTTTCCTTTTTTTCTGTTGGAGAAATTTAGCTGGTCTCAAACTGGATGTGTCACAGGCTATAGGGAACTGGAAATCTGATAGCTGATACAATCACAGAATAGTTTGGGTTAGAAAGGAACTTAAAGATCATCTCGTTTCACCCCCTTGTCATAGACAGGGACACCTTCCACTATCCCAGGGTACTCCAAGCTTCATCCAGCCTGGCCTGAGACACTTTCTGGGATGGGCCATCACAGCTGCTCTGGGCACTCTGTGCCAGGGCCTTGTACTCTCCCAGAGAACAATTCCTGCCCAGTATCCCACCCAGCCCTTGCCCGCGGGCAGTGGGAGCCATTCCCTGGCTCCTGTCCCTCTGTCCCTTGTCCCCAGCCCCTCTCCAGCTCTCCTGGAGCCCCTTCAGGCTCTTGAAGGGGCTCTGAGCTCTCCCTGGAACCATTGAGATGGGAGAAGCTGCAGAGAGAAGACTTGGCTGAAGAGTGGATTTCCAGGATGAAGAATGCTCTTGGTAGGCTGTTATTTTGGGGAAAAAAGAGAAGGAGAGGGCAAAGCAAATCCTGCAGTAAAATTTTATTTTTAAAGTGATTTGCAAGATGGATATTCATGGCTGGCAGAGATGTGTCTGGAGCTGTTGAGGAGAGAGTAGAGCACAGCTTTAACCGGGACTCTGCCAGCCATCAGCTCTCACTCCAGATCATCTCCCTCTGCACACAGATGTTTCTTTTTGCTGGTTCCATATCTATAGAGTTGCTTTCCCAGAGAAAGCTGGGAAAAAACCCTTCTTAAAGCTACTGATGCTCACGTCAGATCTTTTAACTTATTTCAGGATAGTTTAGGCTGAGCAAACGCAGCAATAGATCTTGACTTTGCTCTACCCCTGGGGCTCTTCCACCAGCTGATGGACTGCAGCTGGCTCTGCCTTTTATTTCTCCCTGAGTGCATCCAAGGGATGTTACTTCAAGGGGGAAAATATATTTCCTTCATGATTTTATAGCTTTTGTGGGTATTTGCTGCCTCCTTGTGACAATACAAAGATGTATGGTGCTGTTCCTTTGAAATACAAGGGTACTGCAGTGAGCGTTTTAGGAGAAGTTTTTGTTAGTCTTTAATTGTTAATTCCTCTCTGTTTTTTCTCAATAAAGTCTTGACTGTGGTGCCAGAAATGGACAGGAAAGAGAAACCAGTGAAAGACTCTGGAATATGTAGACTTGTGCAGTGTTGCATTTTGGAAAGGGGTTTAGTAACAAAGGTGATCCTCTTAGTTCTCCACTCTAGCTTTCTTCTCCAAGGGAGTAAATAATACCTAGGGAGACATATTTGCAGTGCCACTGAAAATGGGGATATGGTTTAGTGGTGGCCTTGGCAGTGCTGAGTTAATGGTTGGACTTGATGATCTTAGAGATCTTCTCCAACATAAATGATTCTGCGATCCTATGAAATCAACCCAAAACAAGAGGTCCTACAGGTTTTAAATTGCTGATGTCACTTTCTTCCTATAAAGGGTCCATCCTTATAGCAGTGAAGCATGTTTTGATGTCTATCTTCCATTTGCTGTGTGTATTTCTGGAGCTGTCTGATGGTGGTGTTGTGTAAAGGTGGAGACCTCATTGACTTTGCTGACAGTGGGTGGCACAATGCAAGTTCATCTGAATCCCTGACCTGGGAAACTCCTCCTGGAGAAACTCCTCTGAAATGGGTAATTTAACAGAGGTGCTTGACATTAATGGCATTTTAGCCATTGCTAAAATTTTTCCTCTTCCCTTTGGATTTCCATCTTGTGCTGAGCAGGTAAACACATAAAATCATGGAATGGTTTGAGTTGGAAGGGACTGTAAAGCCCATCCAGTCCATGGGCAGGGACCCCTCCCACTGTCCCAGCGGCTCCCAGCCCCAGTGTCCAGCCTGACCTTGGGCACTGCCAGAGATCCAGGCGCAGTCACAGCTGCTCTGGGCACCCTGGGCCAGGACCATGCAAGTCAAACAAGTGCAATTTTTTTAATAGGATGTGCTACGTGATAGTAAAGCATATTTCTGTGCACATCTAAGCCTGAAAACTGTAATCCTATCACTGACTGGCTGCCTTTGGGTGTCTGTGTCTGATGCATGGAGTTTTCATATCACGCAGTCTGTAGATGGTGGGATATGGTAACAAGAACAGTCTCCTCACCTTTTGCATTTCTCAGGGAATGAATGGTTCCTGCTGTCTATACTGGTGTTTAATTACAGGCATTTCCAGGTTGTAGAAGCACAGAATGATTTAGGTTGGAAAAGCCCTCTGAGATCAGCGGGCTCAAGCACTCCCCCAGCACTGCCAGCACTGCCCCTGTTCCCAATGCCACAGGGCTTTAAAATCCCCCGAGGATGGGCACTCCAGCCCTGCCCTGGGCACTTCCTGACTACCCTTTCCAGGAAGGAATTTCCCCACTGTCCCCCCTGGCCCAGCCTGGGGCTGTTCCCTCTCCTCCTGTCCCTGTTCCCTGTTCCCACAGCCCGACCCCCCCGGCTGTCACCTCCTGGCGGGGTGCAGGGTGAGGACATCTCTGTGCTTTGCAAATTGTCTCTTCAGGAAAAAGCCCAGTTGGAGCACCCAGAGCCCAGTGATTACTGTGAAAGCTGCATTTGAGCAAATAAGCAGTCTGTTCTGATTAATCTTCCTTTTGATGGAAGCTTTCTTTTAACCTGTATTTCAATATATGCTGGAACGTGGGAAGAGGTTTGGAGATGTTTTCTGTAGCCCATCAGTGCAGGCCTTGAGGAAAGAGGCTTCCACTGGGGTTCAGATTTTAATCTTAGCTTGTGTGTCTTTGAGTTGCTCATGTGGTATTCAGTGTGATAAGATCATAACTGTCAATACAGGTGGTTGTTTTTGTTGTTATTATTGCTACTACTGCTACTACTGTTTTTTGTTATATCTGCTTCCTTGCATTTTCCCTAGAAATTGATATAGCCATTAATGCATTTTTCCCTCTCTTTTGACTGAAGAAAACCAATATAGACTTGGGAAAAACAGGAAATGTCTGTAGCTCTGCAACAGCCTGCCTGCTCTACACTGCATCTTACTTTTATAATTTGGAAAGGATATAATAATCAATTTTTTCTGCTTCTTTCAAGGCTTTTTTTGGAGGGAGGGTTATCCTCTCACTTAAAATATCAAAAGAGATTGGAAATAGTGGCTTTCTGAATCTGATTAAATCTTTCAGCCTTACTGTCATTTAAGGAAGTGAGATAGGGAACTTTGGAACAGTAGGTTTCCCTGAAAATAACTGTGTCATTCCTCACTGGGTATCAGAAGCACTGAACTGTGCTGGATTCTTTCTTCAATGTATCTCTAATTTTTATATGAACTTCTCATTTAACTTTGCATTTCCTAGAGTTTTTTGGCTGCCAGTACGTTATAAATAAGGGTAATAAAATGCTATTTTCTATTTTTTCCCTTTCCTTTCCAGTTGTTTCCTGTCATTGCTCCTGGTGGCAGCTGTGGTTTGGAAGATTAAACAAAGTTGCTGGGCATCACGACGGAGAGAGGTGAGGTTGTCCCTTAAATGACTTTTTAATAGTTGCTCTCTCTAGATGCATATTTATTCACATGTGCATCACAGTAACCTTAAATTGAAGGCTAAGCTAATTCAGTTAATGCTGCTGTTTAGGCATTCAGCATATTTTTGATTACAGTTTGTGATAAATTATGTTATTTTAGTGTCCTGATGCTGCAGTTTCTGTGAAGCAGCAGAAAAATAGGAGTGACTATCCTGAATTCCCAGAACTTTTATTTCTAGACAGTATAAGTACAAAAACACATAAATTAGGAGATTCTTTATATCTCTTTCAAAATAGGAAACAGAAATACGTTAAAAATTGCATGCAATACATTAAAAGAAGAAGTCAAATCCCCATTTTCAAATTAAATCTTACTCAGATATTTTGGGTGGTTGGTTTTTTTTCCCTGGAACATTAGAAACATTAGGAGCATAAGAAGAAGGTGGGAAACCACCCAGGATGTGGAAATCTATATGCGAATTTTGGAGCCAAAGTTTTTCCTCTTCACCTACCCACAGTCCAAACGATCTTCACAACATTTTGTATTTGCATCATGTAAATAACTTTGTGCTTTATGCTGCCAAAATCTGGTTCCTCCTTGTTTACCCTGATTTATTTTTGTTCACTACCTTCTTTACTTGCTTCTCAATGGAACCTGGTTTCCTGTTCCACCCAAAGCACTCAGGGTGACCAAGGTGAGGTGGCCACTTGTTGTGGCCCAAAGAACATGTCCTTAGTCCCCATCTGTCAGCACAAATGCCCACATCCTTGAGCTGTGTCTGGGGGGGAAGTCCTGGGTGCCCCAAGCAACCAACCACACCTTCATCAGGTTTTCTTGGTGTGCTTAGTGCTAAAAGCATGTGAAGGTATCAGAGGCTGGCCTCGACTGCCCCTGGAATTGTTTTCAGGAGCTTTTTCTTGTGTTAATCTGTTTGTTTCTGTGCAAAATGAGTGAAGCCAGATATTATTCAAGCAAGTATAATGTGCACTCTCTGTATATAGGCCAGATTCCCTAAAGAATGAGGTGGTTTTCTTCCCTGCTCTGGATTTTCAGGTGAGATCTGCCCATTCCTCTAGGTTTTCCTCCCGGCTGCCTGCTGGGATGAAGCTCTTGGCAGCTGCAGACACCCAGCCGTGTCACTGTTCTGTTCAGGAATGGTTTGTTCCCACACAGGAATTGATCAAGAGGATTTGGGGGATTAATTTTTACAGTGTTGGAATTATTTGTAAGTCCCTATTTCCTGCATATCTTCAGGAATCTGTAACTGGTTGTACTTTGCAGTGCAGTGATGTGAATAATATGAATTTATTCCATATGAGGACCTCCTCTCTGGTAGTAAAGCGGGATGAACGTCTGAAAACTCTTCCTCTTCTTTCTCTTTCTGCTTCAGATGTTTCTGCTCTTACTGGTGAACTCACTGCAGAATATAATCATTGCTTTTCAAACAGATTATCCTTAAACTTGGAAATAATGGAAGTCTTTGAGGTTTTCTGTATTCTCTGAAGGTAGATAAATTTTTACTAGGGCAGCTATTTTTTTCCTACTCTCTTTCTTGGCAAGAAACGAAGCTGGAGTCAGCATAACATTCCCGTGGCTCCTGGGGTTAAATGTTATCTGGGAATGTATAAGGAATATAGACTGAGAAGTAAATACTGTGCTTTGGAGCTCAGTGAAAGCATTTGAGTGGTGGCTTAAGTGAGACATGTCTCCATAAATTAAGTTACAGTCTGATGCATGTTTTGAGAGGAAAAAAACAACCTGGAGTACCAGCAACATATTGGCAAGTTTCAGTCTAAATTCAATCTACATGTGTGGCTGTTTGACAGGCAGTTCATCAGGGCGGTGTTTTCCAGGCACATTCCTGTCTTTTGCTGTTATTTATCTTGCTCTCTCTTTTTATCTAGTGACTCTATCTTGTAATTCATGGATCTCTGCTGTTCCATTCATCTTCTGTCAGGAATACTTGTAAATCTTGAGGAAACAGTTTGAAATCTTTGTTGTGCCATAATTACATATATTAATACAGACTTTCTACAAAAACAAGTCCACCCAAGAATTTTTTATCTAAGATGATTTTATAGCTTGAAGGTGGAAGTTTTTTGTACTGATTCTCAATAAACCCAAGCAAAGATCTCTTTAGTAGTTAAAAATAATGATCAATGCCCTATCCCTGGAAGTGTACAAGGCCAGGCTGGATGCGGCTTGGAGCACCCTGGGACACAGTGGAAGGTGTCCCTGCCCACAGCAGGGCTTGGAACTAGAAGATCTTCAAGGTCGCTTCCAAGCCAAACTGTTCCATGATTGTACAAAAGGCTGCAGCCCTGAAGGAAGATCTTTCTCTGTTTTGGGCTGTATTTTTAGCAGTAGTCAAGTTACAAACACCTGTTTCTCATGTCTGTAGTAAGTCTGTAGTAAGTCGCCATGTGTGTAGTAACTCTGTGCTTGTTCTCTGATCTCAACCAGCAGCCAGTACCCTGCGATGCAGGGTGCAGGTGGTCCCCAGCTGTCCATCTCTGCTGCTTCCAGCAGGAGCACTGCCAGCGCCAGGTGCCTGTCAGAGTGAAGAGCTGATCACTGGGGCTCACTGACATACGGGTAGGGCAGCAAAGGGAGTGTGCTGACAGGTTTAGTGCTCAAAATTACTCAGCCAGGGTTGCTTGGGAAGTGTGGTGGGCGAAGGCAGACAGCTGTGCTTGGTGTGGCTGGGTATAATTTGGTTGAAACCAAGTTTGCTTTGCTCCTCATGGAGAAGGCAGCATGCTACAAATCCAAAGTCTCCATCAGGATCTTGTAACATACACAAGATTCCCCTGAACTTCTTTCCTCTTCTGCATTTCAGTTAAAGGTCTGTGCCCAGCTGCCTGCACGTGTCCGTGCTGATGCTCCTCAGCCTCCTGGCTGAGGGTCTGGGGCATGTCCAGACATGGCGTAGGCAACCTGCACTGGTAGGAAAATGAGTTTGGAGCACTGAGTGAAGTTCAGACCTTGCACAGTGTAAAACTTGTCCTGAATTGAAAATGGGAATGATTTCTGTCATATCAGGAATCCAGGAGATGGGATTGTAAACTGTGTGTTTATTCCCTTGCCATTGAGCCTCCGCTGTTTGAGTATCTTAAAAAGGGAAAATAGAAATAAAAAGACAGCTTTTATAGGAGGCTTAGAATGAAGTCAATTACTATAGGAAATAGGGATAGGAAACCTTTCTGTCTTGTCTATAGAAAATGACATGTTAAAGGAATCAAGGTGGTAAGGGAGAATAATACACAGAATATGAGTGTGATGCTAGAATTTTAATATGCTCATCTGCTGTCAGGATTTTTCTATCCTGTTGTTCTGTTTTTGCATCCAAATCCTCTTCTCTTCACCCTCAGTCTTCTTTGTTGCCTTCACTGGGAGCAAGGAATAGCTCCCCCAGCAAAGGGAGCGTGGCTGACCCAGGGTAGTGGGATCACTCCCTGTGCCTCTTTGGAATGTGCTGGGAGTATCAATAGCAAGCACCTACAGAGAGAACTAAATTTGGGTGTCTAGAGCTCCATTTCACCCTTAACAAAATTACCTGTATTTTGCCTCCTTTCTTGCCACAACTATCTAAGACTGAATATTTTTACTCTGCAAGTCACCCAGTTATTCAGGATAGGGTTTGTGTATTGATTTACTGTGGGAATTATACTTCTTCTTGACCTCATTACTGAAACCTTTTTCTCCCAACTTAGTAGTGCTTCTATTTCCACTAGCATCCTCTGCTGTAACATCCATGCACATGGAATAATACCACCTAGACAAGCAGATTGCTGTTTTTTACAGCAAAGCTGTTCCAAGGGATCTGTGCTGTGTGTTATTTATTGCCCTGCCTTCCTTTTCTTCCCCTTCCTGCTCTCAAGTATTTCACTGATCTCTAATATCTTCTCCCTTAGACTGTGATTAAGAGCATCCTTGGTCAAAGAAAAAGCTTTAGATTTGGAATATTTTCAACTGACTGTAATTCAGGATCTTTGTCATTGTTTAGAGTCTTCAGTGGTGTTTTGGTCCAGGATCTGCTCCGAAAGATTTGGTATCAAACTTACGCAGAAATATTAAAAGGCCTGGCAGCAAATTTCTCTGGACTTGGGCAGTCCCTGGTGCTTTGGAGGGTTTATTGGTGTATTCTCCAAGCATCCCACAGTCATTTGCCACATAGACCTTCTTGTTCCATAGCACTATTTGGTGTCTGTCAGCAAAAAGAAAATATTAAGCTTGTGTTTGGAGTGGTTTGTAGGGAAAACAAGAATTGGAGGAGTGAGAAATCACAGCCAGCAGGTGACTGAGGAGGTTGAGTCACGTGGTGAGCGCTCGAATTTCTCTTGCTACAGTGGGAAACATAAACCTGAGTATATTTTTTTATGCAGTGAAGGTGGGTTTACTTCCCAGAATAGTTATTCCCAGGACAATGGACTGAAGTGATGATGGCTGTGATGTTTTAAAAGGTATATAAATTTCCATGTCCTGCATTAATAAGTAGTAACACAAGAGCTCAGTGTTACTATTAGGTGTAGCCACTTACTGGAGTACTGTGTCCATAACTACTCTCAGCAATGTTTTGGGTGTTGCAGATGGTGGAGAACAATGCTGCAAGATTAATTTGTCATCTGGAAGATAAGCAAAAGTTTAAAGCATCACAAATTCCTCATTTTCTCCAAGGAAGAACATACTGAGGTTTGGTGATGTAAATCAGTGGCTGTAGAAAGGAATCATAGAAGATTTATGGTGGGATGAGGGTCTTCTAAAGGATCAGTTTAGGGTTTAACAGTTTAAACAGTATGTCCCTACCCATGGCAGGGATGAAATTCAGTTCCTTTCCAAACCAAACCAGTCTGTAACACCCGATGTCTGCAGCCAGGGGTAAAAAAGTCCAAAACTGTTCTGTTTTTCTCCTGTTTTTAATGGTGAAAGGGGCAATGCCAATAATTTCTATTTCTAGAAACATGGCTCTCAGAATCAGTGTTTTTTGGAAGGACCTTTTCTAGGTCAATTACATGGTGCAGTTCAGTGACTCGTACTAGGCAGGAGGTCAGATCAAATAATCGTAACTTTCCACTCTCCCTAAATTTAAAATCCATGAGTGGGAAACAGCTCATGGTGCCAGGAGGCTTTTTCCAAAATGCAAACACTGTGTGCTCTGCAGTGATCCATGTGGCTTTGGTCACCAACTGAAGGAAACTGTAGCAGAAATAAGAGATGCCCTGAAGAGGAAAAACATCCCAAAACATTAGTGCTGACAAGAGATTGCCATGCAGGGGGGCGGTTGACGGTCTGGTTTTGTGTGAACATGCTCCTGTCCCTCCTGTGCCCAGTGCAGCTCATCTGGGGGGGCTTGCAGAGGGCCAGTCCAGCTGAGCTGCTGGGCTCCAATGTCCCCTGTAGGACACACTCAGGTGGGGCTGGCACCCACGGATGTGGCGTTGGCAGACACTGAGCTTTTGTCACACAGTCTTCAGTGGAGTGTGTGCTAGAGAATTAAGTTGGTTTTATATCCCAAAAATGACCAGGTGGGAACTTGAAAAAAGAGGAAGCTGGAGTATGGAATGAGATGAAGCTCGAGTATCGTGCTTGGGATACCAGCCCATGGAATGGAACCTTCTGTTTAGCAGGAGGTGGAATTGGGGCCTCTTAGGTCCTTCCAACCAAAACCACTCCATGATTCCATGATTCTGTCAAGCACAGGTCTAGGAGAGTTTGATCTTATTTTCAGAAAGCCCACAACAGGTGTATTGAAGTTTTTCTCATTTCAGACTCCGAGGTCTCTTTCTGATGGTAGGCATCAGCTGTACAGACATCTAATTTAGTTATTTGGAAAAATCAGGGAGAGTTTGTGTAATTACTCCAGAAGAGCTCTACTCAGCCAAAGCTTCATTGTGTTGTTGTGTAATTATCAGGTATTGGTGTATATTTTAGTCTGCATGGACTAGATCCTTCTGGTCTTTTAAAAAGAAATTATCTTATTCTTCTTATTAAAGGTCAGAATTTCTATGCTCTCCTACTGGGCATGATTATGATGAATAACTTGTTATCTTAATCAGCCCTGAATTAAATATCTTCTGTCACTTCAGCATGAGGCAACTTCCCAGCAGCTTTGCTTTCTGATTTGTTATAGTTTTGAAGTGTGGAAATGCCTGTTGAGAAGGATTTGAACATTAATTCTCTCCTCCTCTTTCTTTCAACATAGGCTACAAAGTCAGTTACAAAACTAATTAGCTAACATTAATATGTGCACTGCTCTAGGGGCTTAAAAACTTAATTTTCAGTGATGATGAAAGCATCAGGGAAAATTGTTTGTTGACTTATATGGTAGTTAGTGTAATTGTAGTTAAATACTTTAAATCACTTAGTTCTGAGACATTTGTTGCTCATCTTCATGGAATATTTATGGCTTGTATGTTTATTTTTTGCTGATGTCAATTTTTATTTTGGAAGGTAACTCCCTTTCCCCCAAGGTCACAAAGTTATGATGATGTAAAGCAAATGTTCCTGCAGCAACATCTGTGTTACTTCCAAGTAATGTGCAGTGATTCTCCTGTGGAGCTGGGCTGGGAGAGCTGGGAATGTTCATCCTGGAGAAGGGAACAATCCAGGGAGAGCTCCCAGCCCCTGGCAGGGCCTGGAGGGGCTCCAGGAGAGCTGGAGAGGGGCTGGGGACAAGGGACAGAGGGACAGGAGCCAGGGAATGGCTCCCACTGCCTGAGGACAGGGCTGGGTGGGATACTGGGCAGGAATTGTTCCCTAGGAGGGTGGGCAGGCCCTTGCACAGAGGGCCCAGAGCAGCTGTGGCTGCCCCTGGATCCCTGGCAGTGCCCAGGGCCAGGCTGGACACTGGGGCTGGAGCAATCTGGGACAGTGAGAGGGGTCCCTGCCATGGCAGGGGTTGGAATTAGATGGTCTTTATGGCCTCTTCCAACCTAAAGCGGTCCATGATTCCATGGGGCCTGAGCAGCTGTTGGAGCTGGTCTTGCAGATGTGCAGATCCATCAGGCTCCCACTGCCAGCAGGGCTGAGACCTTCTTCGTAGGGAAGCCCCGTGAGGGTGGTGTCCCCTTTGCACACTGCTGGTCAGCAACCTGCACTCTGCAGTTTTGGGAGATGTCATCACAGGTGAGTTCTGGGACGTGTCCTCCCAGCTAAGTTAGTCATGCCTGAAAACAGGGTGTTGGTAGTTTATGTGCATACAGGAATAGTTATTTGTGCGTAAATGGGACATGCTGCCTGCTGAATTCAAATGGAGCCCTTGAAGCAAAAGGATTTTCAGGATTAAGCTCAAAATACCAGTCTGAACAACCCCAACTAACTCAGCCTTTACTCATAGGTGTTCCACCCCTCAAATCATCTCCATCTTCCTTTCTTTCTCCCCTTGCCGAGACACCGGAGCTGGGACTCTCTGTAGACTTGCTGTGGTTTGTGAGGGCTCTGGTTTTAGGCCGTGGGCCAGTCCAGCTGTGCAGTACTGACTGGGGTGTGGCTCAGAACACACCGCTGGTTTTGGAGTCTCCTGGGTTTTAAAGTTGGCTGTGGACAGCATGGAGAACGTGGTGCATGGTTTTGCTTGTTCATGACAGAAGGAGATTGGTGTTTTCCGTGGCAGTACAAAACTCCAGGATCAGAGGCCCAGTTCAGCAGGGGCTTGGTCAGAATGGTAGCTCTGAGGCACCATCTAAAATTCATTGCAGCCTTGGAGGTTGTCATATGAATATTCAAAGATGACTCCTAATAGTATTTGTCTCATCAGGGTGAGAGGAAATGGCCTCAAGCTGTGCCAGGAGAGGTTTAGGGTGGATATAAGGAAAAACTTTTCACAGAAAGCTTTCCAGTTCTGGCACAGCTGCCCAGGGCAGTGGTGGAGTCCCATTCCTGGAGGGATTTAAAAGCCATGTGGATGGGACACTTGGAGGCGTGGGTTAGTGCTGGCCTTGGAATTGCTGCATTAATGGCTGGACTCAAGGGTCTCAGAGGGTTTTCCTGCCTTAAAGATTCTGTGATTCTGTCAAAGTAAAGGAATATGTAGCTTGCTCTTTGGAATGTCTTCAACAAATGTTCTTCTCAAACCGAATGTATGTCCTCAGAATGCTCAGAGTAGCTGTACTTCTAAGGAGAGCAACAATATGAAAGATCTGAATTTCAGAAATACCTTGAAAAATTAGAGCTACAAATTTCCTGGGGCAAAACCCACAGCTGATCAGAGCCTTGCTCTTTTCTGGCTCCCCTTGTTGAAGTTCACCTCCTTCGGCCGTGGGCTGGTGTAATGGTGCCAGACACACCAGCAGACGTGCTCAGGCTGCCTGCCTGAATACATCCTGCTGCAATTTCCTCCCCTTCCTGTGGGGCTCCTGCTTGCTTTTACTTTCCTTTAAAATGAAAGCTCATTCATGTCCGCTGCTCACTTAACACATCCACGGGTTTAGAATCATAGAATGCTTTGGCTTGTAAGAGACCTTAAAGTTCATTTCGTTCCCCACCCTGCCCTGGCAGGGACCCTCCCCCTGTCCCAGCTGCTCCAGCCCCAGTGTCCAGCCTGGCCCTGGGCACTGCCGGGGATCCAGGGGCAGCCCCAGCTGCTCTGGGCACCCTGGGCCAGTACTTCACTACTGCCTTCCTTGAGTTCCCACTGTTTTCCTTCCTGGTGTGTTTTCCTTCTTCAAACAAAAAATATATTTAGGCAAATTGCTCATGCAGATACTGGTGTTCCTTATGAGTTCTAGATTGCTGTTTCAATAAGCTGTTTTTTAAGGCTGTTCTTCATAAGGAGCACAAAAAATCCAGAATATGTGACTTTCTTCTGGAAAAATTCAGTTATTTCGTGGCTGAAAATAGCAGAGCCCTGTCCCCAAAGCTGTCAGAGCCCTGTGCTCATGAGACAGTCTCTGCAGGGGGCAGTTGCTGAGATGGATGTAAGCAGGATGGTTATACAGCGCCTCGGGGCTGGTTTATGGTGGGAATAAAATGTCCAGGCTTTTCCTGTCAGGAAACACAGCATAGGTTATATTAGTCAATTAACCTGGTAACCTGAATAGCTGTTTTTCTTCTCTGAGAGAGCCTGCACTACTGCCTGGCAGGGCTTTCCTCTCTTCCTCAGGAGATTTTTCTCCCATCAGTAACACACTCTTCATTTTAGATTGTCCATTACTCAGTGTGTGTGAATTAATAATATTCCTGGTAGGAATCATTTTATTTGAAGGGTTCCTGGCCAGGTTGGACAAGGCTTGGAGCAGCCTGGTCTAGTGGAAGGTGGAATATAGGAGGGAGTGGAACAAGATGGTCTTTAAGGTGTCTTCTAACCCAAACCATTCCATAATTCTGTGATATGGAAAAAAAAATCAAACTCAATGCAGTGAAAGTTGTACACATTCTCACAGTTTGCAGTTATTTAAATATTAAAGGCCAGAGGTGTATTCCAGGACAGGCTTTTTGATGTAATTTCTTTGTAAGGCTGTCAGACACTTCGCCTTTAAAATCCTCTTCAGGCCTAAGTGATTTAAAATATTCCCAGGTTATCCTATTAATTGTGTCATCTTGAAAACCAGAGTTGGCTTGAAAAGAGTATTGAGGTTTATTATTTGAAATCTCAGAAAGCACATCATTAGGAGTGAGGGAAAGGCAGATTCTGGAGTATCTAGATGTTAACAGCTGCTGACTTGTAAAGCCATGCTCAGCCTCTTGACTGGGGACAAGTCACAGTTTCTCGCTTACAGCATCATAAAATCTTTTAATTAAAATTTTGACACACCAAACAAATGTTGAAGGATAGATATGTGTCTGGGTTAAACAGGCATGGTGCAAGCCTTGGGGGAGACAATGACATTTGAGTTATAGAACAATTATTTCTTAAATTAGTTTTTAATTTTTAGGGGGAACTTTGCAATATGACTTGTGCTATACCAGAAGATGGTTTTGGGAAAGGATGTACCCTTAGGCCTTTGCTGCTTTGGTTGCATCCTGGACCTCTGATTTCACCTGGTTTGGGCGTTTTTATGCTCCGGTGAGAGCCCACCTGCAGAGCTGCCCCAGCCCGGGGCCAGCAGCAGGAGGACGCAGAGCTGCTGCAGAGAGCCCAGAGGAGGCCCCGGAGCTGCTGCAGGGCTGGAGCCCCTCTGCTCTGGAGCCAGGCTGGCAGAGCTGGGAATGTTCAGCCTGGAGAAGGGAACAGTCCAGGGAGAGCTCGGAGCCCCTGGCAGGGCCTGGAGGGGCTCCAGGAGAGCTGGAGAGGGGCTGGGGACAAGGGACAGAGGGACAGGAGCCAGGGAGATTGGGCTGGGACCTTGAGGAGGAATTGTTCCCTGAGCCAGGCTGGAGGGGGCTTGGAGCATCCCCTGGTCTAGTGGAAGGTGTCTCAGTCTGTGGCAGGGCGTAGAACTGGATAATCTTCGGGATCCCTTCCATTCCAAACTATTCTGTGATTCTATAATCTCAGATCTGCTTTTGACTTTAGTAGGAGTCATGTTGCCAAATTGCACATTTTCTTTAGTAAAATAACTTCCTTTGAAGAACTAATGGCTTCTAGTTCGTCAGTCTCTTGGACATCTTCATCAGGACAGCTTGTTCATTGATTTTATAGCCATTAAACAAAGCACTTTGCGATAGCTGAAGGGGACAATTACAGGAACAACAACCCAGCAATCTGTTTCACACTTGCTTTCGTCTGCAATCTGCTGGTGTGCTTTAAATACCCGAACACTCCTCTTGTCCTTTTACCCAAGTGTGAGTTACACACAAGTTTGCTTATGAACACTCCATTTGTGTAGATTTGTTGGGTTTTTGCTTCGTGACAGTATCTACAATCTGCTCAAAATGCCTTTTTTTTCCCCTTTTATTTTTTTCTTTCAAAAATCAAGGAAAACTTTATCACATGCCTTTTATGGCAGTAAAATTTTACAGTTTTTTTTGGGCTAGACTGAGAGCCACAGAAGCTCATATATCCCCCCCCAAGCTTATCTGCATTGACCTCATCATGCCTTGCCTGCACCCCCAAGTTCCAGAGGCAATCCTCTAGTTTTCTGCACTGGAAAAGCCTCAAAAATTACAGGTGATTTGGCAGAGTGAAGACACAAAAGGTTCCAGAGGGTGCTAATTGGTGGTGGCACAGGGTCTAGTTGGAGGCTTTCTCTGGTCTGTTCTGTACCAGGGGTGCTCCTGGGCTCATCAGGAATTTGGGTGAGGGTTGCTGCCTCCTCAGCAGCTCCCAGGGACCCCCAGGGGTCTGTGCTGCCCCTTCAGATGGACCTCGGCAGGTGGCAGAGATGGGCAGAGTGGAGCCTGCAGAAACTCAGCAGGGACAAATGCAGGGTCATTTCACCTTCTGCTGTGCTGCAGGGGGATATTTGGGGCAGGATGCATTTTGTGGGGTTTTCTGTAATGCTCTTTGAGTGCTATAAATGATCTGTTTGGGCTTGGAGTGTCAGATTGCCCAGAATTAATGGGAGAATGCATGTGGCAAGGGTGGGATTCTAGAGAGCTTTTGGTGGTGCCTCAGTCCAGCTTAAAAATAGAGGATAACTTGTATTGCTGTAATAAGTAGTAAATGTGTAAAGCTGTGCAAGAGCTTTGGGCAGTTTCTGCATTTGAGGTTAAGAGCACTGGGTTTTCTCATGCTGCATCAGGTGTTTGCCTCTTCCCTGTTAAAGAGAGACACCAAGTCCCATTGGACCCCTTACTTCAGGGAATTCTGGCTTCTGCCTCACCTCACAGGCTGTGTTGTCACTGTTAGAGATTAGTCACTGGAGCCAAAACAAAGTGTGTCCACAGCTCAGCTAAAACTGAAATGCTGTTTCCAGCCCAGCTGCGTAGAAAATGTCTGGTTTTTGTGTGTTCAAAGAGAGAAAGATGCATTGTAATGCTTAGAAGTGCTTAAGAGCACAATAAAGAGATGTCTTGTGTCATGAGGGCTTGTGGGGATTTGCCCAGGAAAAGGTTTTTTATTTTAACGAAACATTTTGCAGTAAGGACGTGTTTGCCATTTTCTGTATTCAGCAAGGAAACAATAAAAAAGGGGGTTTATTCAGTAGAAGCTTGACAGCATCTTGCTGGTGCTGTTATAAAAAATAGGAACTTCATTCTTACAGTAGTTACATCCTGCTGCTAGTTTAATTTTAAAATTATTCCCACAAATCCTAGGGAGTGGGAATCAGACAGGTGATGACAAACAACAGCTTAAAAAGTAAATAACTGCTTTATGGAGACTCAGTCAGATTGTTTTCCCTCCCAGATGTGTCAGGCTCACATTGTGCACTCAGCTTTACTTCCAGTAACTTGTTACATTGTAGTAATGTTCATATTTCCCATTATCTGTCTTTTTAAAGCCATTAAAACCCATGGAGGTCGTTTTTCCTTATTCATTGGTGTCCCTTTGTATTGGGCAAAGCCCTTTGGATACATTGGTCTTTCATCTCTGTGTCAGAACAATATGATGATAATATTTTTCTGTTTAATAAATTAGCAACTGCTGCGTGAGATGCAACAGATGGCAAGTCGCCCCTTCGCCTCCATCAACGTTGCCTTAGAAACAGATGAAGAGCCACCAGATCTCATCGGGGGAAGCATAAAGGTGAGAGCTGGGCCTTCACGATGGTCCTCACCACGATTACCCAGGGATATTGAACACAGTAATCCCAAATCCTCTCATTTTTTTATATACCTGCAAGAAACTGTAAGTCCAGGAGGTCCAGCAGGTACCGTTTTAATTTGCTTTTGTCCCTTCAGATATTCCCTTGTAACTTTTGAGCTGGTTCAGATTGAAGTTATACTGATGCTAGGTTTGAAGTGTTGGGTTTGCCTTGTTAGTTTTTATGTTTTGAAATAGAGAAGAATTCAGCTTTATATCAGAAAACATTGGGGTGGAAATAGTTGTAGTTGCTGCAAATAGAAACCCTTTCCTGTGATATCTCAGAACAAATGTGAATATAATCATGTCTGTGTACCATGATAATGTTAACTTATTTCTGATTAAAAATATATATCCCCATATATCCTGTGATTAGCAAATAGGAGCATGAAGAAATCATTGTCATACACCAGGCTGGCACATTCTTACACACAACATGTTGAATTTTTAGTAAAAGCATATTTAACAGGTGATTAATTAATTCAAAGGTCTTTTTGATGTGATGCTTTGACCAGCACAAACTTTTATACAAAAAGAAAAAATGAAGAACCTGAGAACACTGATTATTTTTATTTCTCATCTAAGGCAGCTGGATTGTTTTATTTTATTTAGACTGAAGTTTTTTTGGAATTTTTCTCATTAGGCCTTAAGGTTAAGAAGGGTAGACATGGATTAGATGTTGGGAAGAAATTCTTCCCTGGGAGGGTGGGCAGGCCCTGGCACAGGGTGCCCAGAGCAGCTGTGGCTGCCCCTGGATCGCTGGCAGTGCCCAGGGCTGGGCTGGAGCAGCCTGGGACAGGGGAAGGTGTCCCTGCCCTGGTGGGGGTGGCTCTGGGTGGGGTTTCAGGTCCCTTCCAGCACAAACCACAAACATTCTGAGATTCTGTGCTAGTCCAGGCACTAAGTTTCTCACATTCTCTGACTATAACTAGAGAGCTAGTTCTCTTTCATTTCATTAAAAATACATGTATTTTAATTATTCTAAAGCACATGAAAGCAGTCTGACCCCTAAACTTTTGCTTGGTGAGTAATAATTTTAAGTCTTGGCTCAAGTGTTAGGAAATGCCACCATTAAGGTTACCTGTATAGCTTTAGCTCTTCCTCATTTATGTGTAAATATGGTCTGTCATGGCCAGTTTTAATACTCTTCCACTTGGTGTCATGCACCGTGTTCTGGGTGGACATTGTGTAGAAGCAGCTTTTCAATATATTGAATCGCAGAATAGTTAAGGTTGGAAAGTCCCTCAAAGACCATTGATTTCCCCAGCACTGCCCCATGTCCCCACAAGTGCCACAAGCACAGGGCTTTCAGATCCCTCCAGGGATGGGGACTCCACCCCTGCCCTGAGCAGCTCTTTCTGTGAAGGCATTTTCCCTCATTTCCAGTCTAAACCTCTCCTGGAGCAGCATCAGGCTGTTTCCTCTCATCCTGTCTTGTGCCTGGTTTGGAGCATAGTGGAACTCAAATAAAATTTTGAAGTTCCTCAGTAATTCAGGTAATTGAGTAGCTGGACCTCTCCATGGATGATCTGACTGGTTCTCTTCCCCACTGACTTCCTTGTGACTCCAGATCCTCTGATTTTCTGGGTTTTTTTATCATTTCCCTGCTTTCATGAGGCTGGTACTGGGAGTCATTACCTCTAACAGCTCACCAAGACTTGGGGATCCACCCTTGCAAAACTGCATTGTCACTCACCAGATTGGACTGGGCCCTGATTTCACTGCTCATCAGAAAAGCTGTGGGCTGTAGATGGATGGTGCGTCGGGCTGGAGGCAGCTTGGGAGGATGTAGCCTGCCTGCTGATGGTTTTGGGTGGCAGTCTATCTGTCTGGGGCCCTTCATCTTCTTCTGTTGTCTGGAAGTAAACTAGCTAAAAGCACCTCTCCTGTGGCATGAGGCCAGAACAAAGCTGTTCTAAACTTTTTGATCTCTGACAAGTTGTCTGCAGTCAAACTACAGAGAGGATAAACTTTGGATCTCTTCAGTTCCAATGAGTGTGTTATTTCTCCTCTTGTTCTGCTGCCCTCATCTTGTCTGGCCTCCTTGGGTTCCTCCAGAATGGATAGAGAAGCTGGTTTGAAGCATAATCAGACAGACTGTGGAGAAATATCCTATTTTAGATCCAGAAATTGTTAGGAGCTGGTAATTGCCTCTGGGCTGATAACTCAGATACATCAATTTTGGACAAATGAGATGGGCTGATTCATGCAGTGGCACAAACCCTGTACAGGAATCTGGAGCCAAATAATGAATGTGCACCTTGAAATGTTGTGCCCACGAGTGACTTAAGAGATCACTGAGTCTGTGTTTTGTGTTGGAACTTAAAGGTATCCCGTTACGACAGCCTGCCACAGGCAGGGCCCCTGCCATCATCTGCTGGCAGGTGTGGGTGTAGGACAAGGATGCCTCTACATGACAAGGAGAGTTACTTGATTTTATGGGGTTTATATAGGTCTTTCTCATCTTGGAGAACTTGGCTAGGAAATAAAAGTAGTCATAAAAGGCCAGAGTGTTTCAGGAAAGGAGAGGAGGCTTGGGAAGGTTGTAGGTTGGAAGCAACTCGGGGAATGATGTTTCTGAGACAGTCTAACCTGTTGGTCCCTGCATGAAAATGAATTTAAACAGAAATGAAAAATCAGCCTGAGTATCTGGGGGGGTGTTATGGTTTAACACTAGCCAGAAGCTTGGGTTTTTCTCCTCATCCCTTTTCCACCTGCATGGGAAAAAGCTCTTGGCAGGAGGGAGCTGCAGAAAGATGGGCTGGAATGGTACAGAATTGGACAACTGTGCTTTTCTTTGTGGTCGCTTTGTGGTCTGTCTGTTCTTTAACTCTCAGCCAAGAAAAGAGGGAAATGTTACTGTGGTGCTGGAGGTTGTATCTGCCCTCCAGTTCCTCTGCCATCCACTATGTAAAAATTTGAGTCTTCATTTTAATGCAAGAAAGCCAGACTTGCATTATCATTAATTCAGTGATGGTTTTCTTTCCCCATGGGAATCAAAGCTGTTGGTTAATGGCGAGTTGATTTGAAGGTTACAAAGGAGAAGTGGAAAATGGAATGTCTTGTCTGCAAAAGATTAATTTCCTATTCCATTGTCCATAGCCAGTTGGCAGCCAGTGTCAAGCTAGTTCCATCCTAAGCTAATGTTTTCCAGCTGGACAGTATTAGAACTGTGTTTTCAATTAGTAGTTTTCCTGGGGTACTTAGGAGTAATAGAAAGTGATTTACCTGCAGGGAAGCAATTCCTATTAGAGGCTGCAGCTAGGCAACACGTAACTAGCTGCTTTGGTTTATTTGCCACTCAACAAATACCCACTGAATCGCAAACCTACCACTAAATTTGCTTAGTTATTACAAAATCCGTTGGCTTCTCTCTGCAGCTCTTTGTGCATTCAGAGGTGCTAAATATTGCAATTATTTTTTTAAGAGTGTTTAACTTCCTTGGGTGCCTGGGACTCATCCAAGTGTCTGAACTTGGTACTGCTGTAGCTCAGGCTTTTTTAGGGCTTGTTATCGGATTAATCTAAGTCTCATAATCCTCTACAGCCATTTTTAGAAGCTTTCCCAAAAGAATTTGGGAAGTATATAATTTTGACATTGATTTCCATGTATCTTGAAGTTGCTAAAGGCAAGAAGTTACCTTGGAAAAGATATGCATAGCCTAGCAAGCAAGCAACGAGGTTGAGCAAAGCACTTACAGGGTCAACAAGAAAATTGGTGCATTGGAAAAAAATTAATTTTGAATCTTTTCAAGCAGAGCTGGAGCAGTCTTTGCTGTGCTGTGTTCAGGGATCCAGCATGTGAAGCTACTGCTAAGTGTTGGTTATCTTTGCATCCATGATCCTTAGTTTCCTGAAGGGAAAGGGAGAAGCATTTGGTGAGCAAAATCCTTGTGAAGTTCCTTTAGTGTGTTCTGTACCATTGTACCAATGTGCATTTAATTCTGCTGTTTGAGGGCTTCAGTGCAAATCCTGCATCCAGACAGCGAGCTGATTCCTTAAAAATAGCAGATAAATAAATGGGAAATAGCATCTTACACTAGTAATTAGTTTGCTTTGTTGTGGGAAAAAGTGCTTTTGAATGGTTTAAAAGCTGCCAGAAGATTCCATCTGTTCAAGAAGTGCAGAGCTAAAGTGATGAGCTGATTTGGGAGTGGGTAGGGGGTACCACAGATCAATTAATATATTTTCAGTCTATTTGTATTTTGCATCTGAGTGATGCCCTTGTTAGATTCTCTTTATATTGCAATGAAATTGCAACCAGCAGTAAAAGAGCAGAGAAATGAGTAGTAAGTCCTGTGCCACAGGGTGCAGTGTTTGGGGAAGCTGCAGGGTGAGGAAGGATTTGAAATGAAGCATCTGCCAGCTCCAGCACTTTGACAGGGTGAATTCATCTTAATTTTGACATGTAGCTTGATTTTGGGCTGTTTCATGCAGCTGGAGTTCAGTGAAGAACTAAAGGCCAAAGAACTGACGGTTTTTACAGCTTTTATCCTTTTCTGGTTGTCACTTTTGATGACTCACTTTCCCCTTTATTTCACTTGCTGCTGACCTGGTTTTGGTCCATCACATTCGTTGATGGACCAGCTTCTCTGACCTCTGCCAGCCTCCTCACCTACAGTGAGCTGGGTTAGTGTAAGCATGGCAAGGACAGCTCCAGAGAGCTGAGACTGGGGCTCCTGTGCAAGAGGCAGATTTGGGAGGAGGGCAGGCTGGAGGTGGGATGTACAAAAGCCATGTCAAGCAGAAATGACCAGGCTGTGTCAAACCATAGAATTGGTAAGGCTGGAAAGGGCCTTTAAATCGCCATGTTCATTCATGAACACAGCACCACCACTGTGTTCACCATTAAACTGTCTTCAAGTACCACATCCACAAGGAATATTTCCAGGGACGGTGATGCCTATTTGCCTGGGCAGCCTGTGCCAATGCTTTACAATTCTTTCCATGAAGAAATCTTCCCTAATATCCAATCTAAACCTCCGGAGGTGCAATTTGAACCCCTATCTTCTTGTCTGATCAGGATGTGTTCGAGGGGGACAGAGCAGCTTAGGGTTTTTCAAGGATTATATAAATAGGCTGAAAGTTATTCCTATCCTGGTCTGCTGTGGCAGTTGCTGGAGATGGATCACATGCAGCCTTTGGGGCCAGAAAGGTTCTGCATGACCTGGCTAAGGTAGGCTCTGAAATTCTCAACTTGCCCCTGGAAAGGCAGTTAATTTCTAAGGTCTTATTTCTGAGCTCTCTGGCCTGTACTGGTTCTGGGAGCTTTTCTGTATGTTAACACCGAGGAATCCCAAGGCTGTCTCTTTGTTTTTAGCAAAACCACTTCCACTCTTTGGACTCCCTCCTGGAGCATTGAGGGGACAAAGGAACACACAAGGACGACATCCCAGCTTGTACTTCCTATTTGGTGTTTATTCCTCTTATGTTGGCTTACTTTTAGGGCATGGAAAAGTGTGAGATCCCCTTTGAAGGAATTCTAGTGGTAGGAAGGGAGTGTAAAGCAGATTGGCTACACTAGAATGCCATAGAAAGCCCTTCTACTAAAACACCAACAAAAATACCCAATGAACCTTCACCTAATGAGTTACTTTCAGTAAACAAGTGCCCAGTATCTTGTTTTGATTTCTGCTGCAAAGTTAGGGAAAAAAATTAGGAGAAACTTCAATTATTCCCATAATATAATATCGAATATAGATATATGGAAGGGAGCTGTCATGAGATCAGCAGACGTATCTGTTAAGGCTGCCTTGTATTTAGAGAACATTTGGCTGATAAGTGATTTTTAACTAGTTTTAGATTTGAAGCCTGTAAACATTTCCACAGGTTGGACTCTGATTTTAGCTGATAAGGAGGAATTTGCTGGAAGGAGAGGAAGGATCATGAAGGAGAAGGATTTTCTAAGTTCATTTTTTCCCTCTTAATGAGCATCTCTGATTGAAATGCTAATAACACCAGCAGCTTCTCAACAGCATTATCAAGGACTTATCTGCATTCATTTATGCCAAGTAGTTGTTTTGTGTGTTGTGTTTGCAATCTTCATCCAACTGCCCCACTTCATTGGGATTTTTTACTTCTCTGTTTTCCTGTGCAAAAATCAGCTGAGTGCTTTAAAAGAACTGTAAAAGTCCTGCCTCTTCACCTGTACAAAATCAGAATAAATACCCACCACTGGCCATATATATGCACATATCTCAGGTTTGCTACGCAGGGCCTCGTCCATCCCCGCCCTGGGGCACGGCTGGGCAGGGAGGGATGAGTGTCGCCCTCCGCGGATGGCAAAGCTCCAACTGCTGTGTGAGACTGGGTCATTTCAGGGGAGCTGCCTTGGAGAGCCAAATTCACCTCACAAAATCCTCCCCTTCACCCTGAGCTGGTGTCTGGCTGCTGCTGGCCTGACAGGAGCGCTTGGAAATGCAGAGCAGTTGTTAAATAAGGGGGAGCAGAGTCAGGGCCCCAGGGAGCTGGTGCCATGTGGGCTCCAGGTAAGGGGTGCTCAGATCTGTATTTTCCATTTCAAGCTGGTAATGTCCATCTGAGAATTTGAGTATGATTTCTGTTTAGTTTCTCTCATGCAGCAGCCCAGTTTTGGGACCAAAGCAATTCATTCCCCAGCCCCTCTAAAATTCCAAGGTAGATATCAGGGACAAGGTAAATGTAAATTTTTAATCTAAACTCATTACAGTGAATTATTGCTAGAAGTTCATTCATCTCTATCTTGCAGGACACACATATTACCCTGAGAATATGATTTTTAAAGCTTAATAATCTATTTTAATAGGAAATTGCTTGTAACTTGTTTTGCAAATGTTCACTCAGATTTTAATGGCACAATTTAAAAACTTGCAAATGCAATTTGACCCTTTTTCTACAGAGTGAAATCACCTGAACAAGTGGAATCAAATAATAAAACTGAACTGTTAGGGTAATGTTTCTTTTCTCATCCACCACCATAAGATTTTTTCTTTATTTTAATTTTCTTCCTGAAAACTGGAAACCATGAAAGACTTATTTGATCAAACCACAGAAACATGTTTTCTTGTTAAGGGAAAAAAAAAATTCTCCATGGTATTTTTTTCAATACATCTTGAAACATAATATGCTGGCAGTGTACGACAGAACCTAAATAAAACTGATGCTATGTTTGTGAAATTATACAGAATATTTATTGTTCTAGCCATTAGTTTTATGTGACACATTATTAACTTTTTGAATTTGTCACGTAAAAGCAGCGTAAATAGAAATAATTAAATGAAATAAAAATGTTTAGGTTGAGCATCACACAATGTAACTTACTTGAGGAAAGAATTTGGCTGTGAAATTGACTCCCAAGGGAACTGGTGGAGTTTTCTCACCCGGGTCATCTAGAAATAGCCCAGACAAATTCCTGGTAAATGCCTGTTCATTGGAAAAACCTACAGGAGAAGCTGAACTAATTAAATCACCTAATATGTCTCTTATTGCTTTTACTGTCTATAATGGCTTACATTTTATGCATGCAAAATACACATCAAAACTCAGAAAAAACTGGAATTACTTGGCTTTTTAGTGCTGGTTTGGGCCAGAAAAATCATCTGTGGAAAAAACTGACAGCAGCTTTCAGTGCCTCTGGGAACAATGGGGTTGTGTCCCCACTTAGTGAAGTCACCATTAGCTGCCAGTTTCCACCAGAAGAGGGTGCCCATGGTTGCCAGCTGAAGGCTTGAGTGGCTTTTTGGTGTTCATTTGACATTTGTACCATTCTAATTCTTGGAGTTCTTGGGGTTTTTCCCATCATTTCCACTGATTGTTGCTTTGCTGCTGTGGAGGCACGTGGAAAGCCCTTTGCAGGGCAGGGTGCAAGTTATTCAGAGCAGAGGATGCTCTGAATGCTCTGCCCTGTGCCCCCTGAGGTGAGAGCCCACCTGCAGAGCTGCTGCAGGGCTGGAGCCCCTCTGCTCTGGAGCCAGGCTGGCAGAGCTGGGAATGTTCATCCTGGAGAAGGGAACAATTCAGGGAGAGCTCGGAGCCCCTGGCAGGGCCTGGAGGGGCTCCAGGAGAGCTGGAGAGGGGCTGGGGACAAGGGACAGGAGCCAGGGAATGGCTCCCAGTGGGAAAGGGGAGATTGGGCTGGCACCTTGGGAATTGGGAATTGCTGGCTGGGAGGGTGGGCAGGGGCTGGGCTGGAATTCCCAGAGCAGCTGTGGCTGCCCCTGGATCCCTGGCAGTGTCCAGGGCCAGGCTGGAACTCCTGGGACAGTGGGAGCTGTCCCTGCCTGTGGCTTTAAGATAAGTTTTAAGGTCCCTTCCATCCCAAACCCTTCCATGATTCTGTGATCATCTCCATGAATTTGTCTCCAGTGCACTGGAGGCACAATTTCCCATATTTCTTTAAGGACAAGAGGTACCTCAGGGCAGGGCCCTGATGACTCAGCCAGCTGCAGTTGTCTGTCCATGGCCATTGACCGTGGTCTTTGTCCACCCACTCCAGCACCAGGGCTTTGTTCTCCCCTCCGTATGTGCTCCAAGGTGGACTCTGCTGTTCAGGCACCTCTCAAAGCAGTCCTCGTAGGCTGAGTGTCTGGGAAATGCATCTTATTGGAATAGATTTGAATAATGTTTACTTTATTGTTCCATTAAGCCTTCAGTAAAGAAGAATCACTTCTATAATTCAAATGGGTTTATTAAAAGCTCTGAATGGAAGTTGCTGGCAGAGTCAGGTTTTAAGCATCTGATAGAGGTTGTTGCAAAGTTTGGACAAACACCTATTTTATGTATCTTTTTTAAGTTTACCCTTAAGAGCCATCTCTCTTAAGGGTAAATCTCTCTTAAGCTGAACTCTGCTTTCCCAATCCACTCAAAATCTTCTTTCTGGAGAACAGCAACAAAAGAGGATATGGAGCTGAGTCAGGAGATGTTTAGGTGGAAATCAGGGAAAGGTTCTTCCCCCAGGAGGGTGCTGGCACTGCCCAGGCTCCCCAGGGAATGGGCACGGCCCCAAAGCTCCCAGAGCTCCAGGAGAGCTTGGACAGAGCTCCAGGGATCCCGGGTGGGATTGTTGGGAGCTCTGGGCAGGGCCAGGGGCTGGATGGATGATCCTTATGGTTCCCATTCAACTCAGGGGATTCCATAATTCTATAAGAGCACTCAGAAACCACTTGAGTGGGCAAAGAAAGGAGACCTGAGCTCTTCTTCCCACCAAAATTCCACTTGATGAAGCCAGCCAGTTCGTCCTCAGATGTTTCTACTCTGGTGGCACCTGCCTAGGTCACATCAAATCACAAGCAGGGGCAGGGCAGGGCTGGCGGTGGGCGAGATCCGCAGTCCAGGTCACAGGGAAGTTGCTGGTTGAAGTCTCTAATTTTCCTCCCTGTGTGCAGAATCTGGTCCCTGGCTCCAGCACTGGTTCCTTCTTGCAGAGGGCTCAGTGTGTCCTTCCCTCCCGGATGACCTCCCCCAACCACATTCCTCATTCCAGGCACTCGCCCCGAGTCCCTCCCTCCTCTGCTCTGTCTCTGGCCGGCTCAGAGACGAGATGCAGAATGAGTCACAGTTCAGAAAACAGGCGGCTGAACTGGGGCTGTCAAAAATAAATGTGCAGAACTTGATTCTTTAGGTGCGCTTTTGTTGTTATTAACTGCAGCTTGTCTCAGGAAAAGCTGGATTTGATGGACAATAGGCCATTTTTTTCCCTTTTAGTTTTAAGATGGAGCTTAGCTGCAGCAAAGTGATGTTGTGCTTAATTCCTTTCAAATTAGTTTGCAACTGCCTGACAGATTTTGGGTGCATCATTATCCTTGCTGTGCATGGTTGAGAGAAATAAAGTTCCCCACACAGGGAAATATTAACAATATTTTACTAACCCTCATATTTTCTGGGGTTATTCACCCTGGAAAATAAAAGGTTTTGGGTTGACCTAATTGTAGCCTTTCCATGCCTGAAGGGCTCATCAGGAAAGATGGAAAGAGATTTTACAAGGGCCTGCAGGGACAGGACTTGGGGAATAGCTCCCACTGCCAGAGGACAGGGCTGGATGGAATACTGGGCAGGAATTGTTCCCTGGGAGGGTGAGCAGGTCCTGGCACAGGGTGCCCAGAGCAGCTGTGGCTGCCCCTAGATCCCTGGAAGTGTCTCAGGCCAGGCTGGATGGAGCTTGGAGCAACCTGGGAGAGTGGAAGGTGTCCTTGCTCCCTGCAGGGCATGAGATGAACTTTAAGGTCCCTTCCAACCCAACATTTCATTATTCTGATTCTTTTCTGAGCAGATTGACAAGGGGAGGGAAGGAGGCTCAGGGCTACATCCCATCCGCAGTTGTGGAACCAGGAGAGCAGAGGAGGAAGATGTGTGACCTTGAGGACCAAAATAAACATTCCATGGAAAGAGAAGGTTGTGCCCACAGGGACTCAATGAGAGTTTCTGCTGCACACTCAAGTTCATTAACTGGAAAGAGCAGAGGAGGAAAGAGGGGCTTGCCTGGGGCCGAGAGATGAGCTAACTTCCTTTCCAAGTCCCTTCAGCTCCATGACTGAGAGCAATATAATGAACAATTCCTGTTTCTTCCTATTTGATGATGTGCAGCAGACTCATGTGATTTAGATACCACAACAGAGGCACTGTCAGAGCCTGAAATACCTCTCAGGTCACTGGTGGTCGAGAACGAGGTGCAGAGAGGGGCTCTTGGAGAGCTGGAGGAGGCAATGCTTGTGCTCAGAGAAGGAATTCAGAGCATCGCTCTTTCAGTTGATCCAAAAGAAGGCTGAGATGTACAGCAGGGTAAATCCCAGGGAGGAGGGTTAAGGCGAGAAGAACGTCAGACAGATGAAGAAATTGAAGTGTGAAAAATTTGAGGTTAAAAGAAAATTTCTGGTGCTGGAGTGGTGAGATCCAGACCAGGGAGCCTCTGGAAAGGTCTTACAGAGGTAATGGCACAGCTGAAGGTGTAACTACTCTTAAAGCAGAGAATTGTGCTTTTATGTGCCATTGCCTAAGTGGAGGGCTGAATTTGGTGACTCCTGAGATGGATTTTCCAGCCTTTTGTTTCTGTAGTTGGCTGGAGGATGGTGAGCACACTCATGAGTTGGGAATGACTCTAAAGGTCATCTTTCCATCATCTACCATGGCAGAGACACCTCCCACTATCCCAACTGCTCCCAGCCCCAGTGTCCAGCCTGGCCCTGGACACTGCCAGGGATCCAGGGGCAGCTACAGCTGCTCTGGGCCCCCTGTGCCAGGCCCTGCCCACCTCACAGGGAACAATTCCTGCCCAGTATCCCATCACTGCCCTCAGGCACTGGGAGCCATTCCCTGGCTCCTGTCCCTTGTCCCTGGCCCCTCTCCAGCTCTCCTGGAGCCCCTCCAGGCCCTGCCAGGGGCTGGGAGCTCTCCCTGAATTGTTCCCTTCTCCAGGATGAGCATTCCCAGCTCTCCCAGCCAGGCTCCAGAGAAGGGGGCCTCCAGCCCCAGGAGCATCTCCATGGCCATTAATCCATTTAAAACAAATACATTAAAAATATTTAAAAATATTTTCTCTTCTTATGCAGTGGCTCCTTCATTCTCTTCCCTCCATCAATTCTCTGTATGGTCTTTGCTGCCCATTCTGTTTAGTGCTGAGGGTGAGCACAAGAGCTCTCTGTAACCCAAGTACCATCCTTCAAACAATAACATCCTTCAAACAATAAAATAAAACAATAAAACAGCAGAACTGTTTTATTAACAAAAGAAAATCATCTTTGTGTTCGATTCTTGCTCCCACCCATATGGCAGAAGTCCATGGGCTCTAATTCTGCAGTTGCTTTCTCTGTGTTCTCTCCCTACCCCTGACAGTTGAGGTGGGTCCAGCACCAGTGTATGCTTGTTTCCTTCTGGGAAAAGCTTCACTTGGAGTTTGATCCCTTTGCTGGGGGCAGTGAGATGAAGAATCTGCTGTCATAAACCAGGCAGGCGGCAGCTTCCATCATCCAGCCCGTGCAGCACGTATTTATCTGCCTTGCCCAGACCAACAAATCCTGCTGCAATCATTGCAGTAAATGTGAGATATGGAAAGTTTTACGTTTCATTTTGCTTGCTGTTGTCTCCTTTTATCTTTTTCATTGAGCAGCAGTAATTTAACAGGATGTTTAACTCCTATTTGGGCTTTTTCATGTCTTACATTGCATTGAGTTTCTGTTGAACATTTGAGTACTGTGGTGTAGTTTGATGCCTGATGGAAAAAGCACTAATTATTTAATTAGCACCACAGTGGAATTTGTCCATACTAAACTCGAAAACAGAAAGCACGGAGTGGATTGGGTAAAATAGTGTTTCTCAGCTTTTTTAGCTGATGTGGAACAAAAGAAGAAACTCTCCTGAACCTGTACTTATTGGTGAACACATGCATCCTCATCTGACTGTGGTTGCATCCCACAATAGCACTGATCCTGTGTACTTACATCTGGGATTGGGGCCAGGCCCACGGTGAGAACATACTTTAGTTTCTGGGCTGGGCTGTTGCATTTTGGCTTTCTAATGACTTACTGAAGTCGGCTGTTGATCATTCAGATAAAATCTTTACAAGAGTGAATGTCGCTGCCAGCCTGGGCCAAGTTTGGCCCTGAGATTGTTTTGAGAACACCAGGAGGGTTTTTCATAACATCCACTGATGTTTTACAAAGGCTAGCCAATCTGAAGCTAGTACAGGGCTCTGCTTTATCAATATGCTCTGGATGTTTGGACAGATGGACATTGCTGTCTGGCTTGCTTGCCTGTTTGTATGCTGCTGCTCTCTGCTCTTGCAAATAGGTCTTAGTAAATCATCATCTTCAGCCTTCTGGTTCATGGAGTCCATGTAACTGTTACCCGAATCAGGGGCGATTCTGTTACCAGTGAAGTGGGAGGGAAATGGTCACAGATACTGAGGGTCAGCAAGGCATCTGTCCCCTGCTCCTCTGGCGTGGGAGAAAGCTGACTGCCCCTTAAACATTGGAATCACAGATTGAAAGAGCCCTTAAAGCCTGTCTAATCCAACCCCTGCCATGGACAAGGACACCTTCCACTAGACCAGGTTGCCTCAAGCCCAATCCAGCGTGGCCTTGAACACTTCTTTTTGTTCTTGGGAAAATGTCCTTTACTGTGTCAATGCACCTCAGTGCTGTTAAGGTGGTACCTTGGTGCTGGAAGTAGAATTGGGAGTAGTGACTCGCCGTGCTCGTGCGTGCTGCTATCAGTGACGTGCTGCTGATGGGGTCAATGGAACAAAACCCTCCATCCTGTTGATTACATAAGCTGTTCCTTTGTTATTGAATTTAAGGAGAAATACAAGCCTTGTGTAGTGCTTGACTTTTTAATAGCCTGATTTTTAGTAAGTGAATGTGTTTTCTTGTGATGACTCGTGTTTTGATTGTTGCTGACGGTGGTTTTAGCTTTGCTGGCTGTATGCTGAAAATTCGCCCAGCACAGCAGTGTGGTTCATGGTGGTTCATGCCCTGGGGCTTGTAGGAGCTGGAAATGTGATGCTGGGGGAAGAGGGAGGGTGTAAAGCACTGTTTAACATTTGTTTTCTCCCACTGCTTCCCTCCCCGCAGACTGTACCAAAGCCAATCGCGCTGGAGCCCTGCTTTGGGAACAAAGCAGCTGTTCTCTCGGTTTTCGTGAGGTTGCCTCGAGGACTTGGGGGTATTCCACCACCAGGACAGTCAGGTGAGGATTATTGTTGTCCCTGATGGCTTGGAATTAACTCTGTACTCCTTCCCCAACCTTACAGATTTACCTTTCCTGATCTCACAGAAGCTGCTGTAGCCGCAGTTCAGCTTGGGATTTGCTCAAAGTATTTTAGGGTCCCTGGTTTGGGCCCTGCTGACTTCCAGCATAAGCTTTGAGTTAATTACCAAGGTAAATTGATGGACGAACATTTGATATTGGACTATGCTTTAATTAACAGCTAAGTGGGGGAAAGATGGATCTGGTGCATGTTTGTAGTAGTTACTTGTGAAGGTAACGTGTCTCTTGGCTATCTGACTTCATTCCCAGCTCCATTTGCAGGCAAACATCAAATCACAGAATCACAGAAAGATTTGAGTTTGAAGGGACCTTAAAGACCATCCAGTTCCACCCCATGCCATGGACAAGGACACCTTCCACTAGACCAGGTTGCTGCATGCCCCATCCAAGCTGGCCTCGGACACTTCCAGTGATGGGGCAGCCACAGAAGCAGTCAGGGCCTCCCCACCCTCAGAGGGAAGGATATCCCATCTAAATCTGCCCACTGACAGTCTGAAGCCATTCCCCCTTGTCCTATCACTACAAGTCCTTTCAGAGTATCTCTGCCCTCCTCTTAGGAGCTCTGGACAACGAGGTTTTCCCCATCCAGCTTAAGGTTTCCATGTTCTCAACCCCTTCACATATAAACCTGATGTCAGGGCACTGGGACATTATCTCCTGGGCAGTGTGGGATTTAACTGAGGTTCTCCAGTGCCCAGTGAACTTGGTGAAGCAAAGGCTCTGGGAAGAGCATTAGCAGGGTTTGGATTGGATGGTTTGGTGTTGAGCTGGATTGAGATAAGTCCCAAATATGGTTTGTCTGTGGATAGAGCAGGGAAGCTCTGGAACAGGTTGCCCAGAGAAGCTGTGGCTGCCCTCCTCTAGAAGTGCTCCAGGCCACGTTGGATGGGGCTTGGAGCAACCTGGGATAGTGGAGGGTGTCCATGCCTGTGGCTGAGGGTGGAAATGGATGGTCTTTAGGATGCCTTTCAAGCCAAACCATTCTGTGACTCCCTGATCTGCCATGAGGAGACTGCAGAGGTTTATCCACGGGAAGTGCATTGAAACCTCTGTGCACATTTGCTTTCGGGTTTATTGTAGTCCATCTACCAATGCAGAGAGAAGCACCATCAATATTTAGAGTTTTACATCTGGTAATACCCATCCTTATTGCATCTTCTCCTCCTGCTGTTGCTTCTAATTAAACACACAGTATTTCATCTCCTTTCAGAATATTGGCTGGAGTTGAATTCTTAAGCTAAAACACTTTTCTAGTTTATTTAGAAAATTCTCCACATTTTGTGGCCTGGAGGGATTTTCTGCGCTGTTTCTAAGGATTTGTTACTGTGGTAGTTCTGTTGCCTGACTCTTTGTTCTGTTGCCCAGGTCTCGCGGTGGCCAGTGCGCTGGTGGACATTTCACAGCAGATGCCAATTGCCTACAAAGAGAAATCGGGCGCCGTGCGGAATCGGAAGCAGCAGCCCCCTGCACAGCCAGGAACCTGTATTTGATGCATGGACATCAGAAACTGTCTAGGGTTTTAAACAAAATGGAAAAGTTATACCGAGGAGAAGGAGAAGAAAGATTTCCAAGTTGTGTCCCAAGAGACTAGAGCCACCCAGAAAAAAACCACAACTTCCTTGAACCCAGTTTTTTTCTCTCATCTACGTGCTAGTTGGCTTTATTTGACAACTGCTCCAGTTAAGTTTTACTGACACATGGCTTCAGATTGCTCCTTTGTTTTCTTCAAGTTTAAAGCAGAATAATTTTAATGGCAGGTGCGGTAAGGTCCGATGCTGCCATTCCTGGTCAGTGTAAATACAGCAGTAGTCCAATATGAATGACACTCAGGTTTCTACATGGAAAATGCTTTGTAGTTCATGTATTTATCAAACTGTACAAAAAGAAAAAGATCCAGTGTTTACAGGTGTCAGCTCTCAACACATAAACACTACTATTAATCTTCAAAGCATCTTCATCCTTTGTTTTAATTTAATATTTAATTGATCCCTCATTATTTCACTGGAATTCTCTTCCAGGCGCAGCCTTTTTCTAGTCACCGTGGTCCAGGAATGCAAAAGCTGGGATGGTTTAAAGGTTGATGTTGCTCAGATCACATGAAATAGCTGGAAAGTTGGAAGTTGCTGTGGAAAGACTCAGTGTTTACATAGTCTTAACCTGCTTGGAGTATACACACAAGTGCCTAGACAGATCTAGGGAGTGAGGAGACTGCTACACACACTTCTTTCTAAAATGATTAAATTCCTTTAAAGGTATGTATACTCGCATCTAGAGTCACCTAAGGCACTCTGTGTCCTCTGTCCCATGCAGTCAGAGGAAAATTGCATTTTCCTGACCAGCTGCTCACCCAGATGGAAATATCTGGAAGGCACGTGTAGAATTTCAGTGTCTCATAAGAAAACTCCTGGTTTCACCAGCATCTTCATAGAAGCAGTCTGTGTTCCAGGTCAGATACATCACATTTTTCTGATTTTGGCCTTTCCTCCCCCTTCCCTCCTTCCACCTTCTGGATGAGAGCTGAGCTTGGAGGCATTGCTCCTCAGTGGTTATGATTTGCTCAAACTTCTTACAGGGTGTAAAAAGCAACACTCCAAGTGCCAGAACACTTGAGGATGAAGTAGAAAAGGAACTTTAAATAAAAATCAAGCAGGGCAGCTTTGTTTTGCCACAGGTTTGAGTTCTACACTATTCTTCCTGTTGGGCTTGAACTCTGATAGATGTTGAAGTGGCTCGTTGGTGAAAGGATGAGACTTGCAAACGGCAGAGAGAAGGTTTGGTGTTTGGGGGGTGCATCAAACCATCTGAGCTGTTCTGACAAGCTGGGACTGTGTTTTGAGGCTCAAGGTTGGACTGAACCCACCCATGTGTGTGTGGTGGTGTCCAGTGTCTCCCTGGAGCTGGGAGTGTGGCGCAGCGCCAGGGCTGGACGATGCTGTGCTGCTGGAGCTGGTAGGAAGATGTTAGTTAGATGCCAAAATCTTGTCATCAGATGTTAGTAAGATGCCAAAAGAGATGTGAAATTATGGCTTCATCACAGCAATTGTGGGTTCATCCAGGTCACTGAGTTGGTGGGCTCTGTTAAGGACATCTGATATTCAATAAAAGGAGAAGTAACGCGTGGAAGGGAAGTGCTCTTGGATCTGCCCAGGTAGCACCTTTCCAAGCTGAAACCCAAATTATGCTCCTTTTTTTGTGAGTGTTCTGGTGATCAGTCACATATCAGCCACTCATTTCTGGTTTTTTTTTTTCTCTAACCGTGTAGTTTGAAGAAGGTCTTTGAAGCCTGGCAGCATCACTGTAAAGAGGGTGAATTGCTGTGTGTGTCCGGACAGCAGGGATGGGAACAGCCTGATGGTTTAAGGACTGTGGGGGTGAGAATTCTGATTTAATGTGTCACATAACAAGTGCAATGGGACTGCAAAAAAATACTAGGACTACAGAAAAATATTGGGAAAAAATATATAAAAATATATATGAATGCATCTGTTTGCAAACTAGAAGTTTCAGTGCTCTCTGGGAGGAATTATGAGGGGAAAAGGGTTGAGCTTTGTCTTAGAATGGAGGGATTTAGGCAATTTAACTTTTACCTGATGCACGGATTACCTCAGACAGATTCATCTCCTGATATTTTCTGACTTGCTCAGTGATAGGGTTAATCTGAACTGGAGAAATAAGACTGGACTGAAATCCCTCCCCTATTACTGCATGTTTTCAGCCATGATGCACAGCTCATGTTTGCAGATTTCTTCTTGCTATTTTTGGGAGGAGAACTGCCAGTCCAGATGGTGAAAGCCTCTGTGCTTGAGTTTCCCTCTTCAGAACAGCACTTGAGCAGGAGCCTGAAGTTGTTGGGTTTTCCTGATCACAAACAGCTTTCGGAACTGTGGGCCTTAGAGGAGTGATGAATTTTTACATTAATAAAAGGATATAAATACAGACTTTGGGACGTTTTCTCATTCCTGGAGAGCTGGGCTGTCTGGTTTGCAAAACCTATAGTGTGCCCAGGAGTGTGGTCAAAATGAGGTGTCAGATACTGGAAAAATGAGCAAAAATTATCAAAGTCAAGATTTATCAGAAGGAAAAAATGTAAATAGAGTGACAAGAGTTACTTATATAACTAAAAGGAAATGGCTCCTTTAGGATGTAGCTCTACCCTGCATCTGATCTCCATCCTGATGAGGGAGAAGAGAACTCTCATACATAGCTCTGCTGCAGTTTCATCCCAACTTAGAGGTAAACAGGGAAAAAGGTAGGAAAGGATAGAGGAAAGAAGAATTGCTGGCAATTTATCACCAGGCCAGTATCAAAAGTGAAGGATTTTTGGGTTTATTTCATTTTTTTGGTGAGGTGGGGGAGAAAGAACAACCTTATTTCATGGGAGAATCTGTAAATAAATTAGAAGTGACACACAGACTTTGCACTTGTACATAAACTCTACAGTAATGTGCAGAACATGGAGAGATTTAAAGTGTATATAAACCAGGAAAAAATTGAATGTATTTTTGATGCATTTTGAATGATGTATGAGTTTTATCTTAATAACTCCTTCATCTGATCAGTATTAGGTAACTTTCCAGAGCTTTAAACACCAGATTATATTGCGATATCTTACAAAGCAGGGAGGCATAACTTGACTTTGTGTGTTCAAATGCATTTCACTTAAATGTAGAAACCAAGTAAAATAATGGCTTTCCCATTTGAAAGGGGGAAAAAGCAGCATTTGGAGACAGGTAATAAATGTCCCTTAGGTGGTCACTATGTGGAGGATTAAATCAGTAGTTTAAGGCCTTTGTTACTAAAATTGTGGCAGTGTTTCCATTCAAAATCATTATTTTCGGATGTTTAAAACTAGCTGAAATTCAGCATTTGACATCTCAACCCTCAAAGGACTTTCACTCTCTGAGAGGAGCCTTTAAAAAAGCTAGTAATACAATTTCAGAAGTGTTGGGGCCTCTTATTCTAGAAAACAGTGGTGCCAGTGGATCTTCAAATAACACTTTTCTGTTTTAATTCACCATTTTCCATGTTTTTTAGCCCAGAATTTTCTCTGGGCTTTTGTAGCATGACCTTGCCGCGCTCTGGCTTAATATTTTGGAAACAAGAAGATTTACGAGACACAGTTTCTCAATTGTTATTATCACTTTCCTGGGCTTAAAACACATTGTATTGAAATTACAAAAATAAAGCTATTTGTGATGGGGTAATGCCTGTTATTCACATCAAGCCATGGCGTATAATGTCCCAAAACTCAGTGGTGTGGTACCATCAGCGTGGCAGCCTCTGCTGGCAGATCCCTGCTCCTCAGGGGTCGTTCATGTACTAAAGCTTGCCAAGAACAACATTCCCCTGCAGAAACCTTAGCAGGATCCACAGGCACCGGCTTTGTGGGATGGCTGTAAATGGCAGCTCAGCTTGCTTGGCCCTAAATGAGCTGAAAGGAGGGTTTGAGGCTGAAATCCAATTTGGGCCTTTTCTGTAACCCGCCGGAGTCCTGGTGCCACAGAGCTGGGCTGCCCCTCTGTCCTTTGCTCTCCAGGTGTTCCCAGCTGCTTCTCTGTGACACCCTGAGGTAGGGAGAGGCACCAGCTGCATCTTGGAACCCTAAACCCCTTTCCACTGGGAGCAGGGATTTGCTGCCCTGGGAGAAAGCACCGAGCAGGCTCTGCATGCCCAGCCCTCCTGTGCCCACCCGCAGTGGCGGCTGCTGGGGTTTCTGTCCCTTTGGGAGCACCCGGGAAGGGCTGGCAGGAGTGGAGCAGGGCAGGGCTGCCTTGGCAGAGCCCCCCAGGCTGGGCTGCCGGAGCAGCTGGAGAGGGACTGGGCTGGGCTTTAGTGCGAAGGTGCTCACGGAGTGTTGGGGGCTGCAGAAGGAAGGGAAGAGATGGCTTGGGGTGTGCTCCTCATTTTTGGATGTGTTCTTTGCAATTTTAGTCAAATTCCTGCTTTTTCTGTTGGTAGCTGCTGAAACAGGCTGAGTTTCCATGCCAGGACTACTACAGTGTGTGTATATGCTGATTTTTTCTGCATCAGGGCAGGTTTTGTTCAGTCTGTTTCTTTGTTCTGACACTACACACAATTTGTGTGCGTCTTCCAGGTACTAGAGTTCTTTAGACATTTCCTCTCCATTTAGTATTGATTCCACAAACCTCGCCAGTAGAAAGAAAAAAAAATAATTGTCGCAGAATATATCATATGTCAGTCCATTAAAAAAAAAAAGAAAAAAAAGGAAAAAAAAGAGTTTTATATTGCTCTGAAATTTGTGCACAATAAATGTTCTTTAAAATAAGATCCATGAATTAATTGTATTTCCGGATTTTTTTCCTCTTTGTTCTGTAATTATTTATGATTCTTATCCATGTTCAGACTTGAGCTTAGTTTGTTAATATGTATAATTTAGCATTTATTGCATTCATATGTAAATAGGAGCAAGTATTGTAAACTATTTCATTGCTGGGGTTGTGGGTGTTATACATACACACATTTAGGATTGCAGTTTTTTGGTATAATTTTTTGTATTGTAAAATAACAGCTAATTTAAAACTGGAACGAGAAAATTCTTGGGCGCTCTGTGCATTTTAAATACAAATGTGAAGTACATGTATATAAATAAAAGTAAATAATGCAAATCTTTCCTCTGAAATAAAAAGTAGATTATCTGGTTAAAATTGTCCTCTTATTTATTAATTTTCTTAAAATATGGAGTAAAAATTTTCAAGGTGGTTTTGAAGGCTCCTGGCTGAGGTGAGGGTGAGTTTCTACTGTGGTGGTGGTGGTGGTGGGTATCAGTGGGCTCCTGGCAGGTATGAATTTGGGAGGAAGAAGGACAGACGTGTCCTCTGCCAAAGGAGTGGGGAATGCATCGATGTAATTCAAAGAGTTTAATCCGTAGATTTTAAAGATTGAGACAGTCATTAAATAGTTGCAATTCCTGTCCTTGAGTTCATTTTCCCCGAGGTGCCTGACGACAGCTCTTGGGCCCTGATCTCCTTGGCTGTCTCTGAAGGGAGAACAGAGGACAATCCCAATGAGATGTCCAAGTTTTCAGTATGTTAAGGGTCTTTGCCAACCTAAATAATTCTATGATTATATAGAAAAAGGGGCTTGTCCTCCATGCAGGTCATTTGGGATGGCGAGGCTTGAAGGAGAAATTTTTTTGCTCCCAGCCCCTCAGTGCTGCTGTCATGTCCCAGCTGTCACAATACAACTCATCCTTAAGTGCTTTGGCTCCAGGGGCTTAAAAGATCTTTTCCATCCCAGATGATTCAGTGATTCCACAGTCCCAAAACTCAGAGCTTCTGCATTCAGAGTTTAAATAGAATCACAGAATATCCGAGTTGTGAGGGACCCACAAGGATCAAGTCCAACCCTGTCCTGCCCAGGGAACAGCTGGAGCTCTGGCAGTCTCGGTGCTGTGCCCATTCCCTGGGCAGTGCCCAGCCCCTCTGGGGGAAGAACCTTTCCCTGAAATTGAACCCAACCCTGCTCTGGAACAGTTCCAGCTCCCTGTGTCTTGTGGCTGTCATAGAGAGCAGAGATCGGAGCTGCCCCTGCACTGCCCATCATGACATAACCCAAACAGAGCTATAAAATCTCAGCCCCTTCCCTTCCTTACTCTCACTAGTAATTTTTTTCCAGTAAATTTATTTGTTTAAATTCAAAGAGGAAAAGCTGCCCACCATGGAAACTGTATCACCAGTCTTGCTGATGATTTATCAAACGCTGGCACCAGCTGTGTTTCAGACACACACGAAAGCTGGGCAGAGACGGCGAGGGAGGCTGCTCCTCTCCCACCTCCTGCGCAGCACCCACGGTGGAGCAGGATGTCCCCCCACCACAGGAACTTAACTGCTGTTTGTGAGCTGATGCGAGGCTTCTTGCCCTTTTTATAAAATCTTGCAACTTGGTGAAACAACTCACCTGAGACCACCTGTGTCATGGTTATTCAGGCACTGGGGAAGTGACACTACCAGCTGACAATGTACATCTTGCTGTGGAAGCAAGATTGTGGAAAGATAGACTAGAATTTTTGACTGACAAACACTTTACAAACTATAAAAGCTACACCAAACTTTCACAAAGAAAAAGTCTTCCGCACATTCCCTAAAAATTTGTGGGGCTTTTCCCGGAAGTTGGGACACCAATTTTGTGGTTACTCTCTCCGAGGGACTGAGTGGAAGGACTCTGTGTAATCTCTGGGCAGTTTGGTGGCAAGTTGCACTGACTCTTTTTCTCTACTGTGTCTTTGCTAGCTTTAATAGAGGTACCCTAGTGCCCTGCACTGTTTTATGTAATCTCCCAGTTCTCTTGTTTTGTACTGCATAGTAAGTAACTGTTCAAGGCCTTTTGTCTGTTTCTTCCCGTCTGTTCAATAAATAACACATTTTGTAATAGCCCTAATCAGCCAGCCTTAAGAACTGGTGAGCCAGAGGGATTGAGAAGCAGGTCACCTAAGCCGAGCTGCTGCCAAAAATCTGAGCCTAAGGCAGGGCTTGTCTAAAGCTGTCACTTGATCCATAACACCCAGGCATGCACAGTTCGAGCCCCGCCGGGACGCAATCCGTTGTTCTCCATTTATTTTTATGTCACTCTCCAACTTTGAAATTAAGCACTGCTGGGATGAAGCCGAGTCAAACCTGACATTTATGAGCCATGAAGGTTTCAGCCACCATTGCCTCCGAAGACTGCTTTGCTGCTTCATTCCATGGCATGAAACTGGGATGCAGGAGCCCAATTCCCAGCAATTGCTGCAGAGCTGAGCAGAGGATGCCAGACTGACAGCACAGCGTGGGGTGTCCAGACTTGAAATGAAATAGGCAGGGGGTAGTGGTTTTAAAGCTGCTTTAAGTTTATTTTCGACAGCAGGAAAAACCACAGAGGGCTGGAGTCATTTTTCATCCCTGCTCTGATTTTTCTTATGTTGTAGCAAAGAAAAGAGGTTTGAAGGGAAGGAAGGGAAGACAGCACAAAGATTTTTCCAAGCTTTGGATCATGATCCAGGATGATGATCTTTGTCATCAGCTGTCATTAATGAATGCTTTTGGGTAAGGAGCCAGAGAGGAACTTGAGGTCCAACTTTTCTTTCCACAAACCTTAAATACAAATCACCTACAGGAAGGGGTTTTAAAGTAAGGGGGTTAAGTATTTTTTAAAACAACTTTAACTCCCCCAGAAATCCTGGACTGGAGGCTGGGTGGTGTTTCTTCCACCCAGGAAAAGGTGGGGTTTGGGGCAGCTCTTGGGTAGTTCCACATTGCTGGTTGGTGGTAAGTCATCTGCAATACGGCAGAAGCACCAGCATTTCCTTTTCTCTGCACTGATGGGAAGAGAGGAGGAAGAGAGGTATACAAAAGAGCCAAACTTCCATAGCCAATTGCTATTTGGGAAGAAAGAATTATCAGATTCTTGAGTTTCTTCCTGGGTTTTTTGGTTTCTGAACTAATCAAGCAGCAAAACAGGGACAGAGTGGAAGCACTGAGATCTTGCCAAAGGCATAAGGTGGGGGGAGATTTTCTAATGAGGTGACAGCACCTGCTGATGAGTTTTCTGCCTGGTAATGAGGCTGCTGGACCCAGGTGTCAGCATCACTGGAAGTGGGCTGGGCTCCTCAAGTTCCCCACTGTAGAACGGCTGGGAACAGCAACACCTCCCCAGACTGTGTCAGGGTCCCAATGCCTTGGCCACATGATTTTGGGACGCCATCCTCCCCTATGGAAGCTTTGAGGTAAGGTACATGATGTCCTAGAGGCACCTCTTCTCCTTGGTGACTCGAGATTCAGTGACAAACTTGGGATTTGGGGTCTGCACTAGAGATCTCTCAGAAGTGATGAATCTTCCCCACAGAGAGCAAGCTCTCAATGCTCAAACTGCATTGAAACTGGATGGTTTTCATTGGCATGTAGGGTTAGGACATGGGGATTGGCTTCCCACTGCCAAAGGGCAGGGCTGGATGGAATACTGGCAAGGAAATTCTTTCCTGGGAGGGTGGCAGGCCCTGGCCCAGGGTGCCCAGAGCAGCTGTGGCTGCCCCTGGATCCCTGGCAGCGCCCAAGGCCAGGCTGGACACTGGGGCTGGAGCAGCCTGGGACAATGGGAGGGGTCCCTGCCATGGCAGGGGGTAGAAAAAGATTGTCTTTACAGCCCCTTGCAACTCAAACTGTTCCATGGTTCTGTGATCAGCTGCATCCCTCTCCTCTCTGTGTGCCTGGCCCTCAGGCCACATGCATCACTCAGAAACCACATCTGCAGGGAATTTTGAAAGAAACAAAACACCAACTGGGTCACTCTGGCTCTACCAAGAAGGACAGCATCTTTCTTCTGTTTATTTCCCTGCTGCTGACAAGAAGCACAAGAGCAGCTCCATGAGCCTACAGCCTGCAGGGTGGGGGCTGTTTCTGATCTTCCCCCATCCATGGTGACCAGCAACGCCATGAGAGGATGGGATTTAATCTCTCCTGGTCCTCATACTGCTCCCTGAATTCAATTTGGAAGCAGAACTTTAGTGGGCAGGTATAGATTGTGATGGCTGATGGTGAAGTACACTCTGGATGAGGGATCAGAGCAGAGCACGGACACATCTGCGGTCTCCATCCATCCCACCTGCAGCTCGCTGGCTGCTTTGTCAGCTCTTTATCTTTCCAGGCTGCAGCCACTAGGTGCCTCCAAGAGAGTGACTGGCAGGATTTCCATTGACATGTTCCCTGGAATCCTTGCTCCCACCAAAAATCATTTCCACTTCTCCTTAGCAAAAAAACCCACAAATGGCTTGAACATTTTTCATGTCACAGCTAGTTCTTCAGCTTTTCCCTTTGGCAAGAATCCATTATTTCTGCAGAAATTCAGTATTTTAATAACCAAGGGAAGATGTCTCCATCCCTATCAGCGTTTTAACACCATTTGCTTTGCGATAATGTGTGGTAAATTGTTGTTTCTGATTTCAACATCCCCTTGCAGGAGTTGAACATCAGCTGCAGGATTTTACTTGTGCTGTGTCTGCAGTCACAGTGTGATGGGGATTGTGGGTCCTGTCTGCAGGTCTCTCCTTCAGACCCCCCGTGTTGCCCCAGGCTCTGGTCTGTCACGGGAACACAGAATGGTTTGGGCTAGAAGGGACTTTAAAGACCATCTAGTCCAAGCCTCTGCCATAGGGAGGAACACCTTCCACTAGACCTGGCTGCTCCAAGCGTTTTCCATCCTGTTCTCAGGCTACCCCTTTTCTCTGGGAATGTGGAAAAATTACTTCCTGTACTCTTTCCTCAGTGTTTGATGTCTGTGGCTGCAGGAGCCAGCAGCACTCAGTTTTGTTGTGGCCACAGCCAGCACCCCAAAACCATACCCAGACCCAGAGATGGAGTAGAAGTGAGGGTCAGCCAAAGCTTCTTCCAGCTATTGGTGCTTCTCCTGCTCCATAATGTCCTCACCCTAAATTTAGGATGATTTCCAGTCTTTCTTGGAGTTGTTACATCCCAGAGCGGGGTTGCTGCAGCCAGTCCTGTGCTCTTCCCTGGCCTGAGCCCCACGTGCTGTCACTTTGCAGAGCCTGGGGAGTCCCACTGGGGTGTTCTGAGATCTCCTTCAGTGCCAGCTCCCTCAGAAGCCCAGCAGCTCCTGTCACCCAGGACTGGGTGGCCCTGGACTGGCCCCACCAGCTTTTTGGGTGCTGGCCTTGGTCGAGCAGCTGCTTGCCAAGAGCCAGCAAAAATCCTTCAGAGCTGCAAGGCTTCCACAGCATGTTTCAGGTTCAGCTGGCTGGAACCCTCACAGGAGTTGTCCTCAGAGCCAGAAAACTCCAGCTTGGGGGTCAGGAGGGAAAGGGCTTTGAGGAGAGTCTAAGTTCATCCTTAACCCTCAGCTTTTGTTCCTCTTTCACATGCTCAGCTGCTCCATGCACACATGGAGGCAAACATGATTTCTGGGAGGAAGAAGTGGAACATTTATATGTTCAACCTTGAACTCACTTTTAGAACTGACTTGAATTTCACTCATTATTTTAATATAAATTTTATGTACATTTATCTTATAGATTTTTTTTTTCCCTACCCAGAATTGTCAAGAAAACATTCCATTTTCCCCTAATGAATTTTCCTGTGATTTCCTTTATTTTTTTTAAGTTGCCAAAAATAGCTCACAGATGTTCATGGCATGGACAGAAATCTTCCTGGCTGACATGACCCATCACCTCCCTTGTCCTCCATCTCCCTTCCTCCTGTGCACAGGGGTGCAGCCTCAACCTTTCCCAGTTATTTCCACTCCGATGGTCCCATGGTGAGATCCAGGCCTCAGTGGCTCCACAGCCCCTAATTGCAGGTGCAATTATTCCCATCCCTGCTATATCTTGCTGTGCCTCCCTCTTCCTGTGCTGGCACCAGCTTTGAGCCAAACCTGCCCCAAATTTCTCCCAAACCTTTGCATGTTTCACCCCCACAGGCAACAGAAACAACCCCAGGAATTTTGTGGGGACTCATGTCTCCTTCCCTGATGACACTGATGTCCCTCCGTGTCAGCAGAGTTGTTTTTCACCTGTCACTGGTGAAAAACCAGCTTGAGGTGTCAGCTGGTTTTCTCCTTGCTGGGAGACACCCGACTGGAGCTGGGTTTGGAGCTGGGAGGAGCTCTCAGAGCTGTCGCAGCTTCCTCCCAAAGGACAGCTCCGATCTCTGCTCTCTGGCACCAGAGACAAGACCTGAGTGAACAAGTGGAGCTGTGCCAGGGCAGGGTCAGGTTGGATTTTGGGGAAGGTTCTTCCCCCAGCAGGTGCTGGGCACTGCCCAGGCTCCCCAGGGAATGGGCACAGCCCCAAGCTCCAGGGGCTCCATGCCCAGGGTGGGATTGTTGGGGTGCCTGGGCAGGGCCTAGCGTTGGGTTTGATGATCCCTGTGGATCTCTTCTAGCTGAGAATATTCTAGGATTCTACGATTCCAGCCAAGTATGGCTCATCTGAGCCCCACGAACCCCCACAGAGCAACCTCAAATTTCTCCCAGCTGCCCTTACAGCACAGGAGCAGGGAGCTCAGCAGCACCCTGGACGTGCTGGCAGGGACAGGCCGGCACGGCAGGCAGGAGCCGGGGCGTCAGGAAAATGCATGTGTGCTTTATTCATGGATATGTTTGGATACTGACATGTACAGAAAAGGTAAGTACAAGTTTGACCCCAGTTTGGGCTGGCACCCACCATCCTCTCCTTGTGCAGGTGCACACATGGGGTTCCTGCTCCAGAACCATCTCCCAGCCCTGTGTCTCCCTCCCAGCTCCTGCTCTGGCCTGGACAATGCTGTACATGACGATATGACATGACAAATATAAGTACATACACAATATTTCACAGGCTCTCAGGGCTGCCGACCACTGGGAATGGTGCTGTGCAGCCAGAAAAATTGAGTTCAGTGGCTACAGAAAGTCTGGACGGTTCTTCAGCTGTGTTTTCTCCCTTTCTTTTTCCCATGATTCCTCTTTGTGCTTATGGAAGTCTTAAGGAATGGAGCAATTCCTAAAAGAAATTGTCTCCTTTTCTCTCTCTTGGCTTGCTCCATCTTTTGCCTTTACAAGCAGCTGCTATGACTTCTGTGGTTAATCAAGAGACTTAAAAATGAAAATCCATGGCTCACTTCACAGATTTCAGCAAGATGAAATCTCATGCAAAAAAATTCCTGACTTTTCACAAGGAAAAAGCAGTGGTCTGTGCACACATGTTGGTGGGTGGGTGGAAAGTTATCATGTTTGCTTCCTCCAACAGAAAGGTTCAAAAGTCATCCTTTTTTGCAAAGTTTGATTCATGAACAAGCTTGGAGGGAGAATCAGCATTAAAGATGTGTGAAAAGAATTAAATAATCAGAACCAAACCATGAATGTTTGGGGATTTATTTTTTTTTTTGTTAATTCCCGCCCCCCCAACTCTTTCCTGCTGGGTGAGAGGCTCCTTGCTCTCTGCCTCATTCACTTAATTCCAAAGCATCCGTGAACACCAAGGAACCCCAGGAGGGCAGGACCGGGCCTGACAGGGCTTGCAGGAGAGGACATGGGAGCTGAGGATCTTGTTGGGCTCTGATGTGTAGAGACAGCTAACGTCTGCAGTCTTTAAAGCAAGACAGCCCTGCAAGTGTCCAAGGCCAGGCTGGATGGGGCTTGGAATATCCTGGCGTAGTGGAAGGTGCCTCTGCTCAGGCAGGGGTACTGGAACGAGGTGAGCTTTAAGGTCCCACCTGACCCACTTCATGATCCTATTACATAAATCCAGGGGAGATGATGATGTCTCTCACTGAAATTGTTAAAGTAGGTGTTGCTGTGGGACATGCGACTAGGATGAGGAAACCTCTGGAGGTCTCCTCCATCCCTTCCAGTCCTTAGTAGGATTCTCCAACCCTCTTTTTGCAGCATCCCAGTCTGAAGGAAAAGGTGAGGTGGGGCCAGCAGGCATCCTGACCACCCAGAAAAACTCTCTGCTGAATGAGAAGGAAATGGCTAAGTGGCACTTCACATCACTGACACTGACATGAGAGACACAGGAGTGGGTGCTCCTGGAAAGCAGCTGACACTTGTATCCCCATCCTGTGCAGACACTCAGCCTGTGCACGATGGAAAGCTGCTGGAGACTGGTTTGATGGGGCCAGATGTGTGGAAAAGCAGAGCATGACTACGGGACCAGAAAGGAAAGGGGCAGAAGAATGCAATTCCCAGCATGACCTCGTGGTGTTGCCTTTGAAGGGCTGAGCAATCAGGAGTTCATCCCTCTCCCACCTGCAGCTCCAAGGACACAAGCTTTGCAGAGTTGCAGGTTGGAATTGTGTCGCTTGGTTTCTCAGGGGACACTGATGGCCTGGATAAAGGGGAGACATTCATAGCAACTCTGCATGTTTGGGCTCACTATGGAAGGACTTTCCTGCCTGGACATCTCCCTCCTTGTCTGCTTTCCTGATCAGAGTGAGCCCCTTGGCCACGAGGTTGTCACATACAGCTTTTAGCTCAGGGTGTGACTTGTCACCCTGCACACAAGCCTTGGAACTGGGCACGCTCCTCTGCACAACCTTGGATCAGGAAAACCAGGTGCTACAGCCCTGAGGACCTCAAGGAGCAGCACTTTGCATGGGATGCAGCAGGAGGATTTCTGTTCATGTCAGACACATCCACAAGTGTTCAGCCGAAAACCAGAGTGGTTTCTTTTTGGAATAAAAGCCAAGGAAGTTGCTGCAGTTTCTCAGCAAATCTGAAGCAATAAACAATGGAAGAGGTTTTGCAGGGATTGGGAATAAAAAGCAATGGACTTTGCTGTGTCAGATGCTTCCCAAACCTTTCCATGCATTCAAATGCTAAGGGATTAATGATATTTATTGGAGGAGCACAAACCAAGGAATAAACGGACTGCTGCAAAGGCCAGGCCTAAATACACTCAAAGGGATTTTGGGGCTACTGCTCTTCGTCCCATGGCACTCAGCCTGGGTAAGCATTTATCCTGGGAAACCTTCTCACTCTTCCTTACCATCTTCTTTGCTGGCTTAACATGGTGAAGGGGTTCAGCCCCCCCCAGAGGGCACTGGGACTCCTCAGCTCACTCCCTGAGGAAAGGCCCTGGGATGCTCAGGTAGTCCAAGGTCACACACCTGCCTCCCTGTGCCCCAAGACCCAGAGAGACATTCATCCTCACTTTCCTCCCCTGGGCCCTGGTCGTGGGTCACAGCAGTCTTTGCTTAAATGACATCCTGACTGAAAAAACAGGACCTGGCAAGAGGCAGAGCCTTTCACCTGCTCAACTGGACATAGGTGGTTGCCTCTGCCAGTTCTTCAAGGAGTGCTTCAAACTGTAGCAATCCAGTCCCTACCCATGATATAACTAATGACTTGGCCTTTATTCACTAGGTATTTCTGTCTTCAGGGTGGTATCTAGCAAACCTCTCCTACCTCTTCCTTCTCTCTAGGAAAACTAATGGAATCCCTTGGCTGGAGACCCTGTGCCTATGAGACCAGAGGATGGACAGGTAGCATGTGAGAGTGGGATGTGTTGGGCTCACATCAAATCCTGCCCATGGGCTCACACATTAGCCCCTGGTGGAGAAAGTGTAGCCTGGAGTGGGACAATATTGGCCTCTGGTTGTTTGGATGTGATAAAAATGCCCCAAACACTGTACAGGACCAGTGAATAGAGATGTTTGGGTTGAGACACAAAAAACTCAGCTGTAAACAAAATGCAACACACGTGTTTCTTCCTGAATACCATCAACACAGGACACAGGTTTCCCTAAGAAGGAGGGCCTGAGGGGCAGGTGACAGCTGGGATGTGGATGCTGGTTGCACTCTGGCCATGGTTTTGAGAGGGTGGATAATCCCTGACAGCCAGTGCAGTGTGGTTCCTTGGTCCTCCCCAGAGGTGCTTCAGGTTCCTCTCCAGTGAACAAAACCAACCACTTTCTCACCAGTCTTCTGGTTTTTTTTTCAGTCTGAAGGAACCAGGTGCATTGTCCTTCATGTCCTGAGCAACCCTGGAGACAGTCTGAACTCCACATCATTTGACATATCCTGTCAATGTGGGCTTCAGGAAACCTCCTGACAGGTCATCCATTCATCCATCCATGAAAAGTCTTTCCCCTCTTGGCTGGGGCAGGAAAAAGCATTTCCTTTGCAGCTCTCATTTTTTGGATCAAGTCCCTCCTTCATCTTTTCCAAAGGAACTGTCCATGGCCCCAGCCCTATCCATGGAGGACTGGAGAAACAGCAACCAAGCTGTGGTGGGAAAAGGTGGCCAGGACCAAGAATGAGCTGGTTGTCAACAATGCTGATCATATAAAACCAAATAAACTGGCAGACACATGAGGAAGAGGAAGGGATGCCTGAACACTCGCCTTCCCATCCCCTCTCTTCTCTCTGCTCTCCTCCTGAAAAAGTTACTGGTCTGGTTGTTCAGTAAAGAAACCAACACAAATCGAGTCTGTGCCTGGTGTGTGCCAGCCCTGCCTCACATCACGGGGAGGCTCAGCACAGCAGGAGTGAGGAGAAGCCACATCTGCAGCACAGAGGCTGCCCAGCAGGAAGAGGCAGCTGGGCTGGAGGTGCCTGAGGACAAATGAGTGGAGCCACGCAGAAGCCTCTCCTCCCCAGCCACCTGGAAGAGAAAGGAGACAGTGTGGGCTGAGACGTGTGGCTGATCATGGAATCATTAAGTGGGTTGGGACCCTAAAGACCACCCAATTCCAGCCTCCTGCCATGGACAGGGACACCTTCCACTATCCCAGGTTGCTCCATGCCCTGTCCAACCTGGCCTGGAACAGCTTCCCAAGGCAGCCACAGCTTCTCCTGTGCCAGGATCTCTCCACCCTCACAGACCAGAATTTTGTCCCGTTCTCCCATCTAACCCTGCCCTCTGACAGTGGAAAGCCACTGCCCTTGTCCTATCATTCCAGGCCCCTGTCCAAAGTCGCTCTCCAGCTCCCTTGGAACCCCTTCAGGCACTGGAAGGCACAATTAGGTCACCCTGGAGCTTCTCCTCCAGGCTGAGCAATTCCAGTACTCCATTTTTCCTTGTAGGACACAGACTCCATCTCTCTAACCAAACTCTGTGTCACTCCTCGGTGCCTCAGAGGACCTGAGCTCGGGGCTGTGCAGCCCCAAGTGTGTGCAGAGGGGCCAGGACTGATTTCAGCACCCAAACTCTGGCCTGAAAGGCAGCACTGCTCTTCAGGAGATGTTGGTGAAGGCGCTGTCACAGCAGAGTAATTTGTGGGCACAGCACTTGCCTGGATGCCCACTCCGGTCAGCGGCGATCCACGCATCTTACAGAGCACTGCTGGCCAGTGGCCTGACCTGCTGACCTTAAAGGTGGCTGTGGAATGTAACCCCATGGGGCTGGGAGACATTGCAGCAGCTTTGCCCCTCAGGTGCAGAGGCGTCACCTCATCAGACATTGAATGGGCTCTGGATTCGAATGGACTCAGATCTCTGGATTCTCTGCAGTGCCAGCAGGGATCGTGTGGATCCCTCAGTGGAGGGATGTGCTGCTGCCACGAGGAGGCTGGAGATGTAGCAGGGCCATCCTTCACTGCAGCTGTTTTTTCCAGCTTCCCACCTGCTGTTGGGAATACTGTCTTGGTCACAGATGGTTCACAGCTCCTCCATCACTGCCAGGATGAAGTTCTCAGTGCTAGATCTGGACCTCAGGCTACTACTTGGATTCTCTAAGGTCTGGGGAGCACCAGCTTGAGGGAAATCCTCCAGATCTGTTGGGTGCCAATCTTATGGCCTGGTGAAGATATCCCTATGCTCTGCAGCACTCTCCAGAGTGCCCTGGAGAGCAGTGAGGGAACCTGAGGCCATTTTTCTCCACCTCCCAACCCCCTGCTCTGTGAAAACAGGGTGGAGAGAGGTGAATCTGGTGTTTTCCCAGCAAAAGAAACAGTGATAAGCTTTAAAATAGCCTCCATTTGGAAGCTCTCTGAAGGTATTAGTCAGTCCAGTACAAAGCCCATGCTGAATCCTTGGAGTCTAGTTAAAACTGACAGCTTCTGTAACCTGAACATTCAGCAAATCAGGGTCACTGTTAATTATTCAAGAGTAAAATAACTGAATCTGAAAATTACTCTGGTGTGGCAACTCAAGGTCATTTTGCTTTATTTAAAAATAAAATATTTAATGCCTATCAAAGCCATCATCAGTAAATGAACATGTTATTTGTTTTAAAATAATTTAAATTTAATATTATTTTGATAGTAATAATTTGCTGTTGAAGAGAACATTTCCTTTCAAATTTTCCAATGCTTAGCAAACCTTAGTTAAATTGCTGCATTATGACCTCTAGAATCCTCATCTAGAAAGGTAGGAATTCGTGTCCTGGGAAGTTGAAATGCTTGTCTGAAGCTGAACTGATGCTCTGAAGGATGGTGAGGAGCCAAGCCAGTGATCCTCGCTGAAACCCCATGGATTTCCCACTAGTTCTAAATGAAACATATTCCTGAATAATGGGAAGGGAAGGGAAGGGAAGGGTGAATCAGACCTCCGGGAGGTGGAGGGTAGGTTGGATGTCTGCATGTGACTGAAATGACACAGGTGGAAGGAGTTGAGGTGAGGAGGCTGCAGGCGGCACGATCATCTCTCTGGGCCAGGCCTGCCCTCTCCTACCTTGGTGGGCTGGAGGTGCTCCAAGCTGTTCTCTCTGAGGGTCGCCACAGCTCTGTTGGCATTTCGCTCCTGCTTGTACATCTGTGTGGTGGGGGGGATGGATGGGGCCGCGGCTGCGTTCAGGTGAGTCCCGTTGCCAAAGGCCTGAATGGCGTTTTCTGGGTGGGAAAAATGGAGAAAAGGGTTGTCAGGGCAGGGGGAAGCATCCCTTTCCAGCCTCTTTCTCTGCATCACCCAAATGGATGCCTGAGGCTCTTCAGAGCTCCTTGTTGGTAACACAGGGAGCTGGACACCTGCAGACCCTAGAGGACCATGGCATCTCCATGCCCCCACCCAGCAGCGTGCAGCAGCGGCACTTACGGAGACAGATGTTGTTGGTGAAGAGGTGCAGGAAGCTCTCACACTCTTCCTGCCGGTTCCCACTGGCGTTGCAGGTGCACCAGGGAGCTATGCTGGATGTTGAGTTGTCGATGTAGTTTGGGGTGATGGGGCTGCCTGCCGGGACCGAAGGACAAGTGTTACTGCAGGGCAGGTACCTCAGCAAGGGACAGTGACATCCCTTCATGCTGCTCTCCTGGGGTACTCTGCCCCAGCCAAGCCCCTCCATGACAGCAGCAAAACCCTTCAAGTGCTGATGTCATGGGTCTGGTTTGCTCCCAGGGAAGAGAAGAGGAGCAGCCACAACCCTTTTGGTCACACCACCATCACCAAAGCCTCCCGTCAACTAAAATGTGCTATCAGTCCAAGGAATGGGCAGTTTCTGGGAATTCGGGTTCCATAATAACAGTCAGAGAATAATGGAATGGTTTGGGCTGGAAGGGACCTTAAAGCCCCTCCAGTGCCACCCCTGCCATGGCAGGGACCCCTCCCACTGTCCCAGCTGCTCCAGCCCCAGGGTCCAGCCTGGCCTGGGACACTGCCAGGGATCCAGGGGCAGCCACAGCTGCTCTGGGCACCCTGTGCCAGGGCCTGCCTATCCTCACAGCCAGGAATTCCTTTCCAAGATCCCATCTAACCCTGCCCTCTGGCAATGGGAAGCCATTACCCCTTGCCCTGGCACTCCAGGTGCTTGTCAGAAGTCCTGCTCCAACTCTCTTGGAGCCACTTTAGGCCCTGGAGGGGACTCTAAATTCTTCTTGAAGCCTGTTATTCTCCAGGCTGAGCATTCAAAAAGTGTATGTGAATTTGTATAAAGGTTTTCATGCTTTCTTTGAAAAAGCCAATCTCAATCTCCAGAATGAAGGATTAAAACGGAACAAAATGTTGGCCCAAAAATATCAGTCTGTCTCATCCATCAGGACAAACTTAGTCCAAAGGCCACTGGCATTTCTCTTTGGACTGTGTGCCAACTGCTGCCAGCTGGGCTTCACAGCATCTGAAACCCAAATCTTACACCCTTTGAAGTTAGAAAATGCCAGTGCATGGTGATTTCCAGTGACATCCCTGGTGATGGCATCAGGGAATCCCTGGCAGAGCAGACACCCTGAGACAGCCTGTCTATTTCCAGCAGAGAGAGAAGCTCCAATCTTGCAGTAGCCCATGGTTTTTCTCCCTCCACTGCAGCTATCCTAAAGTTACCCCATACCCATGGCTTAGTCATGTCACTGAAGAGAGAAAGACCAGCACCAGGTTGGATGTGGCTTGGAACAACCTGGTCTGGCGAAATGTGTCCCTGGGCACAGCAGAGGGCTGGAATGACATGGGCTTTACAGGCCCCCTCCAACCTAAACCATTCCAGGAGTCCGTAATGTCTCTGAGAGCTGAGCTCTCCACCTCACTGTCCTCATAGCCAGAGGAGACATCTCCCACGCAGAGGAGACGTTTCAGACGCTTCCCACCCGCGAGGAGCAGCCCCTTACCGATGATGCCGGTGTAGGCCAGCAGGCAGGCAGCGTAGCTGTCCCTGCGGCAGCCGCTCGCGGCCTGCGGCGAGGGCTGGCAGTTCAACTGGAATTCTGCGTAGCGCGACCTGAGGGAGCCAGAGCACAAAACGGGCCGATTACACGGGGAGCTGGGGCCAAAGGGACACAGCAGCGCACTCGTGGTGTTTGCAGAGGGGAACGCGTTCGCAGAACGCTGCTGTAGGTGCTCTTCCAGCATTTGGAACAGACATCCTTTTACAATCTCCTGTCCACCCCAAAAAACGCAGGAGGAGGTTTTGAACAGATTCCGCAGTTACTTACAGGCTTCCTCCAGGACTGAAAGAAAAGTCCAGTCTTGGAAGCAATGTTTGTTTTCTGTTGTGTGAGGTTGTTTTTTGAGGGAAGAGCTGCTGCCAGGAAGGAAATCAGAATCAGTCCGTGTTGCCACTTTCTATCTTTTGGGTAATAACTTTGGCTAAATACCGCAGCCTTCATTTTTAGTCTGATTTGATGAAACAGAGAATTGCTCTGGTCCAGTTTCTGTCTCTAAAGACTCTAAATATAGCTGAGGTCACCTCAGACCAAGGGAAATGTCCAGAGGTTCTGATATGAAATGTCCTACCCATCACTGGGGCTGCTGTCCCATCCTCTGCTGCAGATGCCCACTCTCAGGAGGACTCTGGAGCCTGTGGAGCAGGCAGGTCATTCTGCCAACCACCTATCTGCCACGCACTTCCTTAGGCATGAGCCAGCTCTGGGCACATGGTGGTGTTTGGAGATCGTAGGATATCTGAGGCATCAACACAGGGCATTCAGGCAGGACATAGCAAGATCAGCTGGACCAGGACCAGCTGGAGATCCAGATCCATCTCAACATTCCTTCTGTGGCCAGGCAGGAAGGGAAATCACATGGCATTTGAGCTGCTTTCAAGTAAGCACCAGCACTGACAGCATTTGAAGGGAGGGATCTTTATGTGGCAACCTGAACTGTCTGAGCTGAGAACTGAGAACCTCAAATGTTTACCCTGCCTGGGCAACCTCAGAAAAAATGAGCATGTTGCTCCTCCCAGACATCATCTCTCTTCCAGACACATTGCTCTTGCTCCTGGTCAGTCAGCATTCCAGTCTGCACTTTCTAGCCCACTTCGCCCCTACACCCTAGTCTTCGTTTTTTTCTCATCTTTGTTCTCATATTTGCCCCATACCAACCCTTTTCTCCTGTAACAAGGACAGGCAGAATCTTCTTTCTTGAAACTTGCTGCATTGTTTAGAGATTTAGAGAAGGGAGATGGGGACTGCAGATTTTATATAATCCATATTAGTAGAACCCACCCCTCAGAGCTGGGAAGTTCAAAGGACTAGAGCTGTGCAGGAAATGCAGTGCAGAGAGGGTGAGACCTGGAGTGTTTCACTCCATTTCTTCATGATTTATTCCTGGCTGTCCTTGTGGATTTTGCACTGCTGGCTTTGACCAGGTCACATGTTAACCTCTTGCTCCCTCTGTGTCTCTAGAGGATATTTTATATTATATATTCAGAGACCAAGGGACCAGATAATTAACAGCTGTGCTGCTTGCAGGAAATAGTTTCCAGTCTCCTGGGGAGTAACACTCTCTGCTTTGAACCTCTTCCTCCCCACAGGGCCCTCTTGTCATGTTAGGGAGAGGGAAGTATACCCATTTCAATTTCAAAGTATATCCATTTCAAATTCCCTGGGTAGCCAGGGGACAACAGCTGAGGCCTGGTCAGCCCAGGGGCTTTGCATCTTTCAGAGTCCACTTCTGCACAGTTCAGTCATTCTCCTGCCTCCATGTTTCTGGGGTGCAGGGTGCTGAGGGCATTTGTACTTCCAAGCTTCCAAGAGGATGCTGCTGCTCTCACCTTCCTTTGTGAAAATACATAATATTTTTATTGTAATTAAAACATGATGTGCTGCTAGGGATGTTCAGCTCAGGAAATCCCAAACCCCACAGCAATTAGGGACTGAGACAATATAGGGAGGTGTGTCCTGCACTTGTTCCTGGTGCTCTTCGCCAGATATCTGCTCACGGCCCAGCTGCACAGAGGGCACTGGGCTGGGGCTCCCATGGTGCTGTTACTGTCTCACATCTCTCACTGCCAGGTGGGCTCCACTCCCGAGAGCTTCTGAAATATCACAGACTTTCTGAGAAAGAGGGAGGTGAAAATAGTACAGATGAAGGAAAAGCACTGAAGGGGTTCTCATCAGTGTGCTCATGGATGGGATGGGTCTGTGTGTGTGAGATGGGGACTGGATGGAAACAGAGGAGCAAAGCAGGCTTGCCACAGACTGTGCAGTGGATCTGGAATGGCACCAGGACTCTGAGATGCTTGTTGCAATTACCAAAACACGGAATAACTGAATCACAGAATGGTTTGGGTTGGAAGAGACCTAAAACTCATCTCGTTCTATCCCACTCGTTCCATCCACGGCAGGGACCCCTCCCACTGTCCCAGCTGCTCCAGCCCCAGCGTCCAGCCTGGCCTTGGGCACTGCCAGGGATCCAGGGGCAGCCACAGCTGCTCTGGGCACCGTGGGCCAGGGCCTACCCACCCTCCTATCCAGGAATTCCTTCCCAATAGCCCATCTAAATCTACCCTCCTTCAGTTTCCAGCCATTCCCCCTTGTCTTTTCAAGTCTTTCTCCTGATCTCTTAGCTCCTTTTAGGTACTGGAAGGTGTTATAAAGTCACTCCAACACTCAGCCTTGCAGTAGAAAGGTGTATTTTTAACGTATATAGATTAATTTTTCTGATTAAACAAGCAAACAGACAAACATGGTTTTAAGTGCCTGTGGCTGTCAGGATACCTTGGTGCTCCGTGAGGATACTCTGGGCTAGGGAAGAGGGACAGTGAGTGAGATGGATTGATGAAAGTGGCTGTAAGGAAGGATCCCTTCCTCTTAGCCTGCTTAGCCTGCACCTTCCTGGAACAGTTTCCATAGCAGGTCTTTCTCTAGCACCAAAAATCCATAGAAAATGTCTAAAAAACTTCAGCATGATCATCTCACCTCTCCTTCTGTGTGTTAACACGTTCTGTAGGATACAAGGACACGGCTCATGGGAGGGGGCCATGGAGGCACCGGCCTGTCACGGGCTGTGTGGGAGCCTGCAGGAGACCGTGCTGGCTGCAGGCGCAGGGCTGTCGCCAGGCCCTGGTCCCAGGGAGGACCCCCCTGCGTGGACATTACCTGCAGACGTAGTTTTCCCGGCAGGAGTCCAGAGGCGCCAGGCAGTTGGGCTTGTCCTTGGACTCGTAGGAGCAGGCCGGGACGATGGTCTGCCGCCGGCGCTCGGCGCAGGCCGTGTCCTCGCAGGGGCAGAAAAGCAGCTCGTGGGTGTACTCCGGGGGCACGCGGTCGAAGAACTTGCGCAGGGCCTTGTGGCACTTGGAGCGGTTGCAGGCGTCGGCCCGGGCCAGGCGGCGGATGCAGAAGGAGACGTACTCCGTCCGCAGCCGCTGGCACATCTCATCCACGTTGCAGGCTTTGGCGGCGTCCAGACACCGGTTCACCTGCGTCACCTCGTTCTCAGAGCCTGGGGGCGGGAGGACACGCTGAGGCGGCTCTGCGCTGACCTCCCCACCAGCAGCACCACCCCGAGACCTTCATCCCACCCTGCTCCCATCCATGGCGCCCCGGTGAGACGCGCCCGCTCCAGGGAGGCAGCAGCCATGGTGAAGTGTAGGTTTGCTCTCCGTGTCCTGGTAGGACCAAATCCCCTTTCCATACTCATCTTTTCCCAATAAATGCCAGAGTCACACAGCAGACTTCACCCTCCAGAGCTCACTTCACCAAACTCATATATTTAAGAAAATTAATTTTGCTTTAATCTGGGCATCTGGTAACACTTTTCTAACGCAAATTAACCAGCCTGAGGCCTGGAAGACAGCAGGCATTAGAAAGCGCATCGACTCATGGCCTTGATCCAGGGCTGGGATCTCCACTAATGGACCTTCTTGTTTCCACAAACTGCTCAAGATCAAAGGGTGAGTCGGTGGCCAAGCAGGAGCTCTGACACATGGGTGGTCTGCACTAATTCCTGAATTCCTGGCACCTCAGGCTCACTGCCTTGGACAGGGAATTTCTGTGGGCCTCTGGAGGGTCATGTCTTCATGTCTGGCTTTGGCAGCAGCTGTGTGCCCCATGCAAACCAGTCCGACCCAGGATCACTGTGTCCTAAGGAGTGACAGAGCCTTCACGGGGGGGGATCAGAGGCACCATCCAGATCCATGTCCCTGGGACCTGATGCTGCCTGCACGTGAGAGCACGTGGGTCTCTCCCCACACCCTTTGCAGGGTCACCCTTTGCTTACATCAGCAAAATCACTCTGCATGTCCACCCTCCTGAACAAGAGCAGAAAGAACGTCCTAGTCTGGGTAGGGAGAGCAGAGATGTGCTGTGGGATGCAGAGAAGGTGGAGGAAACCTGCAGTAAGGGGAAGGGCTGGGAAAATAGAGTAAAAACTGTAGTGATGGATGAGAAAAACAGTCTCTTCATTAGGAAAATAGGGATCTCATGAGCTTATATGCCAACAGCCTTCTCTGTAAATATAGGGGAAAAGGAAGAGGGAAAGGATAACACTGTATAATACTGGTTGTAGGGCTGCTTCAAAGGTAGATGGGAGTCCGGTTTATAGAGAGGAAAAATGCTACAGGGTGTTTGGCAGGAGTCAGTGGAAACTTCAGACTGTGTTTGAACAGATAAAATAAGGGTCCTTTAAGCTTGAGAGAGAAAGTTAATTTGAAGCTGGTTTTCACCTCTGCATTAAAATCATGACTTGCAGCACACCAGAAGGACTTTCTCCCCAACAGAGAAAGATTTTTCCACTGATGAAAAATCCTCAGAATGATAAATTCCCACTGCAGAGTCAAGCCCTATCTTTGACGGGGAGTTAAAACCAGCCCGTCACTGCTGACAATTGTTAAAACATTGACAGTCTCCCTGAGCACTTCAGAGCTGGCTGCCCTCCTTTATTTCCATGATTTTATCAGATGCTCATTTTCCCAGCATTTATTTTTCCCTTTCTCTTGCCCCCTCCTGCTTACAGTGAGCTGGAAGTAAAATTCCAAGTTTTTCAGTTATTTTATGATGGGTGAAAGTTTTGCTTGTTGTGATCCCTTCACTAAATACTTACCTTTAAAACTGCCCAGACATGAATATTGTCAGAGCATCATTTTATGCTGGGGAGCTGCCAGCTAATGTGTGGGAAACAGTTACTCGGAAGAGTTTCATTAGCCATTCAGCCAATAAATCACAGGGAACATGCTGGATTTTCTCCTCTTCCCACGCAGCACCAGTGGATGTGCTTTTAAAATCACTGCTACAATTAGAGTGGAGGGATATGGTTCCATTTGTACAGTTTCAGTACTGGCCATGTATTATTTATGTAAAATGTAGTTTAATATAGCTGTTATTCACTTGGCCTATGGTCACAGGGGTGTCTTATGTTTCAACAGGTTCTTGGGATTTCTTTTTGGTAGATTTGAAAGAGGGTCCTTTGGAAGTGTTGACCGTATGACCCCAGACGCTGGATAGGCAGAGGGCAATAGGTCATAAGTTATAGAAGATATTAGTATGGATAAGGACAGCAAGGTTAAGAAATTTTGTGTCCCTAAGTCCTCTGAAGTGTGGACTTAGGACTCTGAAGTCCTCTTGTGTGCCAAGTCCTCTGAAGAGCCTCTGCTGCTCTGGGCCCATTCACTTTGCTTCACAGCCTATTTCAATTTGCTTTATAAACCTGAGAGTGTGTTAACTATGCATAAAAATCCCCATCCCTTGATTTCCCCATGCTCTGAAGCTTTCTAGGATTCAGCGGAAGGGGAAAAACTCAAGTAAAGAAAACCATGACCCAGCAAAAAAATTTCCCTGCACATGCACCGATCTGCCAGGCGGAGCCAGTAAGAGCAAAGTCAGGAAGCGCCTCGCATCCCCTCTGTTGCACTTGTCCAAAGCTGATGGGTCAACTTGGTCCAGGACATTTTCACCCAACGAGTGCCTGGCCATGGTGGGGACTGCAGACATTCACCAGCTGCAGGCACATGCTGCGCTTTCCTGGTTTGGGTGCGCTCCAGCTGTGGATGTCACCCCAGAGCAAGGCACATTTGGAAAAGCTGTTTGGGCACATCCTGTGCCAGAGACACAGGAGGAGCTCATTACCTGCTCCCAGACAGGGAGTTTGCTAAAATACCCACTCCTGGTAAAGTTTCCCCACAGCTGTGGTGCATAAGTTGTGGTGGCAGCTGTGCTGTTGGTGATGTGCTGCTGGCAGCCACACTGACCCCCTGAGCTGCTGAGCCCTGGAGGAGTTAAAAGGTGTCACGCTGCTCTGCTCGGTTATTAACAGGATTAGCATGCAGAGCAGAACACAACTCTGGTCCTGAGGTAGCCCTCAGGACAGGTGGTTAAAGGCCAAGGCTGGGACCAACACAAAGGTTATGGACCTTTTTTCCTGCAGAGTTTGATCCTGTGACCGATGTGGAAGCACCTTCTCAAACCTAACAACGCCTAAGCAGCTCCTGTTTGCTGAGGTACCTGCATGGAACAGATCATCCACCTGCTATGGAGAACGAGCATGCCTGGGGTGAGTCATTGGAAGGGGTCTTTGTACCACATCCCTAAGACCCAGTCCTTCATAGTATGAACATTAGACAGCCAAAAGACAAAAATCACAAGTGGTTTCTTCCCAGAACATGTAACAGTTTATCACAGGAACCAGAGGCAACTCCTTGGAAAAATAGTAGTGAGACTTGAACCATGCAATGCTCACAAGGAGCACAAAGCCCTTCCCCGTGTGCAGCCCTTGGCCCACAGGCAGGTCCCTCCGTCCCACAGCAGGAGGGCTCCGGGCATTTCCACCCACCTACCTGCAGTGATGGATGCCAGCCGGACGTAATCAAAGCCCCTGACCAACGGCTCATAAGGGGAACTCTCCAGGACATTCATGCCTGGGGGAGAAGAGAGAAATTGGTGAGAAGGCAGATGAGGCCCCTGAGGGATGGCTGAGATGCACAGGGTTCAACATCTGCAGTGAAAGATTGTTTGGTGGGTCCAAGGGGACTGTGCTCTAAAGGCCACAAGTTAATGCACACTCAGAGTCATGGGAACAGGTGTGTGGACACATCCTTGGAGAAGGGAATAGAACGTAACTGGCTTTTAAGAATACATGTCTGTTTTGGAGTGGGGCAGCCTGTCAGGAACTGTTGAGTTGCAACTCTCTGTAGCTCAAGCTCTGAGGCACACTGCAGGGATTGCCAGAGAGGTCACCAGGCTGTAGCACAGGCTCGTGCTCCGGGGCAGAACTCAAATCACCAGCTCCCTACACACACATCATCAGCTTTCCATCACCATTATTGCTGTTTCTTCCATGTCCCTTCCTGGGTCAAAGGTCCTCACCTCTTTTTAGGACACAGATAGGGCTGTGCACAGGTTATGTGTCTGATAAAACACTCCATAGTTACTTTCTCCTTGTCTTTTCTTACTGGGCACAAAGCTGATGACCCACAGCTCCACACAGAAACTTTCTCTCTTTGTTTTTAAGTCTCTGGGAGGCTGATTTTATTAAACTGGTGTGTCCCTTTCATCTGTGCAATGGTCTGTAATGCCCCATCATACTGATGGATACCACGGAATATTATTGAAGCAAACAGCTCAGTGTCTGTTGGTTTTTTATTAGACATTCAGATGGACATGGAGAGCAGCAGCAGATGTACTGGCTGGGATAAAAGAACTATCCAACCTCATACTCCAGGCATAGGCTGACCTCCAGCTGCGGGCAGGAAGAAACAGCTCCCAGTGTCCACAGCCCCATGCAATTACCACCGGTGCATTACAAGGCAGCTTTACACCTTCATTGAAATACCTTGCATCCTTACGGACTGGAGAGGGGCCTATTTGTATTTTCCAGCATAGCAGTTTTATGTCCTGATGATAAAGCACCTTATCAGAGAGTTGTTATCGGGTTGTCATCATGTTATTGTGTCTCTAAATGGGAAGGTGTCGAACACTGGCGGTGCTCAAGAGAAGCTGAGTTAATAGTGTGCTTTGTAAAATTCCCCGAACATGCTTTTCTCAATTGTTTTTGCAAGAGGGCTTCTAGGAAGCTTTTTGCAGCCTCCTGGGCATGTGTGATTGAGAAACAAAGCTCTACATGGACCATGTGGATTGACTTCCTTTCTCAGTCAGTTAAACAAGTATAAGGATTCTGAAACATGGGACTGCTACGAGATATATCTCCCTGGGGAAATTAAGGCAAGGAATTCAAAGGGTTTGTGTGTGAATCTGCATTGCAAATGAATTCAGTTGTTTGAGAAAGTGTGGGGCTCAGGACATGACAGCAGAGAAGTGGAGTAGAGCTGTTGTCAGCCTCCAAGAACAGCTGTCTCTCAGACATTCCCAAGGTGGAGATCCCAAGCCACTGGGCAGGGAGTCCATCCAGCACCAAGCTGCTATTCTGCATATGGAGACCCAGAGCTGGCCCTTGCCTCCTCTCTCCTCTCTCCTCTCTCCTCTCTCCTCTCTAGTGGAAGAGGTCCCTCCCTGCCCATGGAACTAGATGTTCTTTCTGGTCCCTTCCAACACAAACCATTCTGTGTCCCAGGGCTGGACACCCTCGTGCCAGCAGTGCCTTACACAGCCATGTCACAGGTGACCTGTTAGCAGAGTTTGAGCCATGAAGCTCAGCTGGGAAGGAGCTGTGGCACTGCCCACTGAGATGAACAGAGGAGCTGGATCTCTTCCCTAGGCTTCCCTTCAAAGGACACAAACCCGACACACACTTATGGGAAAGAGCAGATACTGGGGGGTGCTGAGGTCTTGTATTTCCCCAGTCGGTTCACAGCACCACGCCATGCACCCTGCAAGCCGAGGCACCTGAAAGCTTCCCAGGAACTTGACTGGTTTCCATCCTGGCAAAGGCTCTGCACTCTAGTGTCCATCCTCTTCGTTTTGCTTGGCCTTTTGGCCTGTGGTCTCACCCCTGCACTTCTCCTTTCAGGTTTAAGCCAGCAGTGTTTTATTAAACTATTTCACAGCCCATGGCTGGAAGGGTCTGTTTTATTCCCCATTTTAATTTTCATGGTGCATATAATACTCACCAGCCCGACAAGGAAGAGTTATGGTCACTCAGGTGCAATTTTATGGTGACTCTTAAAAAACGTCAAAATCCAAACTTATTGAATACGGGCTCTGGGAACACTTTTAAGTTCCAACTTGATGTCACCAGCCCCAAATCTTCACTAACCCAAAGACACAGGTGCACTTGAGACATTCTAAGAGAGTGAATTTTTGAAGTTCTTGCTGTTTTCCCTCAATGTCTCTGCTTTATGTTGTGTTTCTATAAAATCTCATAGTTCATGGTCTCGGTTAACATACTTAGATACAAAATGTGCTGTGCATTTCTCCAGCAAAAGATCTCAATGTATATTGGGACTGTCATAAAAGAGAGGTAGGGTTAAAAAAAAAAAAGGGAGGAGGCATATCAGGTTTTCAGGAGGGCTTTCCCCAAAATGTCAATCCCCTGGGGATCAATAGGATCATCAAATCTCTTGAGTTGGAAGGGGCACACAGGGACCCTCAAGTCCAGCTCCTGGCCCTACACAGGACACCTCAAAAATCCCACCCTGTGCCTGAGAGCATTATTCAAATGTTCCTGGAGCTCTGGCAGTCTTTGGACTGTGCCCATTCCCTGGGGAGGCTGGGAAGTGCCCGAGACCCCCTGGGGACCTTTTCCTGATCTCCAACCAAACCCACTCCAACACAGCTCCAGCCATTCCCTTGGGTCCTATCCATGTCTTGAGACAGAACAGGACAATACAGGGGGATTTTGCAGCAACTTCAGAGCTGGGAACGGCCCGCGAGCAACGGCTTTTTAGGAAGATCCTCAGAAAGGAGCGTCCTGCTCTACTGACCTTCCATCAGCGTGTGGTGGATGCTCCAGTAGACACTGAGGCAGTGCTTCTCCTTCTTCATGCCGCGCTTGCACTTGCAGCCGTAGAGCTGGCTGGAAAGCAGGGCGCTGACGGTGCTGCGGCACTGGGTCCTGGCGTCGGGGCCCAGCTTGCTGGCGCCGTTGCCCGCGATGCACTGGCGCAGCGTGCGGAACTTGGCGCTGCACACGGGGTCGTTGGTGCAGGACTCCCCCGCCTGCAGGCAGTCCCTGCCCGAGCCCGCCGCCGCCGCCATGCCTTCTGCAAGGGAACCGAGAGTCACGGGGCGCCCCGGGGAGCCCGTCTGCTGCAGCCCCCGCTTCCCGACTGCCCGGGATGCGCCGCTCCCGGCAGCGCTCAGGGCCGCGCTGGATGGGGATCTGAGCAGCCCGGCATGGTGCGAGGTGTCCCTGCCCATGGCAGAGGGGTGGAACCAGATGACCTTTGATGTCCCTTCCAACCCAAATCATTCGATGGTTCTGTGACGGGATCAGCCTGGTAGCGGGATGTTGGGGGTTGGTTTTTTTATCATTAGTCTCCTAGGAACTGATGTGGGTACTTGAGGGAAACAAAGGCTTTGGGCCAAGCCAGATAAAAGACAGGGTGAGGACACGGTGAGTCACTCGGCAGAGGGGAGGG